>JAVTVJ010001325.1:0-305752 GCA_034509425.1 Eopsaltria australis | reverse complement strand
TGTCCCTCCAGCCTGTTTCTGGGTGCTGTTTACAGGCACTGGTTGGTGGGAGAGGTGTCAGGGCTCCCCAGGCAGGAGCCCCATGGAGCCCACCCCAGGCACCAGTGCAGCTCCCAGGGTGAGGATTCCATCCCTTCCATTCCATCCCTTCCCAGCCTGGACAGCCCTGGTGGCAGGAACAGGGAGAGGAGACAACAGCACTGCAGGAATCAGCTCCTGAGCGCAGGTTTCTGTGACCCTGATGGCTCCCTTGCCTCCTCTGTGTTTGTGAGGTGCCAGTGTTTGAAGGGCATTCTGGAGGAAGAAGGTGCCTCTTTTTGACCTTCTCAGGTCTGTGGTCTCAAGGTGTTTTCTGTCTTAGGTCTGTCCTTGTGAATCTTTCTGATCTGAACAAATGACTTGCTTCTGCTGTTACTATGGAAATCTCTGAAATACAAATCCATTTTGTGTAATTTCACTCGCTTTGTCCATGAAAGACAATTGCTTTTTCTCATTCCCTTCTGTGAGTCATCACATTATCTACTGTCAGGCCATCAAATAATTGCAAAAGTCTACACTCCCAATAGCTGAAATGAAAAAAACAGCTTTTCTTACCTATTTTCTCCAAAAGCCCAAAGTATCAAAAGCCCTTGCTGAGTATAAATCAAATTGGATGATGATGGGGAGACAGGCAAGTGGAAACTCATTCCCCTATCCCAGCTTTCTGAAGGTTTCACTGAAACAACTAGCTTGTAAAAGTAAGAAAAGAGCAGAAGAAGGAAATTTTGGGTTTCTGTCATCCTCTCTGAATGAGGGGAAATGTTATTTTCTGGCTAAACCACTCCTAGGGGCAGCCCCTCTTAGGGATTTACAGTGAGATCACCACAGGAGGGGAATCCTGAGCCGGACATTCACGTCCCAGCTCCAGTGCACCCCTTTCCTTCCCTGCCAGGGAAATTTTGTGTGGCTGCACCACTTGTCTTAACTATTTCTATTTTGATGGGCCTCTTGAGCCTGCTGGCCCTGGTTTGATGAGGGCAGAGCTTTGTCCCTCTGCTCCTCACCTTGGTGCTTTGGGCACGAGCAGGAACAGGAGAGCTTTCCTGCAGAGCTGCAGGACTCACTGCTCTTACAGGATACATGGGAGCTCCAAAAATAAGCCTGAAAGCAGTTTGCAGGCACATGGTTGCAGCTGGGAGGAATTTTGGCCTTTTCCACAGCTCAGTGTTGTTTTGATAACGTGCAAAGGGAATCAGGCACCGATTTCAAATGGTTCCTGTGAGGTCCCACCTCTGGAAAGGAGAGCTTGTACATAAATCACAGCTCTGAGCTGCTAGGGAGGAGGCATTAAAGAGAAGTACATGTTTGCCTCTTAAGTGGGTATGCTCTACACGTTTTAAAAATAAATCAAATAAATAATTCATTATTTTCAAGGTTTGGAAGCCCCAAGAAACATTTGTAGAGCCATTCTTAGCACTGGCCCTTAAGTCAGAGCTGTCAGCCCTTTTCTTTAGATCCAGTCTGTTCCAAATCAGAAAAGGAGCATTTTTGATGAATGCAGTAAAAATAGCAGACAAGAGGCACCTACTTATTTGGGACTTGCTAGAGTGTCAGGCACTATTCAGGTTTTATATCCAGATACACATTTTCTGAGGACTTTTAAGCTGGTTTTTTTTTTTTAACCAGGAAAGGTAAAAATGTAAAAAGAGAATAGGAGCTGGATCCAGAAAATCTTCACCAGACATTCCCATGGTGCACACTGGACTTTTCCCCTTCTGTCTTTTGTCAGTGCCTCTGGAAAACCTGCAGACAGCAGAAACATTTACACTCTGGAGGTCACTGTCCCTGGAATTTCTTAGACGAGATGATAAAAATGCTCCCTTTGAGGACAGTGACTTCAATCCCTGGATATTCTCGGCCAAAGAAAGGAAGAAGTCTAATGATTCTTTCCCAGATTTGCCTTCTGAGATAAGGAGGAATCAGCTGAAGCCCTAGGAGAGCTCCACTGAACTTGTGGAAGTTCTAATCACTGACAGCCATTTTCTGTGTAGCTTAGCTTCTTGTACAAATGAGATTTCATTATCATAGCATTAGCAATAACATCATTCCACTCCCCTGGAGATGCTTTATACCCATGGGGTCATTTTAGCCAAAGCTGACAAAAACCATGGAAGTCTGATTCATAATTAAGTTCCAACAAAACTGAAGGCTTTGCAGGAGAGAAAATTGGTGCTCAGTGAGGGCAGGAGAGGGACACCCTGAGTGCCACACTCTGCTCAGCAGGGCCAGCCCACAGGCATTTCAGGGACATTTGAGAGCACGGGGGAGAAATGTGGCACTGCAGTGGTGTAGGTGAGCACCTGTGCAGGTAAAGAACACAGAATGACAGAAGGCAGCCCTCTCATCATCTCCAGGGCTCACAGAAGAACTTGTCTTCCAGCAGTGGAGTTTTCAGAAGGTTGGAGACCTGCAAAGGTGCTGGAATTCTTCCCCAGCACCAGGCTTTGACTCTTAGCAGTGAACCAGTTTGGTCAAGCAGTAAAATGAAAATCTGCTTTTGAAAATTTGACGCAGAAGTTTGTCCTCAGTAATTTGGGTTTTTCTTTAGCAAGGCACATGCAGATATCCTGAAACATTTATTAGCAGTAAACACTTGTGAAAGCACCTTGCTGAATTATATCCAAATACTATAAAAAGGTGCATGTAGTATCTTCCCTACAGCACAATGAATCCCCTGAATTAATATCATCTTGATTCAAGCAGCTTTACAGAAATAGCTTTTTTAAGATCTTGGTAGAAAACCCGAAGTGCTTTTAAACTGCCATCAAGCTGTATCCTTGGCAGAAGTCAATATCTGGGCTTGACGTGCAGTATTGGAAGTGTGGTTCCCAAAATAGCCCTTGGCTGCCAGCAGGCTGTATCTAACTGGAACAGAACCTTTTCCATTTTATCAGCCATATGATTTTTCAAAGAAGCTCAGTTGCTTGCTGTAACCACATGAAAGGTTTCCTGCATGAGGCAGGAATGGGCACTAAAAATTCATTAGTGCTGAAAGAGACCAGGGTTAACCAGGGTTATTGAAACGAAATCTCTCTTTTTG
The DNA here is from genome assembly GCA_034509425.1 of Eopsaltria australis. Taxonomy (NCBI): domain Eukaryota; kingdom Metazoa; phylum Chordata; class Aves; order Passeriformes; family Petroicidae; genus Eopsaltria; species Eopsaltria australis. The sequence continues at coordinate 302,673 of JAVTVJ010001325.1, read as the reverse complement.
ATGTTATTATAGCCAGCTTGGGGAGTCTGCATCACATTTAGAGTACATTGAGCCTTGGTGTGTTTTGCTGAGTGTCTTTAGCAATGGTGACATCAGAGATTGTCACTGTCCTTTATCAGTTCTGGCTGTGCTCACACTGTAGCTCAGCCAGGTTCTATTTGTAGCAGGGCCCAAGCCAGAGTGGATTTCTTATTTCACTCAATGAGCCACGATTGCTGAGAAGCTCCCTTCATAGCAGCTCTCCTCTGAGTTCCCTTAATCTCAGCAGCAACTTTCTTGAGGAATGGCCCCAAAACCAGAGCCCAGAAACTGCACCATTGCAAAGTAGAGTAGAAGGTTCCTTGACTTTCACTCCAGCCTCTCAGGCTGCCATCTCCCATTTTTGTGGCTGCATTAGCAGTGTTGGCTCCCTGACCCACGTCCAGCTTCTGAGTCACTGGGGCTCCCAAGTTCAGCACTAATGTCCCTTCATCATTTATTCCCCGCTTTTTATTTTTGCAGTTGACTATTTCTGTTTGGACCAGTATAGCACTTCTTCCTATTGACCTGCACCTCTTCTCAGACTTTTATTTTCCAAATTTATCCTGGGCACTTGCAGGCTCAGCTTACTGGCATTTGCAAATTTAATAAGGACACTCTCTATTCCATCTTTGGAGTCAGCACTGAGAGCACGATCAGGATTTTCTGGGACAGAATCAGGCACAAGTCCTTCAGTTTTCTCTCAATCACTGAGTCTCAATATCCTTTCCCTGCAGTAACTTCATCCAGAGGATCCTTCCAGGAGACAACAGCCAAGGCTTTACTGGAGCCCAGACATTTGACTCCCCCTGCTTTTTCTCCATTCCCAGGGACAGTTGTCTTTGAGAGAAGGGAATTAGATTGCCTAGCAGAATTTGTTCTTAATAAATCCATGATGCCTGTGAATCTTTGGGCTTCCCACATGCTTTTATAAAATGTTGGAAAATATGCCAGTATTTTCCCAGGAATTTTAATTGATGAGTATAATTGATAATTCCCCAGCTGCTAACTGCTTCACTCCTCTTAGAATAAGCACTGTGTTTCTTTTTCCCCTCGGTACCTTCATGCAGTATTTTTGAAAGAGAACTCTTATGAGCTGCAGAACTGCTTCAGTTACTTCATTAAATAACCAAGGATGACAAAATTCTCCAAGCCCTTAGGAAAATTCTCTAATCCCTATTTTTCCTCTTCTAGGTTAAGATCCTACCCCTCCCTCAGTGGCAGTAATTATGTTAGGCCCCTGCTATTGCAACCAATCTTTTTAAAAAGGGGGATGACAAAAGCCAATAAACACTCCAGTCTTTCCCTGAGCTGCCATTTCTTGGTCTGTTCTGAGTCAAGTACAGAGATTTTCCTTAGACTTTTGTTTTTTTGCCAGCAGTGTGTGGGTCCAGTGGCTCCCAGATTCTGTCCTGGGAAATGTTTTTACTGCTGTTGTTCAGGTTTCTTACAATGCAGTTATACAAAGGGTTCTCTTTCTGTCCTCCAGTGCCTGGTGCAGTAAGGTTTTGAAAATCTCTTTGGCCAATCCTAGCAAAAATCTTTGTCTTGAATAGAGAGCATAATTCAACAGGTACAATTTATATCATCCCTAAAATGTGCCTTTACTTTAAGCTACACACACTTAATTGTACCATTTTCAGGTTACAGACAAACAAAAATTTTCAGAGAGAATAAGCAAGCAGAAATTAGGAGATTATCTTCAGAGGGATCATGAATTTAATCACAGGATTGCTCACAGGAGCACAGATGCTCAAGAAAGAGTCACGTGAAGGATGGAAACCCACTCATCACCAGGCTAAGGGCATCTTTAATTGCTTTCCTTACTTCCAAACAGAACTGAATGAGTGGAGAGAATTACAATTTAGCTCTGTTTATACCATGACCAAGTGTAGATAATATTTTATTTATTTTGAACAAGATAAGCTCCTAGGAGCATATCTCCTATATTCTCTTATACCCTGCTAGGTGCATCTTAAATTCTCTAATATATTACAGAATATAGAATGCAATCACATATATAATAATAAATATAATATAATATAATAATAATATAATATAATACAATATATAAATAACTATAATATAATATATAATATATATGCCTTTCCACAAGAGCTTCAACTGGTGTGGAATCATGACTGGCTTCAAGGCCAGACCTGTTCCTAACATTTTGGCACTTGGTCTCAGCAGTAAACTTTGCATTCCAGTGCTGCAGGAGAATCTGGAAGAGCAGCAGAAGGGATCTGGAGGGTGCCATGCCCAGCAGGCAGCTGTGTGCTGGTTTTTGGGGGAGCACTGGGGAGCAGCTGGGTCTCACACAAGAGATTTTATTCTCTGCAGTCAGGGGGGTTCTTCTCTCCAGTCAGATCCCACAGCTCTGATTCCCATTCCCAACGATGCCCCCCCTGCCTGTTCAGCCACAGAACAGAGCAGGGTTTCCTTTTTTGTCCTGAAAGGTTCCTTGGGAGGAAAGGTGGTGGTGGTGTCTCCTTTTCTGGTACAGGCAGCTGCTCAGGAAGGAGGCATGGAAATGTGTGTTATTCATTCTTTTTGCTTTAAATATGTCAGAGTGAAAGAGCTCAAGACTGATTTCCATATTCCCTATGCTACAGAGTTGTTCTATCTTTATGCCTCTCTCAGAAAAACAGGGAAAACTAAAAATATCAGGCATCTCCAGATGGTTGAAAAGAATTCAGCATCACTGTTTTGGTGCTGGTTTTCAATTAAGCCCAAGTTTTATTTTTGGTCCCAAAGGCCAGGATCCTCCGAGGTTTATCTTCCTAAACCCCATTTGACTTTCATGACACTTTAATGAGAGTTAAGTGCCAAGTTTCTCTCATCATTCTGGGCAAGTGAATTCTTTGCTTTACTCTGACCCTCAGTTTTGAGCAAAAGACCCTTGGCATTTTGCAGGATCTCTCCTGGAGTGGCAAGGTAGGGGCAGAAAAAATGTGGTTTTTCTTCCCTGATTGATTGCCTGTTACAATTTTTTCTTCAGTTCTAGGAGTTCTTCAGTTCCCTGGGCACCTCCTGCCTCTGGAGCTTGGCTGCTCAATGTACCCTGGATTAGCTTTGGTTACTGCTTCCCTTCTGAGTTGTTTGTGTGCTGTTCCCTTGTCTTTGCTGTCGGGCAAATGCTAAAAATAAGAATTTGCTTATCTAATTTGTATGGATCTTTACTGTGTATGTGATTTCTCTGTCTCCCTTCCCCTCGAGCACTGGACAGATTTTCCAGCCCTTCTGACTGTGGACTCTGCATTCATTGCTGTCACAATGCCCAGGATTTTTCCTTTCAATGCTGACATGTCAAAATAAGACACCCCAAATTTTTCCATAGGGAATACTCAGAGTTTACAGTTTCTGCTTGTTCTGATTGAGCTCTGTACCTCCTAACTCTGTTCTGATTATGTTTGTTTCACGTCCTGGAAATCTAATTAACACCTTGCAGGATTGTTTACAGTGGGCATGCCTAAAAATGTGCTGACACCTATGGAGTGATTTTTCATGTTTCTTTGGACTGGATGGGTAAATTTGACTTGGTGTCAGCTGAATAACTCGTATGACAGAAGAAGGATCAGGGTAAGCTCCCTGTGCTGACAGCCCCTATGCTAAAAGCTTTGCTTGAGATGCCAGCTTGGAGAAAGATCAGGTTGTTCTGCCTTCAAGCCTGTCCTGTCCCTGCCCATTCCACCAGAACAGCTCAATAAAAGCTTCTGTTTGTCAACTGCAGCATCACTTCTTGCTTTTTGGAAGAGCAGCTGCAGTACAGAGGTCTCCAAATAGGCTTCTTCAGAAATCCAGTGTGGATTGAATCAGAATGGGCACAAATTTCAATTATCTCTCCCGTGAGTTGGTGGAGTTTAAAAGGTCACCTCGGGATGGCACTTTGGGATACAGAGACAATTGTTCAAAGTCACACAGACACAGTACCTGTCTGTACCCAAACACACAGCCAGTTTGATTCAATAGCTGACACAAAATCTGCTGTTTGCAGTGCTGAGTGGGTGTCTTAGGAGAGCCTTATCTCTATATCCCTTATGGACTCTGAGCAGGAAAAAAAGCCACACACCCTAGAAGCTTACAGATGGCAGGGAGCAATAAAAATACCCCCTCTCTTCCTTCTTCTCTGGATTTGAGCTGAGGAAATGAAACCCCCCAGAGCAGCAGGGTCTGTTGTGACAGGTTGGAAGTCCTTGGTATGAGGTGTCAGCTCTGGAAGTGTTTCAGCACCCGGCAGACACAGCAGAGCAAGGACAGGGCTCAGGGGGCAGTGCTGGCTTGCAGGGGCACAGGGCTGTGATGGCCAGGGTGGGCTGCAATTGGTGTGGATGTAATAAAATCAGCTGTGAGACCAAACAAAATAAATACATCTTGAAAAGGGCTGCACAAGGGAAATAAAGAAACTGTGCTGTAGAGTGTAAGCAGAGCTGAGGGAGGATCCTGGAGGAGCCCAGGGAACGTGTGAAGGGCAGGGATACTGCAGATATTCTGGGGGATTTTAGAGCTGTACAGCTCAAAAATAAATAGCTTTATTTACTTCCATGATTATGTCCTCCCAGGGCTGTGATTTTACCTGTGGAGGAGAGGACCTGGCACTGAGTTTGAATAAGAAGCTTTTGCTCAGCAAATGCACCAGAGATGTCATGAACACCAACACCCACACACGTCTGGAGCCTACCTGGGCCAAAAGCATTTTAAGAGCATAGGAGAGACTCAGTTTAGCACCCAGTTTAGCAACCAGCTGGCAAAACTGTTCCTTTGAGAGCAGCTCTTCAGCCAGGTTCTGTCCCCAGCCACACCAGTGAGGACACACATTCCTCTCCAAGACTCTGAATCTGCCCCTGAAAACAGAGTTTGGTCCTTGTGCAGGCTCAGTTTTATTGTAGGATAGGTCAGATTCCCTGAGGGAATAATGAAACATCTCAGACATCTGGCACATCTCCTCTCTGACACTGATACAGGGGTAAAATAGGTCAGAGTAGTTGAGGGCTGATTTTGAGTCTATGAGACAGAACACGCTGGAGTTTTTCTAATTCAGGAATCCTAGGGATAGAGAGATCAGTTATTTCAGGGAAGATGCAGAGAGAGAAAACAGAGCTCTAAAAAAAGGAAACTCAGGAGATTCTAAGGCAGCAAAACCACACAAGATTAAATAAATTAATTGCTTTAAAGTAATTCAGTAGAGAGTTGACTGCCCTTTACAAATGCTTGGAAGGTGGAACAATCCTGATAAAACAATAAAGTACAGTATATAGTGTGTATGCCAGGAGGATGCACAACACAGACCTCACACAGATCTTCTGGACATGTCAGTGTACTGAAATACAGGAATATCCAAAGGAAAGTTTAAAAAGTTAAACCTAAGGACCAGGTCCTGTCAATGACATTGGGAGCTGTCTGCAAGCACATACAGCCTGTAGTGTTTAAAAGGCAGATAAATCACTATTCTTAACAGCATGAGTCCTTCTCTTTAAATAGAGAATTAAATCCTGATTCCAGGAAGCCTAGTAGCAACTTCTGAAGCCATCTGAAATCATCCAAAACTTGCAAAATCATTTCTGAAGGTATGTCTAAAGGAAGAGTTTAGCATATTCTCATGACAGACCCAGATCTTTTTAAAAATCTGTTTAATGAAAAAGTACAAGAAAAGTAAGGAGTAGCTGGAATTAGGTCAAGGCCTACAACAATATTTAATTTGGCTTCAATGAAGGGGCTTGGATTTATCATTTGTTGTTAATCTGGGCACTCTGCTTGTCCTCATTTATCTTCCCTTCAGAGCTACTGAGAAGAGCTGCAGAAATGCATTCAGCACGTTGTGGAAACAGTCTATGCTCACAGCTAGTAATGAAGAAATAATGTAATTAATTGCAGTTATGTAATGGCACTTGGCAAATTAATGTGGACTGCTACTCAGTAAATAAAACTGTGTGCTATTTCTGGAACCCTGCTCACAAATAGCTTGACCAAAGGCCTGGAGCATCCAGACATTTGGCTGATGGGATTTTACACAGAAAACATTGACATCAGTGGCTGATGGTAGGAGGTGTTGTGAGGAGGACTCTGGAGATGAAGAGCCTGTGTGTGCCCAGCTGGCACATCCTGCAGCTCCTGAGCCCCTGGCAGCTCTGCCAAGCTGGCAGGGCCATTCCAACAATCCCAGCAGCTCCTGGGATGCTGTGACCTGCCCGAAATGAGGCCCCAGGGCACAGGGACCCAAGCAGATCTCCCTTTGCAGGGAGTTCCCAGGCAGGGCCACGGTGCTCCCGGGTGTGGGTACTCAGAGCTGCCCTTTGGAGTTCACAATTTGGGATTTTCCCCTGTGCACTCCATTCCTCCCCAGGAGGGAATTTCCCCCAGCTGCAGCCCATGAGAGACAGTGTGTGAGTCTGGAGTGTCCCTGAGCTCACACCACCCACAGAGGAGCCCCAGGCTGGAGGCTGGGGGATGCTCAGTGCCAGGAGCTGTGTGGGATAACTGGGAAAGCTGCCAGGCTGCCCTGACTCACTCAGGGAGCTCCCACCTGCGTGGGGGAACCAGAGGCAGCAGCTCAGAACTGAGGCACGAGCTGGGGGGTCCTTCATGAGCAGAGCCTGCTGGCAGCAGCCAGCCCTTGCTTGTGGTCATCCCCATCTTTGTCCTAAAATCTAAACCCAAATTAATCTTTTTGGTTTTGTAAATGGGTCAACAAACCAATATCTCTCTACTGTAATGACTAAGAGATGCAGGTAGCCCTTTGCCTTGGTTTGAGAGATTTTATAGTAGATTCAATTATTTGTTGCTATTACTGCACACATGCATCACAACCTGAATGGATTAAAGTATTTTGAGGGGATGGCTTTGGTTTTTTTTTTTTTAAATTAAGGCTCTTACAGCATTTCTAATATACTACTTTAAAATTTACATCTGCCCATTTACATTGATTTTTAAATTCCTTCTTCCTTTCCCATTTGTATAACAAATCCCAAATAACAAATTTAAACTGCTATTTATAAATTGCAATGGGTGAGTTGGGGCTTTAGCTGATTATGAACTAAAATTTACTCAGTTTTGAACCTTCACATTTAACCAGTAATTGTTTCTTTGCTGTTAATCCTATTGTGAACAGAAAACCAGCTGCACTGGCAAGAGAAGCAACTGGGGAAATCTGGTTTTACACTGGGGATCCACTGACTCGTGATGTGATGCCTGATTATTTGAATGCTTGCTTTTTTTATGCTAATGACTCCTTCCCTTTGGAACTCTTGGATTGAAGCTGCTCACCAGAAATTGCCTGGAACAGCTCATAAAGCCATAAAACCTGGCTATTACTGAATCCCTGAGGGGTTCAGTGCTGGGAGTGCCCCGTGGCTGAGGGGAGAGGACTCGTGTTGAATCCAGGTGGCTCCAGGTGCAGGGATGGGGATGGAGCCACTGCCCAGCCATGGCCCCTCACCTGGCCTGGCTGTCCTGAGGGCTCCAGGTGCCCTGGCAGGGGATGGCAGTGTGACCTGGACACCCAAACCTTCAACTCCTCCCTGGCCCAGGCTGGGCTCCTGCCCTGGCCCTGGTGCCCCTCCCAGGGAGCTGCTGGTGGGCAGTGATGTTCCCTTGTCCATGAGAAGTTTCCTTGTCCCTGTGATGTTCCCTTGTCCCTGTGATGTTCCCTTGTCCATGAGATGTTACCTTGTCCCTGTGATATTTCCTTGTCCGTGATATGTTCCCTTGTCCATGTGATATTCCCTTGTCCATGAGATGTTCCCTTGTCCATGAGATGTTCCCTTGTCCATGTGATGTTCCCTTGTCCATGTGATGTTCCCTTGTCCATGAGAAGTTTCCTTTTCCATGAGATATTGCCTTGTCCATGAGATGTTTCCCTGTCCATGGAAGGATTTCAGCAGGTGGAGGGGAAGCACAGGGAAGGGCTGGAGCAGCCCTTGGCCTCTGTTTTCCCACAGTTCTGGTGCCTTTCTGGGAGTGGCAGCGAGCCCTGGCCAGCTGGAAGAAGCCTTGCAGTCACCTTTCCAATGCCTTCCCAGTTCAGCTTTCTCTGTAGAGGAGTGCTTGGCCAAAGGAAAGGAGGAAGAGAAGGAGCAAGGGCAGTTCTCCTACTCAGGGTTTGCTCACAGCATCATCTGTGAGGCTGACCTTTGTTACACACAAAGGGTTTGCTCAGGCCAGCCCATTGCCCAGTTTCAGAAACATGCCTCACCTGGTAACTTTAAAAACAGTTGCAGAATTTTCCTTTATCTTTGAGGACTTTTTCCTAAATTTGAATGCAAAAGTAAATACAGCTCTTGGTTCCTGTAGCAGTGCTGCTGTGACTTATGTGTAAACATTTGAAAGCACAAAATATAGAGACTTTGGGGTTTTTTTTGCATTTAAATTTTCATTTTTCATTTAAATTTCATACAAATTAAATGCAAATATGCCAATATCAAGTATATCAATATGTAAATATGTCAATGATCTATCTTGAGAACTACTTGCACAGGCAGTTCTTGTGGCCACAGGAAGACTTTGCTTCAATAACCGAAGTAATTCTGCCCCTCTGGTGCCTTGCACACAATATTTATGTAATTGTTGATTCTCTGAGGCAATTTTGGAGTATTCCCCACAGCAGTGTCTGCACTCACAGCTTCTTCAGGTAAATTCCAAACTAAAAGGCTCTGGCTTGAACACAGAATTGTACCAGTGAGGTTTATAGCTGTCAAGTGGTATGGGATCAATATTTTGTCTGAGGGTGCATTTCAAAGTGATTTTGGGGTTTTTTTTCCAAAAAGATTACTTTGATCTATTGAGGATGCGCTGGTTTTGAGAATGTGTGGTGAAGGGTCAGACTTTATTCCTGTGCTATTTTTATTCACACTGTACCTGTTGGGACTCCAGCTACAATTATAATATAAACACACTGCCAGACTCCAAGTGCAAGGTATTTTAGTGACTTTGCTGTTTAACATTACTGGATTCCAATTTATTCCTATTTTTGTACATTCTTACTCTTTCTTCTTCTGCTTTGCTTACTAAATATGGGCTTTTCACTAACCTTTTTATCCAAGAATTCCTGAGCTCTAATTCCATGTGTGATATTCACTCTGTGCAGACAGAGCTACTGACTCACCACACTCAGGCCAGAGAACTGCTTCACCTTTCAGAACCTGTGCATTGTCACCACTTCACATGGACAGAAGGGAAGGGCTCCCTTGGAATAGGCTGTGGCCACCTGAAACATCTGAGCATTTGTTTTTAACATCATTTTAGGATGATCTTGTGCACTGCACATTTGGCACGTCAGCGGTGCTGGCACGGTGGAAGGAGTGATGTGGATGCAGCTGAGAACAGGAACTGTTGAAATTGGCAGTTTTTGCAAGAAAACAGCGTGAGGAAGCCAGGCAGGGAGTGTGGGCCCTCTCTGGATGCCTGAAACTCTTTGCCTAGTAAGGCAAGTGGGTGATGGGGAGCAGCCAAAGGTGGGGTGTGTGGCTGCCAGGGAGACTGCAGGAAAAAGGCAAAGTTCCAGTTTGTGAGGAAAGGATCCCTCTCCCAAAGCAGGCTGACAAATGCTCTTGTTGCTGATCTCATTCAGGGCTTGTCTGTGAGTGCTTGCTCTGCTCAAGAAAAGGGAGATGTTCTTGTTTGATTAAAATTTGTAGGTGCCAGTATAGTTTTAGTGGATACAAGAGGAAGGGGTTGACTGGTACAGAATACAAGGAAACAAAACAGTCCCCAGATCCACAGAACCACAGAAGCAGCTGAGCTGGGAGGGACCCACAGGACCATGGAGTGCAGCTCCTGGCCCTTCACAGACACCCCAAGGGTCACACCCTGTGCTGTTTAGAGTGCAAGAGAACAGGGAGACTGGCACAGAAAGCAGCTGAGCTCTTCTCTCCATGACAGCGAGTGTGTGAGGCTCTCTGGTTGTTATCCTCAAGGAACAGGGGGAGCTCCTGCTGGCTCAGGAGCCTCTCCCCTTTGAAAAGCTGGGTTCCTGTGCATGTAGCTGAAAAACCAGCCCCCCATAGACTGGAGCTTGTTTACAGGTACAAGCTAGAGCTGTTTCAGAAAGAGGTACACTTGCTTTTCCCACCAAAACGCAATTTCTCCTTGGATCCAGAGATCCCAGGGATCTTTGGCAGCTGTCATGTGAATACCACCAAAGTCCCATTTCGTTAAAAGCACTTCTGTGAGTTTGGAGGAGAATTGCTCCTGTGCTCTCACTCAGGTGTGCAGGGACAGTTAAACAGTGCTGAAGGGGCTGATTTGCTTTGTCCTGAGGAGTCACCCTCCCTCAGCTGAGCTGCACCATGGCCACCCCAAACCAGCCCTGCCAAGGGACAGTTTAAGTTGAACCTGGCTGGCTTTTCTCTGCAGGCAGGACACACATAAAGTGTGTTTGTGTTGTTCCAGGTGACAGGAGGAGTCTTTGGAGACAAAGCAGGAGCAAATCTGCCTGGCACCAACAGAGGGTTCAGTTACAGAAGAGATGCCTTGGCTACTTAAACCTTTGGGTCAGTACATGAGCTGAGTAAATTCACATTTTTATGCTTTTAGTGGTTTCTAGCTGATGCTTTAGAGCTGTGGAGAACAATGTAGAACAACAGTGCTTCTTACTGAATTTCATTACTGAGGGATGGGACACAAAATGAGTGCTGATGCTACTGCTTTAATTTCTTAGGATGCTTATCCATTGTCTGGCAGTCCATGGGTACAATTTAGGAGTAACCAGGGAGATATTTAGTGAACAGTTTAGCTGACAGATCACTTTGCTTATCAGATAAAACCAGTGGGTCATTTCCTTGCAGGATTGAGTAAACGTTATTGGATTTATACAGCTCATAAACCAATAAATCTCACAAGTTCTAATCACCAGTTCTGTTGATTTCCTTTGTGGTCCATAAACTCTCTAAGTTGCTAAAAAGCTTCCCAGAAAAATCTGTCGTTCTCCAGTGTAGCTCTTTATTAAGCAAATATCCCCATTTCCCACTTTTACTGGACTGTGGAGATAAAGAGCACAGGAGTATTTTCTCAGCTTCAGCTGATAGTTGATAGCTGGTAGTTGATAACTAGGAGCAAGAAGCACGGGGTAGGAAAGAGAAATTCCTGTTTGAAGAGACAGGGATGAAAACCTTTTTAGCAGTAATGGTTGTTTAGGAACACAGCCTGCTGTACTATGACCAAATACTGTGAATTACCCATGGCCAACGTGCTCAGGATGTTCTATTGTACTATCACACACAGCAATGCTACTTTTCCCCTCAGGGGCACAAGGCTGTTTTTCAATAATAAGTACCTTTAGTGGGGAAAAGGGGAATTAATTCTGCCTCATTAGGCTGCCATGGAGACCACACTGTGTCCTTTGATCCAGTCTCGAGCAAATACACTAAATAGGAAGAGCACAAGATCAAATTGGCTCTTTGCATTCAGCTCTGGGACCCCAACATAAGGACTTGGAGCTGCTGGAGAGGGTCCAGAGGAGGCCACAGAGATGCTCCAGGGCTGGGAGAGCTGGGGGTGCTCCCCTGGAGAGGAGAAGGCTCCAGGGAGAGCTCAGAGCCCTTTGCAGGGCCTAAAGGGGCTCCAGGAGAGCTGGAGAGGGACTGGGGACAACGGGGAATGGCTTTATACTGAAAGAGGGAGGATTTGTAACAGATTTAAGGAAGGAATTGTTCCCTGGCAGGGTGGGCAGGCCCTGGCACAGGGTGCCCAGAGAAGCTGTGGCTGCCCCTGGATCCCTGGCAGTGCCCAAGGCCAGCTTGGACATTGGGGCTGGGAGCAGCCTGGGACAGTGGAAGGTGTCCCTGCCCATGGCAGGGGTGGCACTGGATGAGGTTTAAGGTTTCTTCCAGCCCAAACCATTCTGTGATTCCATGTGGAAGCACATTCTTCTCTGAAAACCTGGACATTAAATTCCAGCTCTGTAATAAGACCAAGGTGGAGCTGTAGCTCTTAAAAGGAGGTCCCACTTAAGAAAGTCTTAATACTAATAATTATTAATATTCACCCAAGCTTTCTAGCTCTTTTTGGTCATTATTAACATGAAGCAGGATGGTTATTTATAACTCCTTTGCCAATTTTGGAATAGGATGGAAGGAAATATGTGCAAGTGTTTCTGAATATCCACAGAGTAGAAATCCCCAGCTGGCAGCTGAATTCACCTTTGATTTTATTTGCATTTCTTTTTTGCAGATGAGCAGCTTAGCCAAGCACAAGTGAAGATCTGAGCACAGGGACCTGGTGTAGTGTGGACTCAGCAGTGAAACTCTATCTTAAAGGTCTGTTCCAACCTAAAAGATTTTGTTTCTCTCCACAGCTGCAGATGGATCAAACTCTAAAGGACAGACAAAGGCAGGGTCAAGTTAAACCCTAGTGCAAGAGGAGGAGGAGGGGGAGAAAAGGAGGAGAAGGAGGAAGCAGCAGCAATGTGACTGTCACACCTGCTGCTGTGGGTATGTCTCCTTCTTTTGAGGAGAGCAGAGCCTTTTGAGGAGAGTAGAGCCTAATGCTCTAAGAGACCTTTATCCACAAATGAGGAGTTTATCCTTAGCTTATCTTCATGGAATATTTTTGCTCATGTTTCTTCACCCAGTCTTGTTCCTAGCCAAGAATGTGGTTGGACACACAGGATGTCAGCTGTGAAAACCCCTGATCATTTCACTGCCCTCACCTACTGCCCCAGGGAGAATGGAAAAAATATCCCATGTATTTTTAGCTGTGACCAGCAATGTGACAGGGAGAGATACAGCAAAGGAATTGCTGGTAAAGTTGCTTTAAAATAGTAAGGAACTTCTTCAGCATAACAGCTTTCCATCCCCACTTAGCACACTCAGCTGTATAAACCAACATTTTTGAAGCAAGATCTTGGATTAGGCTCAAGTTTATATTTAGCAGCCAAGTTTCAGTTCTGAGAAGAAAGGTTTAACCCTAATATGGGATACTACTAGACACTGCTAGAAGTGGGTGAATGACTTGAAACAATTAAATGGTGAAATTTAGTTCATGCATTGCCTGCAAATGTCTGCACCTATAAAACTTATTGTCAGTCAAAAGTGTTTGGCAAATGTTTCGCAGCAGGAAAAAATAGCTCTGTTACACTCCTCAAAACCTACAGGGAAATGATAAATAGATCTGTTAACTTCAACTTGAAGGACAAAAATAGTCTTTCAGAATTCAATCAGAGACCAAGTTATGCCAGAAGCTGAACACTTATAATAGATTTTACAAATGCACTGATCAGTCTGTCTGTGAGAGCTTTATCCAAAATGCTCTGAATAAGGAATCCCTTTGACTGTGTAGCAAAGTCGATCCTAATCCTTGAAATTTAAGGTGAGAACTAAGAGTCAATGAGGGACTAGCTCTGTACGTGGTCAATGTGTAAATTTATACTGGTTGACACTTAGACAAGTTTAATTGTTGTGTTCTTGTCACAGCTCAAGGCTGGAAGAAGTGTCCCAGAGGGAATGGCATTGAGGTGAAGCTCTGGTTGTCACTCAGGGTGGCTGTGTAGGGTCCTTGTGCCACTGTCCATGGGCTCCATGAGCACTGGCACCTCTCAGCTGGTCCTGGATGCAGCACAGCTCTGATTTGGTAAAATATGCATATTCCTATCCATAGTTTTATTGCTCACAGAACTGGGATCAGTCCCTTGCCGCAGTGCTGGAGGCCGTGTTTGGAACAGTCTGGTTTGTGCAGCAAGACCATTCAAGCAGATTTTGTGCTGCCTTTCACAGTCCCTTTTTGCCAACACAAGAACAGATCATTAGATTTGTGCAGTAAACTCACCAGTAGCTGTGTAGGTATGAAACTGGGGGAGCTCTGTAAACTGACATTGCTGCCAGATGTGAACTGCACCTTTGGGAGGTACTGGGAGCAGGAGCAAGAGGCTGGTGCAACTCTAAATCACATTGGATGCAGCTATGGCTGAAGCAGCCTCACTGTAAAATTGTTGCCTGAGCATAGAACAGTTTTTCTTTTGTATTTCTTTATTTCAGCACGGTTTCAGCACACTTCCAGCATTGCAAGCGGGATAGAATTGTGCCTCTGAATTGTTTATCACTACTTGTTTTAACAAGTCAATTATTGCTACATTTTATTACTTTTAGTGCTGTCTTTTTAAAACAAGAGCTGTAGAATAGTGATCTGATTTTACGTGACTGAGACACAGCAGAATAGCAGAGCATAAATATTAAGTGTTTCCATTTATCTTTTCAGAGTGTTCACACTTAGATTGTTCCACTTAACAACCCTTAAAATAGCCACTCCAAACCATTCCCTTCCAAACAAAGGAGAAATACATGCAAATGAATCACTGTGGCAATTTTTATAACAAACATTAAAACATTAAAGGGAGCATAGAATGCAAACATATATTGAATCACGGGCTCTTAAGAATAAGTGCCTACTGACCTTGTAAGAGATAATTGGGCTTTGAAACATCTTAGGGACTCAGCCAAAACACGCTGCAGTGCATTAGCCATTAAAAATCCCAAGCTCATTAAACTAGCAAATTGTGTATCAGACCATGCAGCTTCATCTGTTTTCAGCTCGTGTAGAACCTGGGATCAGGACCCAGCTGCAAAGGGAAACTGGTGGAATGACGGAATTTCCTGAGAAATGTGGTCCCTACAGCCAACATGTCCTTACTGAGGATCAGGCCCTGAGGAATTACTGTGCCTTTTGCCCGTGTTTTGCATTCGCTTTGGTGTCCTTATCCGTTGATATCCACAGGCAGGACTGCCAGGTCACTCCCCAGCAGTGCCAGGCAAGGCCCAGGATGGAGCTTTCTTGTGTCCAGGTTTGTCACCAAGCACAGTGGCCCAGTTGATAAAAGGAGCTGTGCCCCTGGAGGCACAACCCACAGGCAGGAACCTGCTGGAGCTGGGAGCTGCAAACCAAAGAAGGAAGATTCAATTGTCCCTCAGGTTCCATCACCCTGTGCTGCCCTGGGGCTGGATGACTCCTTGGTCATGCTGGTGTCCTTCCTGTGGTCCTTGCTGGTGTCCTTCCTGTGGTCCTTGCTGCTTGGTACTGCTGGGCTGGTTTTTCAGGGAGGCACTGGGAGCTCAGGCACTTGAGAGAAGCCACTGTTTATGTCCTGCCCAGTTCAGTGCGGGGCAAGCACGGGCACAGGAACTGCAGGGGAGCTTTGTTTCTGGCATTTTTCACACTCAGTGAAGGTGCCCAGTCTGAGGTGGGAGCTCAGCAGGATCTGGAAGAGATCAGTTCTGGTTTACTGCAGTTACAAATGGGGCCAGAGCTCCTTATCTGAAGAAGAGAATACGGCCTCATTCCAAGAGGAACTCTACATCTCCTGAGGAGGGGGATGATGTCAGTCCCAGAGGAGTCACAGGAGAGCTTCCTTGGCATTTGAGCCTTTGGAAATGCTGAGGGTCATCAGGGAGAGGAGTCCCTGGCTGGCACATTCCTGCAAACTGTTCCACAAGTGGGGAAACCAAACACTGATATCCTGGAAATAACGAAAGGAGAACTGAGAAATAATGTAGGAAATAATATTTTAGATGGATAATACCCAATCTGCCCTGAATGGTTGTTGTGGCTGGGTAGTACCCTATGCTGCAGCTTCAAACTCAAATGAATTTACCCAGCAGCCCTTCCTAATTTTGCATTTTAATCCTACCTTTCATAGAAGCATATATGAGGTCTTAATTAAGGACAATCAAGGAAGCTCTGCACAGATGCCAGTTGGCTGCATAAGAGCAAAGCAGGTCACTGCCCTCTTCTCTGGGTGGAAATAATTTTCTTCATCTGTACTGCAGCAGTAACAGTCCTTGGCCTTTCCACTCTGGTGAGTAAGGGCCTGGAGAAACCAGTGAGCAATATTTATAAATGGATCTTGTAGGTCACTGACAACAGCAGGGGAAAAAAAAAAACCAATCTGTTCTTAATTCTATTTTAAGATGCCATGACTTCTTCAATAGCAGGTACAATGACTTGGTCCTTCAAGGCCAGAGGCAAAGGTCAGTGTGCAGGATGAATTGAAGGCTGTTTTCCTTAGCGACTCTGAAAAGTGCTGTGGTGCAGGTTCAGATAAGAGCCATGCCCCTGCCATTTCTCCATTTTCATATTTTAGTTTTATTTTCTCAGTATTGTCCTGTTGCTACCCCCACTTGATAGCCCACTAAGCTGCAAGGCAAGAGGTGTCTTTTCTTGATTGTGGATTATGTTATTTCCTGCCTTGTTCAGCCTCCTGTGTCCTCTGCATTTGCCCTTAAAAAAATTTCACAAAACCTGTCAAACAAAATTTACTATTTATGTAGACTTGTTTTTAACAGCTTATGTATCTTACTTTTGTGATTTAATCTCTTATTCACGTGTCAATCTACCCAGCTACAGGAGACAAACTTCTCCTTCCCTCCTGCTGGCTTAGTAACTCATTTGTCTTCTGCAGTCCCTCTCTGTAGGTGGATGCCACCACTGGAAACCCTTGGCATTATGCCTCCAGTTTCTCCTAAATACACTTGAGCTGTTTTTCCACCCAGTTATCACTGCATATACTTGAGTCTATAGCACAGGAAAAAACTTGCTAATGGAATTATTAAGCAGATAAATTCCATAAAGAGTTTTCATTATTAAAATGTGTTTTTCAATTAAAATAGAGTATCTGAACAGATCATTGGAATGGTGTGATGCTGGGACATTGAACACACTTAATCCAGATTGAGGTGCAAGAGAAAAGAAAGTCTCAGACAAGATTTACTCCATTTATTTCCTGCATGACAGGTGGCAAGACAGGAGCAAGGACAAGGAAACAATTTGCTGTCCAGATCCTGCTGAAGCTGCAGGTAACTTACCAAATGCAGAGGCAGCTGCTCAGCAGCAACATAGAGACACAGGAGTTTTTGCTTTGGGACAAGGTGGTAGAGAGCTTTCATGGCACATGATCAGATGAACAAAACTGCTTCTCCTAAAACTGCACCTTGGCATGGGGAACAGCTCTAAGCAAGGTGGCAGAAAGAGCATCAGTGAGAATGCATGGAGCAACCTCAACATAAAGCTGCCAGGAAGGCAGGGCTGTAATGTGCAATTCTCTGAATAACATGTCCGGGGTTTTGGTTTGGTTTGGTTTGTTTGTGTGGGTTTTTAATAAATATATAAGCATATATCTAAATAGGCCTCAGCTCTTAGGGAATGACATGGGGAACCAGTTTCTTTTGGTTTGGAGTCTGGACGTTGGGAAGCTCAGGATGAGTAGGCAAATCAAACAGACTAGTGAAATGTTCCCTGTGAAGAACACTCTTATTTCATAGATGCATAGATTTTAAAGTCAAAATGCAACATTCTGATCATGCATCTGGTGGTGCCCTACAGCCTTGCAGGTGCAGATAAATCAGGGAAGAAAAGGGAATATAATTTGCCAAATTAGCAAAATGTCCTGTGAATATCCCAGCCCACCCCTGGACATGCATCACAGATGGTGTAGACAAATATTTAACTTACCCACTCTTCTCTGAAAGGTGTACAGAGAGCAAAGCTGCTCAGTTTAGAGTTTGTGTGGAACTTCCACCTGTAACTGCAGTCATGGTGAGATCCTAATATGACCACTCAAAAGGGAAGGGACCAACATGAGCTTTTTCCACCTTTGCCACCCACTGTGGCCAAGAGAACCCCAGGAACT
Source organism: Eopsaltria australis (assembly GCA_034509425.1). Taxonomy (NCBI): domain Eukaryota; kingdom Metazoa; phylum Chordata; class Aves; order Passeriformes; family Petroicidae; genus Eopsaltria; species Eopsaltria australis. The sequence continues at coordinate 285,044 of JAVTVJ010001325.1, read as the reverse complement.
CCATTGGTCTTGCACTCCATCAGTGCATTTCCTAGAGACTCTTTTAGTGTGGGCTTTTCAGAGCAAGACGTTCAGCTGATGTTCAATTGTTCTTTAATTACTTAAAACGGCAAGAAAAATACTGCAATAATCTTTTACAGAATACCAAACCCACAAGAATAAATCCTTACTTGCACACGTAAGATCTACAGTTTTTAAAGTCTGATATTTTGTAAGCATAGATTTAGAAGCAACAGCTGAAAATGCAGACACTGCTGTGTCATTCCAACACTGCCAAAAAGAACTCTTACAATGTCTATATGACTCATGTCTCAGGTGATGTCATGTGATGTCTGGAAACAGATTTTGAAGCAGAAGCGAAATAATGACTTTTAGTGTTGCATTGATTCAACTTCATTTAAAGAAATATGCATAATGCTAGCTTCCCACACCCCCCTGCTTTATTAAATCAGAAAGCAGAAATAAGGGCTGAGAAATGATGATCAGAGGACTACAAGAGAAGTCTCTGCCATGGGGGTCCATGGATTCCATGGGATCCAAGAGTCTGTAATTCATGTTAGTATTTCTCAAATTACAAATACAACTTACGTGTCTAGAAAATCTCTTCCAAAGGTAATGAACAAAAAAGGGATCCAAACCAAGCCACAAATTCTTCTTTTCTGCCAACATGAACAAATGATGGAAGGAGTAGTGTACTGCTTACCTTTGAATCTCAGACTGGAATTAGTCTTTCAAACAAAGAACATTTTGGATCAGCAAAAGTAACAACCCAAAATCCATTAGGCCTGTGTGCCTAATCCTGCTTCCAGCACCCAAAGTTGTGAGTGCACCCTTGGAGACTTTCTGGGAATGCAGAGCTCAGCTCCTTCCAGTCCTGATTCTGGAACTGCTCAGGACTGGGCTTTTGGAGTGCTCGATACTATTTCTATTCAGGAACTAATCACCCCATTTGATTCTCACTGCAATTGTCTCTAAAGAAACAAGGTCACAGTCATCTTGTTGACCTTACCCTGCTCAATCCATCCTGCAGTGCCTGAGCAGTCAGCAGTTGTGGCTGGCTGGGGTGATTTGAGTGCCAGTCTCCCTGCACTCGGGCAGCTCACAGCAGCCTGGTGTGACACAGATGAGTTTTAACTCACAGCACTTGCTCCCACAGATGGTTCTTTCATTCACAATGGCACCAGCAGATTCCCCATCTGCTGTCACAGCTAGATGTGATTCAGAGGCTGGAAAGAAGCATTCCTGTCCAGCTTACTTGGAGGGTTTTTAAGGTAAACTGGTTGGTGATGTCACCGTGTGTGAATCACTGAGGAGCAGCAGCTCCCAGAGCAGGACATGGAGGGGCAGCCTGGTCCTCACACACAGCCTGGCACTTCTCACAATCCTTCCCACTCTCACCTGACTGCAAAGCAGCTTTTGGGGAGGGGGAGTCACTCTGAAGCTTTGATGTTTGTGACACTCAGTGTAATCTGGGTTACGTGGCTGCCACCCCCTTGCCTCCCAGAGACATTCCCAAGGTGCAGCTGAACCAGCCTGGCTGCCAGGAATGCCCTTTGGAATCAGGGGGAATTGATGTTAAGGCCTTAATACCAGCAAGAGATATTTAGCTTTTCCATGTGTGCATTCCTGGTGGTTCTCATGATATAATGGTGTGACATTAAGGGACTTGTTCTCAATTTGGTTGTGAAACAGCAAACATAATTTTAAAACAAAGAAAAGGGCTACCAAAGAATACTTTTCTGTGTGAAAGAAAATTCTTTTTGTCACACAGCTGTAATAGGTTACAGTACATTTTGTCTGTTGTGTTCAGGAATCAATTTTTGCAGGAATGAACAAGCCCACCAAAGGTTTCTGATAATCCCTGCAGTACCCACAGTGCCACAGAATGCTCTCCACTGATCTGAGTGGGCAGCTAGCCTGCCTTTCCAGGAATAAATGACCCACAAAGGAAGACTTTTATGGAAAAAGCATCTCAAATTAGGCAAGATCAGACTATCAGTTTTGATCATTTCATCTAAGGGCAGAAAATAGAGGCCAGAAACCTCTGTCTTCATGTTGCTTTCAAAACTAAGGGAATCACAGGAGTTTCCCAGGTGCACTGTCTCATAATGTTCTTGGCCATTATTCTTTAGTTTGATTTTTTAAAATTTTGAATTAATTTTGCACTCTGTATATTGTGGTGTTGGAAGCTGGATGATTATGTGTAAGATACCCTTTAAAACAATCTTATGATTTGATTGTCTGCATATGAAACAGCTTTTACAATTCTTGTCATTTTTTGCACTGGAGGATGACTGTAAAGGGCCACAACAGCTCCATCATGGCAGAGAGCTGTGCTGAGCTGGAGGGATGCCCACCTCTTTTACCTGGAATTTAGATGTCCAGAATACTTGAAATGGTGGGAAAATGCACATCACTGTCTTAGGTGGGAGGAAGTTGAATTAAGGAGCTTGAAAAGGAAGAATCTGTATTAAGCAATCCAGGAAAAGAAATATCAGTGCTAACAAACTTTAAGTCTGAGACAGGATACAGATGTGGAAAGTTGCATGAACAGCTGTAGTGCTGGATTGGCAGAAAAGAAAAATCTAGATTTCTTTAAGTTCCTTTGTATGGTATTCCCTTGTATTCAGTTCCTATGAACCAGTGATTTATCTGCTCTGAAAAGAATCTATGCTCTTGTGTTAATGTTGTTTGGGCACACATTACCAAGGCAAATAGAAAAGAATTTGAGTTGTAGATTGTGCTTTGAAAGAAATCAAGCATTAGCTCATTAGTGCCTGTGTGCTTGCTGGCAGGGTGCCAAAGCAGCTACAACTTAGATACTGCCTCAATTCTAACCAGAATTCCAGATTTGTGCTTTTACAACGTGGGCAACCTTTTCACTCTTACCCTGGCTGCTCTTTCAACCGTCGCTGTGTCCACTTGAGGTTCTGTAGGAAAAGGGAAACATAAAAAAGGAAATGTGCTGTGCCACCAAAAGTCCTGTGGGCTTTAGGCTGACCATGAGTGTGATAAATGTTTTCAGAGCATCAACATCTTTTTTATCCTCTTTCCTCACCTGACAGCATTCAGGTGCTACTGGAAACAGCTCAGTCTCTTGTGTGGATTTGACAACCTCTCCAGCATCATTAAGGAAACAAAGTCCACAAGTCCTTTTGAACAAAATTGTTTCCCCAATAGCTTGCCTTATTGATTTAAGCTATTTATAATCATTGGACAACAAGGTGTGCAAATAAGGAAGAGTAAATAATACACCAATGGTCCCACCTATGGCTGTGAATAAAATCCTCACATTACAGTTCTTTCCAGAGCAGCCTTTACTGCCAGATCCAAGACATTCTGCATAAATTTATTTTCCTGCCTCTTGATACAATGCTGAAACTTTCCAGGAGTTTATGGAATAGATACACAGCTCTGACTAGAAATATTAATGAACGTGTAGCAGTGCTGTTGCTGGTATTGATAAACCTGTCCATAGCCCACATTTTTGTGCATGGAGCAAAAGTAACTTCTGCTTCAGCTCTCCCATGTACTTGACTGGGTTTTAAGGGCCACATGTTACATTTTTAGCATCACTGCCCGAGATACTCACATGTCACAGCTCAAGGTTTCACTGCAGGTGGGAATCTCCTTTTCCCTGCCTTTGTCCAGGGCACAGCTCCCAGTGCATCCTGTGAAGTTGTGCATTGCCTTCCCCTGCTCAGCTGTGCTGCAAACAGTAAATGGAGCCGGTGAAGGGTTTAGCATGTGGCCTCTATGATAATTAAGATACGACAAAATGATTAACAGGGAGAGGCATTTTTCACCACAATAGCTTCAAGAACTCAAAAAAGTGACATTTAATGATGTTTCTCTCATTCCAGAGGAAAGAACCCAAGATTCACCAGGTGAGTGTAGTAGGTAGGGCTATCCTCAATCCCCAAAGGGGAAAAATGAGCAGGATACACTTACAGAGAAGAGCCAAGGTTATGGTCCTGTTTTTTCCTTGGGTCAATTCTGGATGTTGTTTCTGCTTTTAATAATTTGATGTTTTTAGTAATTTTTCAGATATGACAATTGGGCATCAAAACCTTCAAATTAAGTGAAACACCTCAATTCCCTCTACCTAGACTGTGTAGGTAGATAAATATTATTCCGAAGGAGAAACAAAACCAATAAAGCAATTGGATGAGGATCTCCCACTTAAGGAAAACTGGCTACAAATGAAGGATCCAGATCAGAAGCAGTAAAGACAATTTCTCTGAATACCACAATAATTTGATAGACACTTAAATTTCCATCTGTCTCAGATGTGGTGATTTACTTTCAGACTCGCCTGGCCTGCGTCAAGGCAGTGCACAGACCACAGCAAAATTGTAGAGACAGAGCAGAATCATTTTGGCTTACCAAACACTGAACCAAAGTCAGCATTTGTCTCAGAGATGGTAAATGAAGTTATAGTAATACAATCATCACTTTAAGGGCTGCTCTGTAAACACAGCTCATACAAACTCATGTAGGCTCTGAAGCAGTACCCTGTGCTGCACTTGGGTCTCTGCTGAGGGACAGTATTTGGGGTTACCTGTAACCACCTCTGGCTTTGTGTGATTTATGAGAAAGTGGAAATCAATTATTCTTTACTTCCCCAGTCAGTTTAGACACAGTTTTAATAGCAGTTACACAGAACACAGAATAACAGAGTGGTTTGGCTTGGAAGGGACCTTAAAGGTTATTTAATTCCTACCCCTCTGCCACAGGCTGGGAACCTTATCCCTAATTTTCATAGAAATTGCATGAGCACTTGTGTTTCTGTGTGCCCCCCTTTGAAACAATCTCTGCAATCTCAGAAGGCAACAGTGATGGGTGCAGAGAACTCAGGAGGACAGGCAGGCTGGTGCTGGGGACCTCTGTTCCAGGCACTGTGAGACCTCAGCTCATCCTTTGCTGCTTGCAACTCCCCACCTGTCATCCAGAGACATGAATTCCTCTCTGGAGCTCTCAGTGGCAGGATGATCTGAATGCTTTTCCCCTTTGGAACTTTTTTCAGAGAAATGTGACTGATATGTTGACCAAAGAGAGAAAACTGAGTGTCACTTTCTTAGGAAGTGAAGAATTTACCCTTCAAATTCTACACTTCAGAAATCTGAGCAAGGCTCATTGAAATCAGAGTAATTAAGCACTCTGGAGAGTAAGACCAATTTAATTTAGTTTAGTTTAGGAGAGTGCTATGGATTTCTTGCTCAGACTTTGGAATCTAACTATCTAAACTCCATTCAGGAATTTGCCTGATTCAAACCCAGCATTTTGTGGATCACTGGTATGTTATTTATAAGTGTGCTGGTGTATTTTTTTTAAAGCACCTTAGTCTTTTCCCTTTGTTTCCAAGTTTTCAGGTTCTGGCCACACATTTCCCACTGGGAATATGTTAAGCCCCTTCAGAGTCCATGTTTCCAGACTTGCAGTGCAGGAAAATACAATCAGATGAAGACCTCCAGCAGGATTTTCCTCTCATCCTTGTGTGGAGTGGAACTGAGGGCTGGTACTTTCCTGCTCCCCAGATTATGCTCATCCAGTGAGAAAGAGACCTAAGGGAGGGTGGCAGCCAGGAGTGATATCTGAACAGAGAGATTAAAGTCTGGAGAAGCCCATGGAATACAGGTAACCCTCATTTTTAAGGTATTTGAAAAGTATTGGCTTCTGAGGCAGCAGAACCACTGGATAAAAAATGGGTTGTCATAATGAAACCAATGTCCCTTGGATATAATGTTGCCATATTCTTGTTTTGCTGCAGAGTATTTCCTGGAATTTGCTGGGTTCAATAGGTTGTGTTACATGTTAAGGACAAAATGTCTTTTTAGTTGGCAGCACCAAATTCAGTACTTTTGTAATCTGCAAATTGGATAAAATACTATTTTAACTTTTCAGATTTAAACAAACCATTTGAAAGCTCAGTTCTGAATGAACCTTTTGTTTTGAACAGTTTGTACTAAAATTGATATTTGATAGCTGCCGGCCTGTACTTATTAAGTTATTGACGTGCTGGGTACCTGGGTCTGAATATTCTCTTTTACTTTATGCCACTTTTGTCAGAAGCTGACATTTCTTTGAAGGTAGCATGCAGGGACTAAAGACATCCTGTTCCAGCTGACCTCAGTGCCAGGATGTTATCACTCACCTGCCTGGCTGCTTAGGAGCATCAGCACTTTCAGTGATGACACCAAAAATCCCAGGTTTTACCCTTCCCCTGACGTCAGCAGCAAGGCAAGACTGGTTTGCACAGAAATAAACCAATAAGGATGTACTGCATTACACAATTACCAAAAGATAATCTCTTTTTTTCACTGCCTTTATTAATGACTCATGTGGTCCCAGGACAGAAGAGATACCGTGGTTTAATGATTTCTGTCATTGCCACTGATCCCCAAGGGAAAATGGATCCCCAGAGCTCAGTTCTTGTCCCTCACCCAGCAGGATTCCCACCAGTGGGGCAGAGGTTACACAAGGAGTGTAAGGCCAGGTATTCACAGCCCCATCTGCTTATGGGCATGACTGTAGAAATAATTCCAGTTATTTTTACAAGTGCAGTGACCCATTTGTTTACTTATTCTGTAGCATCACTTCCCTCTTCAATTACAGCCAAATTGTTTGATTAAAGTAGAGGAAGAACTAAACACTAATTTCCAGGAGCTTAAGGCTATATTTTAGGAGAGAGATAATTGAATTTTAATTTTTAAAAAATATATTTGTATCTCCTTTTTTCCTTTCTTAGCTTTACATCACATTGTGCTGAGCTTTTCCAGGCAGGAAAAGAGGGAACAGTCCTGTTTTCACAGAAAAGTGGAGTTACCTGGAAACTAGATTACAACAAGCTGAAGGATTTTTGTTTGGTTTTGTTCATTTTATTTTAATACTGTTTCAGCTCCACAGAGAGGGATAATGGCTGGCTGTGATTCCAGCAGACTCTTAGTGATACTTAGGCATTTTGTAAGGACTGTTGGTAAATGCAGAGTTGCAGCCTGGAGTTTCATCCAGTCCTTATCTCTGCATGGTAAGGATCTCTTTAGTTCTGCTGTTTGATTTATCCTGCTCAAGCAGAAATACCAGTACAGTAAATAGTGTGGAATGGGGGCTTTTGTCCTGCTCTGTCTTTGCAGAGTATCAGTGCCATAATGTCCTGACTGAGGAGCAGATTCCCATGCCACAAATAATTTGTGAAGCTGGTACTGTGATAATAAGAGCAGGGAGATATTTCAGCACATAATTAATTGCAGAGGAATGGATTGGGAAAGTTTGAGCAGAGCTCTGCCTGCTCTTTTTGGCATCAGGCTCCTCTCCATTTGGTTTGGGTTTGTGTAGATCCTCATCTTGGGTAGAAAGCCACAGGAAAAAGAACATAGTGATAAAACTGGTTTGGAATTTGTTTCTCAGATATTCCTCATCAGACACTACCCCTTTTAAAACACAGGACAGGTAAAAAAATCTCAAGGGCTTTGATTTCCCACCCATACATTTGTGGCCTTTATTGTAAGTAATTACATGTGAGCTAAATAGGAGGCAGAAAATATTAAATATTAGTTCTAGGAGAGATGAGCTTAACACACACCCTGGGTGTGGCCACAGTGGTGACCCTAGTTAATATATTTTAAGTGAGAATAAAAAGAGCCTTTTCTCCATTGTTTTTGGTTTTTTGGTTGTTTTTTTGGGGGTTTTGTTTTGTTTTGGTTTTTGGTGGTTTTTTTCATTGTTGGGTTTGGTTTTTTCTCCTCAGAACATCTTGTGTTCTTTGCCCTACACACGTGAAAAAAACCACATTTGTAACAGTGAAAGCAAGGCCCAAAAAGGCCATTAAGTCATTTTAACAAACCATGGTTACCTTAAATCTTCAGAAGAGAAGACATTTAGGTTTAGAGGCCAGACTGAACTGCTTCTAAATAATCTTTATTAGATCTCACCCTACAAAAAGGCAGGAGTGCTATACAAGATCAGTCCACAGGCTGGTAAATAGCTGGAAATATGACTTAGTTTGTGAGATATTCATCATACTCAGGCAGTTCAGTACTAATAACACTTCCCTTGTCGTGTGGTACCACAGTAAGGGCAAACTATGGACAGATACGATTGAATAAAAATGTAATTTTAAAAAAATTGTCATGCAGGTATTTCTATCAGTTTTTCATGCATCCACTGTGATAAACAGTGATTCTAGCTCTACAGTTTGTATTGAGCAGCCACTGTTCTAGTATTTATTAGCTGAATTAGTCTAATGTCTGAGCTGAAAACACAAACAGTGAAATTCTGTTTTCAATTCCAAGAGAAACCCAGACTTGCTCGACCAAACACACAGTTACTCTGGATTGGGGGGTTTTTTATGGCAAGTTTGTGTTATTTTTATACTGGAATTTACTATCTAGCCCAGAGGTTTAAATGTAGAAGTTAGTTTAAACTGGTAAATCTCTTCTGCTAGACACTTTGACCTGTGAGTTATCCTATCTAAAAATACCAACTTTGTAATGCAAGCGTAACTTCCAACCTTTTATGTATCAAACACATGCTCTCTAAGGGACTCTTTTAAAGGACCAAGCATATAAACAGCTACTGGCTGAGTTCAAACTGTGGTTTTAGCGTGTCATAACCTCTTAATGTGAGCCAATTTTAACCCACTGGTTCACAACGTCCAAATTCTTTTGTCCCTGGCTAAAAGCCTGTGGGACCTTTGCAGACCAGATCTCACAGAGCCTGTCTGGGGTCATTTACACTTCTGAAGGTTCCAGCACCACAAGAGTGGATGAACTTGGCTATCAGCTTTACCTGCTGTGCTCGTGGCTGCTGTTGGTCCCTGCTCCTGTGTTTCCACAGAGCCGAGTCACCTGTCTCACGCTGGGGAAGGTTTGTGACAGTGCAGATTTCCAACACTGAGCTCATCTCTGCGACACAGCATCGGGGTACAACCAGCCTGACCCTTCTCCCAGAGGGAGTGATGAGGATTTTATCACTGACCTCAGCGGGAACAAAGCCAGGCCTAGCCTTAGCCTGTGTCCCTGTGTTCTCTGTGGAAAGGTGCCCAGGCTGGCCAGGAGATGAGCCCTGTGGGAACAAAGCCAAGCCTAGCCTTAGCCAGTGTGGAGAAGTGCCTGAATTGACAAGAGATGAGCCCTGTGGGCCCTTGAGGGGACAAAGCCAGGCCTAGCCTTGCCCTGTGTAAAGAAGTGCCTGAGCTGAGGGAGATGAGCCCTGAGGGAACAAAGCCAGGCCTAGCCTTAGGCTGTGTGAAGTGCCTGAGCTGAGGGAGGTGAGCCCTGAGGGAACAAAGCCAGGCCTAGCCTTAGGCTGTGAGAGAAGTGGCTGAGCTGAGGGAGGTGAGCCCTGAGGGAACAAAGCCAGGCCTAGCCTTAGGCTGTGAGAGAAGTGGCTGAGCTGAGGGAGGTGAGCCCCGTGGGCCCCTGAGGGAACAAAGCCAGGCCTAGCCTTAGGCTGTGTGGAGAAGTGTCTGAGCTGAGGGAGGTGAGCCCTGAGGGAACAAAGCCAGGCCTAGCCTTAGGCTGTGTGAAGTGTCTGAGCTGAGGGAGGTGAGCCCTGTGGGCCCCTGAGGGAGAGCCTCGGTGGTGTCAGCACTCCTGCCACAGCCGCCTGTCACAGCAAAGTTTCCACGGCTGCTGTGTTAATCTGGCCCCTCTGAGATCAAACACTGCACCTTCTATAATAAGCCTGAGGACATCTTGACGGGTCAGATGCTTATCAGAGGTGCTTGGAGTCACTGCTGTGCTTTGAGCTGTGTTTGTCTTGGCCTTGAGCCCTCACGGGCTCTTCTAAAAACAACTGAGAAATACTGAGATTGTGAGAAAGAGCTGTCAATCTCACTGAAGCTGCTCTTAGTTTTCAGAGCGTTTTCCTAACTCGAGCAGGCCATGTCCTCAGAAAGCAGTGGAAAGGAGACCTTGTCAAACCTGGATGTGCAGGATAAAACTGACTGCAGCAAAGGCCTCGAGACACACTTGGTATTTTGTCAAGTACATAGAGGTATGTAGATATCCAAGTTAATTAGTATGCCCAGTGCTTATGCTGTCAAGTTCCTCTGAAAACTGGTACTTTATTAAAGCTTTAACTCCCACAGGAAGGGTAGAAATGTGAATTGATTGAAATGTAGAGGTTTTAAAAACAAAAGGCAATTTTTTCCCCTTCTCCCCTTCTCTCCTTCATGATTTGTGTGTAAATATGTCTCTCTGTGTGGATGTTGAACTTAGAATAATGTCATGATCTGGGAGCTTTCTCTCTGATGTTTTTGACATCCAGAGATGATTATCCATGGTGTAACTCAGTTACTGGGTGCACAACCTGTACAGATTCTTGACTGTACATCAAATACAGGCCCATGCAAGAGCAGGGAAATCTTCCTGCATAGATGGTTTCTTCCTAGCACACATGGACTGCTAGGCACAGAATGTACTCAAATACGTAGTTAAAGGTGCAAAAGCAGACATATGAATGTGTTTCCAGTCCCCCCACACCCCAGACTGTGCCTCTGTACAGTCACAGGTAGGGCAACTCCCCATGCATTGGCCACCAGCTGTGTGCCTATTAACTGATTAAAATACAGGCTTGTTGTTCATAAAAATATGTTGTTCATATAAATGTATTATAAATATGAGACCCCATGTCTTTCCCAGTTTATTGGACTGCTCAGCAATGTGTCTGGGCTTGCTTCATGCGTAGAACAGACAGGAGACAAGCCCATGGCTGCAGTGGCAATCACTGTGGGAGATGTTTCTGAGAAGCCTTTGCAGCAGAGAACATCTCCTAGTCACTAATTAAGAGCACTCAGCACTACAGGGCAGGAATTTACCAACAGCAGAATGGAGCAGCCCTTTGTGATAATGTCTAGAGTTGTTTACCTCCACCTTACTAAGGAAAACGTTACAAGAGCTGCTGAGATCTGGCAAGGAAATGCAAATTAACTTCTTGACCCGAAGTAATTATTTTTTGCAGAAGCAGAGGTTCTTTAAATGTCCTGACTGCCACTGGGTCTGTGATGTTGTAAGTTTGACAAGAAAGAATCTGCTCTTCTGATTCGAGATCCATTCTAGATCTGATTTCAAGAAAGTCAGGATAACAAAGTTGGAGTGCTCTGTTCAGTCAGTGCAGTGTTAATTGTAAAATTGTCTGTGCTCTGTGTGTGTGTATGTGGATACTCCATGTGAAAACGATTTGTGTGCCAGGCTGGCCACTTCAGACAATCACTGCCATTGGCATTTAGAAGGTTCCTGTAGAAATGCCTGTATCCCTGGAGCTGCAGCAGGGCTGGGGCACTGCATCACCAGGAGCCACGGTGGTGCCCAGGGCAGGGACCTGGAGTGAGGATTTATCCCTCCAGGCACTGCAGGAACCTGCTGTGCTCAGAGCCACTGGCCAGGGCCGTGCTGAGCAGGGAGGGAGCACAGCACTGGCACCCACATTGTCACCCTGCAAGGTTATCGCTCCAATTTCTGTGCTTATCATTCAGATGTCTCTGCCAGTATTAAATGAAAAGCCATTTGATACCTGAGGCTGCTGGCTCAGTATCCCATAAGCAATTAGCCTATTAGTCTTTGAGTCATTAATATTCTCTGCTTTCACTGTGATGATCTCACTTCCTGCAAACAGGAACACTGAGCTGAGAGTGAATTAAAAAAAACCCAAACAGAAATACAGCAGGTGAAAAGGTTGTTTTAATGATGTATATTATTTGATCACTACTCAGGAAACAATAAGTTGTTTAGAGTGGTTTGAGAGTTTTTGTAATATATATTTTGAAAAGACTGTGATAACAAGTTTCCTTGCAGAAATATGAATTAAACAAGATGTTAAAACAAAAAGATGTGAGAAATAAATAGTGAATATTCAGGTGTTGTAGATTCATCTCCAATTAGATTAACAAGGTCTTTCAAAATTTTTACTAAGTTTTTTTCCCCACTGCTGACGTCTAAGCTTTTCCTCAAGGGTTTTGTGTTACTTCATGCCTCTTGTAGATCCAAATCTATGAAATTTCAAGTGCTCTTGCAATTCCTGTGCAAAAGCAATGGGATTCATTGGTTTCTCTCATTTAGCCACTTCTGAATGAAGATTTTCACTGAAGCAAAGACTGTGCAGCTGAGTCCTAAGTAAATTGTTGCTCTTTCTCAGAGTTGTGGTGGGCCCACCCTAATTTCACAGCCTGAGCTACTGCTTGAGAACCATTCTCACGTTTGGCTGTGCTCCTTGAGTGCTGCCTGATAAAAGTCCTGGGTGGATGCTGGCAGGTTGTCATTCCCATCCATCACCCTTATCAGCACCTCAAGGGGGGCACTGCACAGCAGCCTGCCCCTGCTCCCAGCAAGAACCCAAAACTCAGGCTGATACAGCTCAAATTGATGAGAAAAAACCATTCAAGTTATAGGTTTAAAATGTTCTTTTTTAATTTTAGTAGAATTCGGCATGAATTTGTATGAAAGTCTGGTGTGATCCGCAGTATAGATATATACAATATTCATCTGACTTTTAATAATAAAAAAATTTGGAATAAGGATGTGAAAGGGGCTAAAATTGTTAAAGTTCTGTGTTGAGCTGCACAGGCAGCTTGTGATTTATATATTTATATAAACCCTTGTGTTACATAAAACTTTCCAATAAGTTTTTTTTGTAGATTGCCTAAAGCCTAGTGCTATATTAGCAGAACTAATGGAAACAAGAATAGGAGAGGAGAATACAATAGGGGACGGCTAATGTGTTTAAAAGAGAAAAATTTTTTAAATTCCTCCATCTTTGCCTCTGTCAATTGTGTCTTCAGTTAGAGGGAGGCATAAAAATTCACTCTTCAGCTACTCCCTGCAGCATGTGGGCTGTGCTGGCTCTAAACTTTGGGGCCTCTCTGGTCTGGAAGTGATGGCTCACCAAAACAAACTGAGTTGTCAGCCTTGTCCAGAAGCTCAGAGTTTCTCCCATGAGCTGTACTACAAAGAGCTAAAATTGCTTTCTGTTTGTAAGTTTTTCTGACAAACATTGATCCCATATCAAAAGACAGTGTGAGAGTTTAAAAATGAGAGATTGTCAATAGAGGTCTTCAAACAGGACTAAACTGCATGCACTGTTCTCAGTTTTATAGATTCCAGAGAGAAATCTGAAGCCCTCTGGATGGCCCCGTCCCTCAGGGGTGTCCCTGCACCCTCAGCTTGGTGTCACCTACCAGGGTGCTAAGGGTGCCCTCGATGCCTCTGTCTGTGTCACTGATGGACATGTGAAATAACCCTGGGCCTAGCACAGAGCCCTGAGGGACACCACTGGTCACTGATGTCCATCAGGACTCTGAGCCTTTGGCCACTGCACTGGCAGAAAATAACTCCAGAGCCCCAGATGGCAGCTTGCAGGCTTTCCTAATGCATGGAGGTCCCAGGGCTCTTTCTATAAATATCCAGGACCATATGTTCCTACATCTCTGAAGCATCCCTAAACTCTTTGCCCTTACGTCCCTTTGGGGAAGTGGGACAGGAGCATCACAGTAAGGACATCAGAAAACCCAGGACAAGATGGTTTGGACAGTAATATCTGTACTGTGTGTCTACCCAACTCAACATTTGGTTCCGTACTCTTGCTTAATAATGCTTGTTGTGGGCTGATTGCTTCTGGGATCAAGTTTAGGAGGACATGAAACAGTATTTAAACCCAGATTTGGTGCTGCTGCTGGAGCTGTGCTGCTGCAGGAGTGCCCAAACTGCTTTCTGTGCTCTCCTTCAGAGGGCCCTGGGCAGCACCTGTAACCCAGAATCTGTTTCTGTCCTCAGTGAGTCAGAGGTCGAGGCTTTCATTCTGTTTTCAGGTAAATTACAGTTGGTATCTTGGGTATTTTGGGGAAGTTGTGCCTAATTACATGGTGAAAGATCACGAGATATAACCCCATGAAAAGAATTATGAAAGAAGCATAAAGGAATGCAATACTGTTGTAAAAATCTAAACAGAGTTAATGCTCCAAATTGAGTGAAAATTTAAAATCTGGGTTATATGTGAGAAATAACTGGGTTTATAGTCAAGGGGCAAATCCCCCTCTTAATCCAGTCCGTCTGTACTGGAAAGCTGATCTGTTTTCTGCCATTGCTTTCAGGATCTTATTCCTCCAGGGAGGAGTTAGTGGGTAAGGCACTGAGCAGGGTGTCATTCCTAGGTGAGTCACAGGCTGCCTGTAGGAATTGGGGTGAGTGACTCTGCCTCGTGTCCTTTCCTTTGCAGGATGAGATAATTGCAATTCCCCACTGCCCAGAAATGCTGAAGGGCTCTCCATTAAAGTGAGCATTGGGGTGGGAGGGACAGAAATCTGAGTGCTGTGAGACAAGGAGTTATTAGCAAGCAAAAGATTGTTTTCCTGGCCTTACCTTTCAGAATCCTATTGTTTCACATATTTGAAGTTTCCTTAATCCACATTAACAAAATCTCTGTACTCAGATGTTCTGAGCAGTACTTGAAGAAGTCATCCTACAACTTCAGACTGTTCCTTGTATTTTTCCTTACCTCTGCCTTTCTCTGTCACTAACTCTCTCTGGTGCTACATAAATATTTCCAGCTGGATCAACTGAAAAAAAAAACCAAACAACAGCCCTGAGGGAGCCCCCCTTCAAATTGTAATGGACCCCTCTACTTTGCCAATGAACCTGGATTCACGGGTAAAACATTAATGTAAATGGAAATATTCAAAGTTTCAAAAAAGAAAAATATTGGAATGTTTAAGTCTCAAGGACAAAGGGTCCCTCAGAAACAGCATTAAATTTTGCTGGCAGCTTCAGGAAGTTGCTTTTCAGAATAAGCAGGCATGGAAATGAAACTGCCCTGCAGAAATCATCTACTCAGAGCACTGCCCTGGACTGAGTATGAACCAACTTTGTCTCTGGTGTTAGCAGCCCCGAGTTTGTTCTTATCAAAAGAACTTAATCCTTGGTCTCAGTTACTGTTTTTAGAGAGGCAGCAGGCCTCACAATGAAGCTGGGGACAGCAGAGCTCTGGCATCTCCCTGCAGTGCAGGGTCTGCTCCCAGAGCAGCTGTGAGGGAGGCTGTGCCAGGGGCTTGTGCCAGAATAGGCTTCTTAAGCAGTTTATTTTATCAAAAATGTTGGGATATGGTCATCTGGCTACAGAAGGCATTTGGGAATCAGGAGATGCTGGGCTTGGCTCATTCTGTGTATCAGAAAGCAGGGTAGTTATGACTCTGAAGTTAACTGGTTTCTATTGGCTTTTACTGGATTTGTGAATGAACATCTAAATAGCCTGCATCAATCAGTGCAAAATATAATAATTTGTGCTTGTCTGCTGCAATATTGCAGGACTTTTATACACAGTTTTCTCAGTCTCCTCTGAGATACTTTTGAATGTGTAATTATATTATTCAGACCTCTGATGAGATAGTGCAAGCCTCCACAATTCCCCAAAGAACATTTTATATCAAATTCAAATAATGAATATGAATAATGAATAATGAAATTGAAGTGAAATAATGAAATAATGGAGTTCTAGAACTTTGGGACACATTTCCATGTTGTTACATGGTGTAATCTTTCCATCATCACAAGCCAAAGCAAAACCAAATCAGTGAAAGCTTTGCCTGACATCCTTTGGCAGACTGAAAGGTAACTCATTTTCAGATTGATTTGAATGTGAAATTGAATTAGTGGAGCTAAAAATATTTCTGCAATACTGCACTGGTGAAAAGCAATAAGCCCTTTTATGCCAGATAGTCTAAGGAAGAATGGACAGCAACCTCTGAGAAAATGATAACCCATTTTTTTACCGTTGCCATGGCAATGCAGCTACAAACACTTGTGTTTGGACTGTACAGTCCTCATGAAATGCAGCTTGTCAGTTCTTTTTATAAGCTATAAACCCTTTCAACTCCATGGATGCAGAACAGCTCCTAAGAAGGAGAGAGGAGAGAGAGACTGTTGCACATGGGAGTGTGCAGGTCCTCGTCAGTCCTCAAAACACAGGGCAAGGCCATGATGGAGGCCTCATTCTAATTTCAACGTCTCCTTGTTTATGCATTAATATGTTTCTTGGGTGATTTTGTTCATATTTTGTGCCTCTCAACCCCTCTGACTGTGCTTCCCAAGTATGTGGGAGCTCACTCCCCTCACTGCAATACTTGCTGTGCTATGAGGAAAGACAGGGCAGTCTCTAATCCATGTTTAAAATAAGATTGTTATTTTAAGCGACCTTTTCCTACCCTTTTTGAATCTTTGCATGCCTGAGGGATTCCCTTTGGAGTCCCAATAAATAAAACAACAGCAGGCTTTACTCTGCTTTGGGCAGCCCAGTGTTTCTGTCACTGCTGAACGGGCAGTGAGGGCTGGAGCTAGATCCTGGGAAAATGCAGCAAGGAATTTAGTTATTCCCAAGAATGCGGGGGTCAGAATGCAAAAGTGTGGATTTTTACTTTAGCCAAGGAGGAAAACAAGACTGTCAGTCCAAAACACAGGCATGTAGATGACTTTAAACTGTTCATCTTAGTGAACCACACTTGTCAGATGTCCCTTGAAGGTCACACACCTGAGAGCTGTTTCTGATCCCCTCATTAAAATGGGCCACGTTCCCTTGCTGCCACATCCTTTTGTTTTACAGTGTGCTGCTCACAGCAAATTTGCCTTTCATAACAAACCTGTGCATGTGGCAGCATTTCTGCAAATGTACAAAAAAGGCTGAATTTAATGGGATTATTCATCAGCCTAAATTAATCACAGGTTTGCAGCATCAAAGTCAATGTTCCTAATCCAAAGGATTTACCCCAAGTAGATTTAAGATTGCACAGAGTAGATTTAGGACTGTGGGACAATCTCAGCTCATCTGAGTTTAATGATCTTGAAAATCAGGGTCTCCTGAATCACCTTGGAAATGATCTGAAGATAACTCATGTTCAGAAGTAAGGGAAGGAAAATGGCACCTGGGTGTTCTCCATAATTGCAATTTCCATTGTTGCTAAGGCACAATTTCCTGGAGACTGATTCCCCAAATCTTTGACTCGAACAATCAGATGACAGTTGCTGACCCGGGATGTGCCTAACACAGAGCTGTCTACAAATAAGGGAAATTATCAAAGACACTTAAATTCTTTTGCAAATGCATGACAGCTGGTCCAGGAACATGGAATTAAGCTGCCTTTCTTGTTAATTGCTGCTTAATAGTTGCAGCAGCTACTTGCCATGGGGATGTTTCTGTATTCTTGGGTTTATGTGTTTTTCTGTATTGCTGTACTCATGGTCCACTCCAGGTTTGTTACTGCCAGTGGCAGCAAGGTCCTGAGGAAGTGAGGAAGAGTTTGGGGGGTTTCTGGGACAGATCTGTGCCATATTTTCCATGACACCTCTGTGTCATTATTAGCCTTCCAGGAAGGTGCAATGATTGTACTGATCAGTCACTGCTGACAGTCTGGGGTACTGAGGCTCAGCCTTCACTTTCAGGTGCCTGCAGCCTTTGGAAAGGGAGTGAAGCCCTGTCAGGAAAGGGTCTCCAAGCAGCCCTGAACGAGAGGTGCTGGGAGAGAAAAGCACAGCTCTTGGATTGGGGGAGAAAGCTGTTCTGCTGAGGGGCAGAGGAGGGGGTCTGAAGGCAAACGAGGGACAGTCACCTCGATGTCAAACTGATCTCATTCTGGGCCATGCTGTGGCCTGTGCTCACCACCTCACCTGAGTGTCTTTGTGACAATATGACTGCACACCACGCAGCACAGAACACCCCTTTGCTACTGCAGGCAGTCAGGGGAAAGAGCTTTCAGAATCTGGATTTAGGGAAGTCCCCCTACCCATTTCAGTGGAGGGATCCATTCATACAATTAACACCAGCTCCTTAATCCTCAGGCAGGAGGCAGCCCAGTGTTCCTGAGGTGCCAGTGTGCAGGGTGTGAGTCAGGCTGGGCAGGGATGATGTCAGGCTGACTCAGGGTGACCAGAGCTTCCCCAGGGAAAGCAGTCTCAGACCCTGAGCTCCAGCAATTTGTCACTGGTGCCTCCTACCTCTCCCCTGCCCTTCCAGCAGAAGGGAAGGTAGCCCTTCCCTTCCCCAAGTGCTCTCGGTTCTCCTCTAGCTCAGGACTTTGCTGGGTTACCTTTGTGCCTCCTCTGTACAAGTAATCTCTGACTGGAGTCAGGGGTGTCAGGTGTGGGAGGGGATGGAGGGCTTAAGCTTATCTTGAAAGAGCCTGGAGGGGGGACAGTGATTTATCTTTGAATGTTCTTCCCTCCCACATTTCTGTCGAGCTGGTGATGCAGCTTTCTGTAATGATTCTGTAGTGACTAATACCTGAAAGCCACGGAAATTTCTCTGAACTCTTGAATGAGGGAAAATGGGCTCTTCTGTTATCATGAGGGAGGCAGAGAGGCTTTTGCTTTTGTATCAGAGGTGAGATTTGTATCAGGTTGCTGTGTCAGTACAAAAGTTACAGCAGCCAGGGAAGAGAAGTTTTGAGAGCCTGGTGTTTTTCCATCTGTTTACCCAAAACAGAGTTATGTGGATGATGTGTTTCACTATTAAACTGCTCCTGGAACAAAGGAAATCAATCTAAGGACAGCTGTATTTTAGATATCAGAGGAGCAATATTAGATTCGAAAACTGCAAAAATATGTCATTTCATCTGAAGCTTTCTTTTCAATGTTTGTTGCTTAATTTGACACACATGTCCAGTGATATTTTAGTTACAGCCTTCCCATAACCTAAGAAACCAGCTGTCAGATTGGTCATTGTTCCTGAGTGTTACTCTGACCTGAGCCTTTATCTAAAACATAAACATGGTTCTCAAGTGATGGTCATCAGCTGTTTTTCCATTGGAAAAAACTCTTTTCCCAGTTCCATAAAAACACTTAAATTACTGTCTCAGCATTTGGGTCTTTTTAAGTGTTCTTCCCATTGTGGTGGCGAGCCTTGCATAGCATAAGGAAATGTAAAAATAAGTGAAAAAGAAATTGAGGAGCAGTTCATATATTAGGACTCTGAATTTCATAATTAATTAATAGAAATTTTCCATTCTCTTGCATAAAGAATATGCAGAGATGAGCAGGGATGCACCTCAGAGTGCTGTGGTAACAAAATGCAGTGCTGTGCATTTAAACAGGGCATTGTAACCTGGGTGAGCTTCTTAAACACTGAGATTACTCTGCCTTCCCAATTTTTTCTGTCATTGTTTTTGTGTTGTCCTGCTCTACTGTTATACCTTCAAGTTGCATTTCTCTGTATAAAATTTGCAGAATGTCCAAGGAAGGTGAATCTACTACAAAGCCAGTTCCTTGCAGCCCAAGCCAAAGCATTAATTCTTCAGGCAATATAACACATAATTAAAAACTTCTAAGTCTGGATATCCTGTTTTGGGGGAGCAGACATTTGTCCTTTGTAGTTCTCCTTTGCAATGTTTGACATTTATTATTTCGTAGGGTTTTGTTTTTTTTTTTATTTAAAGGAAAGTAATTTTTCTTTAAGTATTTTTGCTCCCTTCCCTTTCCTCTTTTATTTCCCACTGATGCAAAATAATATACAGTTTGTTGACACAATTCCAAGTTACAGGTTTAAAAAAAACAGATTTATTTAATCCCCATCCCATACATCTATCTTTTAACTGCACTTCCCCAAAGTTTTTATGGCTGTTATGTTGGAATGGATTTAGTCTTCCAAGAATCTCATACAGCACAAAATGACTGCAGGCACACAAATGAAACTGCACAGGCACACAAATGAAACAAAATGAACTTCAAAAAGACCTTTCACTGCACTACAGAAGAACCGAGTCATTGGTGGTGGGGCACTGTGTGGGTGTACACAAAGCATCAGGCAGTGCTTTTCAAGGACAATAATCTGCACATTCTCAGCTGTACTTTATGATCTGCAGATTCAGAAAAATAATCTACTATAAAGAAAAACTGCCTGGATTTTATTCAAAAAAGAAGTGAGGGTAGGACTCATCAGGGCAGCATCACCTGGTGGGAGGTGCGTTGGGGTGCAATCTGGAGTCACGAAATCTCGGTATTACTGAGATCATTGTGGAGCTCCACTTGGTGAGTAATGCCAAGGCATTGTGTTTCTGCTGCTTTGGTAACTGAAAATCAGAACCGAAAACCTGATGGAAAATTTTACATCCCATATGACTAAAGGGCCTTGTTTTCATACAAACCCAAGGAGTTCTGTGATGTGGCAGTTGCTCAGTTGGGTGCTCTTGTTTCCCTGCTGTTTGTTAATTTGGTTATTCAGGGTTTTATCACTGGAGCAGTGCAGGCAGCTCAGGAGTATTTCTTTACATGGTAGCAGCACCCAAACAGCTCTCCAAAGCTAGAGCTTATGCCTTACTCTAAAAGAGACAGTACATCCTTGAGCTTCTAAAAACATTCCTTTGTTGAGTTCACGTGCTTTTCTGTGTTCTACAGGGTCTCAAAATAGAAAACTGACTTCTGTTTTCTAAGACTTATGGTCTATAATTGTTCCAACACTTCAATACAAACCAAGAGAGAACTACCCAGCTGTATCTTACCTTCTACAGATAAAGAAACAGCTCATGTCCTTGAATCTCTCTGGAACGTAGGCTCTGAAGGGTGACTCGGAGCCTGGGGGAGGATTTTGTTCCCTCAGTGTTTGGTGTGAAGTGTCATGGTTTAAGCCCAGCTGGCACCACACAGCTGGCTGCTCACTGCTCCCCTCACCCTCAGTGGCATGGGGAGTGCAGCCAGTGGAAAAAGTGGGTTGAGATAGGGACAGATTAATAGGCCAGGAAGTGAAGGGAAATAATAATAAAACAATATACAAAATGAGTGATGCATAATGCAATTGCTCACCAGCTAATCCAGCCAGTCCCCAGGCAGTGATTCCTGCCCCATGGCCAACTCCCCCAGTTTATGTGCTGAGCAGGACGTTCTGAGGTCTGGAATATCCCTGTGGCCAGTTCAGGTCAGCTGGCCTGGCTCTGTTCCCTCCCAGCTCCTTGTGCTCCTGCTCACTGGCAGAAACTGGGAATTCTTGACTTGGCATAAGAACTCCTTAGTACAACTAAAATATCAGTGTGTTACCAACATCATTCTCTTACAGAATTCAAAGCACAGCACTGGACCAGCTACTGGGAGGAAAATTAACTCTCTCCCAGCTGAAACCAGGACAAAGGGAGATCTGAGTCAGTGGCATGGCCAGGCCCAAAGGATGCTCCAGGCTGGAGGGCTGCAGCTTGGCTCTGGTGGCACAGTGATTTGTCTAAAACCCACTGGGCTTCAACATGACAAATCCTTTTTATAGGCACACTCATATTCCCAGTGAGCATCTGCCTACCCTGAAAACATTAAATGCATTGTATTTATAAGTGTTTTGTATGGCACTTTGGTGGTTATCTCAGGTGGTAAAGACAGAGCAGTGTGTTCCTTCCCATCATCACTGTGTTCAAACTGGTCCTGCATTCTCTGCCTGTTTAATGGTTTCTTTTTTTAAACTTATGTCCTTTCAGTTCTTAAATCTTAGGGCTGCCTTGGATACCTTCTGTAAATGAAAGACTCCAGCAAGAGCATATTGATAACACCTTTTCTCTGAGGCATCCAAGGGCCTTACTCTATTCCTTACCAGCCCCTCCTGAGAAGCTCAAAGTTTCCAGCTCTTACAGTATTTGTTGTCTATCTACTAACCCATCTGCTGACAGTTTTGATTGGGCTGTGGTGGAACAGTAAGTTTTCCTGATTATACAGAAAACCTTTAGTGTAGCCCGAGGCTTTGGGCACAGCAGGTTCTTTCCAGTTATTGTTCTTTAAACCCTTTAGCTCGGCTGGAGATGTTTCTCACAGGCTGTGCCTTGTGCCTTGGAAACGTGTGGAGAAGGTACAGGCAGCTCCTTGCTGCTTCTGTTCTTAAACTGTCAGACAGAAAACTTTACCTGAGAATTTGAGGTCAAAGAATGCCAGTGGTTTCTGTTCTATTTGTGTGTGTGATGTGTGGAAGGAACCCAGCACTAAATAGAGGAAATCTTCAGGCCCCTGTGTGTGTTTCCTTGTGCCAGCAGAATCTCCTGGTGGCTCACCAAAGGTACAAAATTGAAACAAATTAAAGTGTCTTGTGCAAATGATGGAAATGCAGGACACAGATATTGGAGAGCTTCGTCTTCATGTGTACCCCCCAGCTGGGGTGGAGTATTTCCTGCTGGACCCATGGGGTTTCCTTTTGCCTTCACTGAGATCAGTTACGGCACAAGAAGCCCAGCAACAGCTCAGACATGAGTTCAGGTCAAGGACTCTCACTCAGGGATGGCAATATGTCAGAAACATTAATCTTCTGCTCTGAGTGAAACCGAGTTCTCCCATTTCTCTGGCAAAAGTGTGAAGTAGGCACCACACAGATGTTGTGCTTAGAGTGTTGGTTTAACTCAGTGAGTTCCCCTGATGTGAACCATGTCCAATTTTTCATTTCTAGATTTCAATACTGTGCTGCTCGCTCTTTCAAAATGAAACATACCTTGAAGTAAACAGTACCATTTTTATCTTTGCATTAAACAGCTGCTAAATGGCTTTTGTGTTCCACACTAGAGGCAGCTGTTATCTAGCCACGCTCTGCCTTTGCCTGTATGCCAAAGTAAGCTGGATTTTCTGGGCATTGTGGAGAATTTCTATGTGTATGTGGCTCATGCATTCATAGGTAGAATTTGCTAAATGCAAATTGAATGGTATTGTTGGAATCATGTGGTTTGACATCCATGGGGAATCCCACTGAACCTGCCAGGACAAAGATGCATCTCTTCCTATGAGGGATAGGGCAGGTCCAATGAAGTTTTGCAGAATTGCTTTGAGGATTCAACATTGATAAATCACCTAACTCAATACAGTGTATTTGCCCTGAAATGAAAGCGGCCACAGCCCATGTGAGGGTCAGTACTGGGAGCAGCAGCAATATTAACAAATAGCTAAGAAAGCACTGTTATATGAAATGTCAGTAGTGTAGCATTGTGGATTGGAGCACTCCATTGCTCTGCCCATTTTCCCTTTGTTCTTAAGACTTTTTGCTCCAGATTGGAGCAAGTGACAAGTACCCATTAAAACTCATTTAGCCTTCACACTATGAATCCCTCTGCTGCTGTGGTGGGAAGTGACTTTTCCCTCTCTTGCAAACATATGAAAATGCACAGCAAACCCTTTACAAGGTCTACAATATAACAAATATTGCTGTTAAAAGCCACCTTCTGAGGCAAAATAATACAAAACAGCATGACCAGTGCAAGCCAAAAGAATATATTGAGGAAACCTTCACTCTGAAGACAGCTAAGTATTTCAGGCAGAAAGAAATTTCTTGTGATTAATCAAGGATCTTATTCTCTGGCTTACACCTCATTTCCATCAGTACAATAAACCAGAGCTCAGTGGAGTTACTCCTGATTTATAACAAAGCAAGAGGACTGGAGTAACTACCAAATAGGTCACATTCTCTGCTGATTGCTACCTCACATCATGACTGCCTGACATCTCTGCTGGCTTTAAAACACTTTCTGTTTCATGTAGGAGCTTTTTATACCATTTGTACTTGCTGTGTAGGGGAGAGGCAAATTAATTGCAGTCTAAATTAAATCCCTTTGGCATGCATTTATATGTGACTAAGAGGACTTCTAAAAATATGTTAACTAACATGATTTATTGGGGGGAAAAAAGAGAATATTTTAATATATTCTTGCAGGTAAAGGTGATCTGGAGATTGAATGTGCCTTTATGGGATTAGCTCAAGAAATTAGAGTATTATCTAGTCTGTCACCTCTCCACTTTGACAGTGTCCATAATGTGCTACCTGAGGTGGAATAAAACCACCTCTTGTCCTTTGTGGTCCAAACACATTCTTCTATGTTCTAAACACTGACAGTAAAATGTGGTGCACCTGATTTGCTGCTTTCTGACATTAGCAGGCCACAAGCAGATACAGAGTTAGTTTAATGGACCTTTTTGCTGGGAAGCTGACAAATCCCTCCAGTTAAACTCTCTGGAATATTTCCAGCAATGAGTGATGTTCCCTTTGCTTGCTGTTTGGAGCACTGGAGCTCGTGTGCCAGGGCAGGGAACACAAAGGGCCCATCAGGTACCACAGGCCCAGGAATGAGGAGTGTCAGAGCTATGGACAGGCTCAAGAAATGTGCACATGGACCAAGTGCAGGGTCCTGCCCCTGGATCAGGACAACACCCTGTGTCAGAGCAAGCTGGGGGGTGAAAGGATCAGGAGCAGCCCAGCAGAGAGAGGCTTGGGGTGCTGGTGAGGGAGAAGCTCAACGTGACCTGGTGAGAACCTGGAGAGCCAACCCTGCCCTGGGCTGAGCCCCAGAATGGGCAGCAGGGCAGGGGATTCTGTCCCTCTGCCCCTCAGGTGAGACCCCACCTGCAGAGCTGCCCCAACCCTGGGGCACAGCACAGCAAGGACCTGGAACTGCTGGACTGGCTCCAGAAGAAAGTTTAAAAAATGATCAGAGGGCTGGAGAATCTGTCCTGTGAAGAAAGCCTGAGGAAGTTTGGGTTGTTCAGCTTGGAGAAGGAGAAGCTCTGGAGAGATCTTTCAATAGCTAAAGGAAGCTTGTAGAAAGATGAGGACGGACTCTTTATTAGGGCCCGTGGTGCCAGGACAAAGGGCAGTGTGTTCAAACTGAAAGGGGGAGACATTTTTCACAGTGAAGGGGGTGAAACAGCAGACCAGGTTGCCCAGAGAGGGGGTGGATGCTCCTTCCCTGAAACATTCAAGGTGAGCTTGGACAGGACTCTGGAAAGTCTGATCTCACTGAAGATGTCCCTGATCTCTGCAGAACTCGATGGCTTTTAAAGGTCCCTTCCAACTCAAATCATTCAATGATTCTATGATATTCCAAAACCGAGACTTATCAAGAATTTGGCCCTCATTTACCATTCCACATCAATCTTAGTGCTTACATGAAGATAATCTTCTTTCTACTTCTGATTTATGTCCTGAAAATTTAGACTTATGTTTTCCTCATTTTTCTGACAAGAAGAATAATTTTAACATACAGGCTTGAGTACAGTAGCAGCTTAAACCAGCAGCCTAACAAGGTTAAAGTATCTCCCCTAAACGAAGGTCCTGAAATCACCCCCACTTCCATATTGAAACACTCTCACCTTTTGACTTTATGTTTGGCTACGGAAAAACATTTGCTCTTCAAAAATATGCTGGGAAGTTTATCTATAGAACTAATGATAGAACAGACCATGTTTCTAAAATAGTCTCCTTTTAGCCTGCTTATCTCTTCCCTGACATTTCTTGCTGAGCATCAGTGAGCAGGCAGCTTTGTAGGGACATCTGAAAGCAAGGCTCCAGCAGCAGCGTGCAAACGGCTGTGGAACAAGCAGTCACATGGTTTCTATATTTTCTCTCTTTGTTTACTGTGTTCATAATGCCAAATGGCAAATTAAAAGAATGCCCTAATCCCAAAGAGTAAGGCATGGTATTTCTCCTTCCCACATGGGTGATTGTGATTATCTCTGGGGAGGGAAGGCATTTTATATTTGGGTTTTTTCTAATATTCCATTCTAGTCTTCTCTCTGGGAATGCAAATAATTTCTGAACTTATTAGTATAAAAACCATGTAATTTATATAAAGTGAATTATTATAATGAAACGTTCGACTAAATTAACAAATATTAATATGTGTGGTCTGCAAAAACTTTGACTTTAAATGTAGGAGAAGACATAGGAATGTCCCTTTTTAGAAAGGAGCTGGGAGCCTGGTGTTACCTTGCTAAGTTTTGTTAAGAGATGCATATTGCCTTTTTTTGTCTTTTACTGCTGTGGTTATGGTCAGGGAATTCAATTCTGGCTGCTTACCTTCATCTTTTCCAAATGCCAATTTTTAAGACGTGTTTTATATTGAACATGATTGTACTAGAGCAGTAGGAAAATGTCTATTAGCTACTACTAATAAAGGGCATGTGATGTTTAGATTTAAAATTCAATAAAAATTTAAATTAAAAGGAAAAGAGACAGAATGAGGTGTGGAGATAAACTTCCTCTGTCTCTCTTATCAGAATTTGTCCCTCATCTCCCCCTCAGAAAAAGGTGATGGCAACACAAAATCAGGCTCCAGCTGCGACCTCCGGGTCCTGCCATTGCTGGTAGCAAAGTCTCAGGGACAGAAATCTGGAATGACATGGGGCTATTTGGTTTTTCCATGTAGTGACCTCCAGGTACAGTGCTTCAGGCCTGACAAAATGAGCAAGGACACGACAAACACAAGAGAAAAGGGGTATGGATAAAACCACATTTTTGATAGACATGGGCAAAGCATACATTGGTTGTAATAAGAATTTCTGGGGCTTTTTAAAGCAGTATGATCTTAAGGATTTAGTCTGTATTCTATAGCTGTAATGTTTACAGAAATAGATGCATCTGAAAATAATTTTAAGAAGAAGGCAAATTGGTATCAATTTGTTATTTAAAGAGGTTCCACTAATTTTCTGAGTAGCCTTTCAAGAAAGATCCAAAATATCTCTAGAAATACTTTTCCATATGCATTTAATATCTATTTCAGTGCACAAAACTCAACTCTGCACTCACACTTGGACAGTTATGCAATCCAAATACACTTTTAGCTCATACAAAACATTTTCAAATGCACTTTAGAAATATGTACTTTAGTTTCACTCTATGAAAAATAGCACAGTTGTATTTGGAAGATGTTTCTGCTTAGAATTCAGAAGAGGAGAGGTGGGGAAAATAATATAAGACTGGGAATAAAGTTCCAGCATGGGTTACACGAGCCTGGAAAGGGTTTTCAGGGGTATTGACATTCCCAGCATTGGCTTTAAGGATCCAAGGAGGTGCTGCAAAGAACAGCAGCAATAAAAGGGCAGTGTTCTGTGCAAAGTCAATCTAAGTACAGATTAATGAGTCACTGGAGCACCTCTTAAATGGCAGATGGTGCTTATGGCTGGGAAGGAGAATTTCCATTTGTTATTCTAGCAGAGGGCAGTTACTGCAGTCAACCTGGTTGGTAGGAATTAAAAGGCAAACAGAATCAATGGCATTTGTTTTGTTTTGGTTGCAGACTCCATGATAAGACTGAGCAGGAAGAGAATATTTAAGTTAAGATGACTTTGTGTTTTTTAATAATTGTGATGCCTTCTCCAAGATCTCTCTGTGCCTTATGATACCCCAAGTACCCACTATACATTATTTTCAAAATGTATTTTAAGTGAGTGACTCCAGTCAACGGCATCTGTCCTTACCAATGTAGGATATTGTGTTTGTTTTCCTCCACTCACTGTGCAGAGGTTATAAACTACAGTAATTGTAGACCTAAAGACAGGCTGTGTGTGTAAAAATCTTCATTGAAAAGGTAGCTGCTGACTAAGAGCTGAAAAATCATGGCTTTAAGTAATAAAGAATATATCTGGAGACCCTCAGAGCCTTCTAGAAATTATTCTCTTATAGTTCTCCTCTCCTCTGTGGACCTACCTCCCTGTTACCCTACTTTGTTTGGTTTTTATTTTAATGCACAAGGATCAGGAACTCTTTTGACATGGAAGGAGCAGGAACATTTTGGTGCTTTATGGGTGCCTGCTGTCTGTGAGGGACCCAGCAGTAGAAGAGAGTATGAACTGTGATTGCTTGGAGCTACCACAGCAAGAATTTCAGGCCCAAGTTTCAGGATTTTTTTAAAATTATTCTATGATTTTTTTAAAAAATGCCTATGTGTTCTGGCTGATATTTTACTTGGAGGAAAAACATTTTCCAAATACCTCTGTTAAGAATTGAGATAATTCTTTGAAGTAAGTAAACACCGGACAAAGCTTTTCTAGTCCCTTATTTACACTGAACTTCCATTCTTGGTCTGTTTCAAAAATGTTATTGGTACAAAAGATTCTTTGGATATAAAGCAAACAAGAGGTTGCTCAAGACAGACATATTAAAATCAATATATTTTTATTTGGTACTAGTGGCTTTTTCATGTATTTCCTGGACACCAGCCTTAGGAACCTGGAAGAGAGGAAGGGATTGGAAAGCTCACAGCAAGATGAGATTGAAAGTTGTTCTTTATGTATTTGAAAGGATTCCTGTCAGCAGCACCACACTGTGCAGAGCAGGTGAGCCAGCTTAGTCTGCTTGGCTCATTCCTGGCCTAGAGTGGTGCCATTTCATGGACTTTGGTGGTGCTACTAAACTGTGTGAATGAGGGGAGAGCAATCATTGTGTGGTCCTGGGTGGGTTTTGTGGAGGCATAAGGAACACAGTGGGATTGAGCCACCATACCTTTCAGCTTCCTCTGCATATTCTTTTCTGCTAATGAGATATATTGTTAATAACAGCATAAAAATGCAAAAGATAAATTATCTTCTCAATTCAGACAAAATCAATTGCAAATAATCAGGATGATGTCTTCCCTCTCAGCAATGAAACCAATACAAAACCCATTCAGTGCCATAACTCCCTGAAAATCAGTCCTGTTCTTCTGAAGTTGATTGATGGGCATTAGAGCAGACCTTAGTCCTCCTTTCTCCTCTTTCTAATCAGAATAATTGCTTATTTGTGCAGTGCCCCTAAGCACAGAACAGAAATGCTCCTACACAGGAGAAATGTTTGCATAGGTTAACAACTTAAAGATACAATTTTGTGTTTAATCTTCCCTTTAAATGTGATCCCCATGGCTGAAATGTGGCTGTACCTCAAGGAAATGTGCAGGCTGTTTCTGGCAGTAGAAAGGATAAGCTGTAACTGTCAGAGAGGATTTAATCTTGAGTAGTGCTGGACATTGACAACGTCCACTGAATCATCTGGAATCCAGAATATCTTTGTGTCAGGTTTCTCATCACGGTTATCTGAACTCGTCTGCCTAATCTGGAGCAGCTTTTAATGCTCAGGAATGAGCTCTGAACCTGTAATTGTGCATTTGCATTTGGCCTGAGCTCCTCAGCTCAGCTCAGTACCTGGTACAGGAACCATGCACAGTGAAGTTTCCCAATAAAGTTGTTTAATAAACTCCACCTAGCAGGTAATTGTATCTAAAGGTGGTCAGAATAAAGCCTGAGCAATAGATACCCCTGCACTTCTGAAAAACTTTGCCTCAGGATAAGTTTATGGTTCATGATCATCTGAATAATCATCATGAGCCTTGAATCAGGTCTGAATGAAGTCTGAATGTAATTAAACAGACGGGCAGATTACACAGGAGGCTGCTCAGGTGGCAGCATTCTGCACTTGGAAAGGTCATGTGGAAGAAATTCATCTTATTCTCACCACCGCAGAAACATGTGTTTGTAAAATCCCTGACCATCCCATGACACGAGGAAGCAGAGAACACTTCAGCTGGGACACTGATAGGGGTTGCATTTCCATGATTTGGTTTTGATGTTTTCCACAGATTACATCCTAGGCAGAAAGCCTAGTCACAAATATATCAGCCCGTTTAAAATACAATTTCATCAAGACTCCTTGATCCAAATACCATTACTTACACACTGCTATAACACTACTGCTATAGTAGTGTACCAGTATAAAATAGATTTCTCAGATTTGGGGTCTCTATGTTTTGTATTAAAATGACCCACAGGAAAGACAGGACATCCCACATGAATTTTAATTAAGTTACCTCCTTTTTTCCCCTCCCTCTCTGAATTAACAATTCTGTGCATGGTAAGCAGTGAGAGAAAAGCTCAGGCCATTACCACACCTCTGAATGAAGGCAACATGGGTTTCATCAAATCCTGGGTAAAACTCTACAATGTACATTTGTATGATGCCAGTCCAAAGAAAAATGGGTCAGAACAGTACAGATGTTTCAGTGCTCAGAAGGAAAAATGTAACTTGTGTCTGTTTGCTGTGGTGTGAACCACCACGGAGAGGGAAAAAGAACATGAATAATTATGGGCTGCTCCTATAACTCTTTGTGAGGGTGAAGAGACCTCACAGGAGTGTTGTCAATCTTTGTGTGATATCTAGAAGGTGTGAAGGGCGAGGAAGTGGGGGCTCTGCTCCTTTGGTGCTGGTGTCACCACGCAGGCAGACGTCAGCGCTGCAAGAAATACCAGTGACGTTTCCTGTGATGAATCCTCCCCTCTTGGGAAGCGTGGTATCCAAGTGAGACAAAGCACAAACTCACTCCTGCAAAACGAGAGTGGCTGTGGTGCAATATTCTGTCAGTGCACTGCTCTGAGATTTATCTGAGTCTTTGTAAGTCTTTGTTGTGACCTCCCACAGCAATATCACCTTATTCTCATACTTTTTTGCTTTACTGGGTCATTGTCTTTGTCTTCCTGCACCCTTTTATACCTAATTATGGAACAAATGCAATAATAAGCTGGCTGTGGATAGGTGTGTTATAAGATTGTAACAATCCCAATCATAGTCAGGTTTCTGTTCATGGTTCATACTCCCCAAGCAGGTTCATTTTGTACTTTAGGGACAAAACCAACTCGCACCTTTTATGACCCAGGAACAGTATCTGGTACAAAGGACTCTTTTGGTCCCCTTCCTATTAGATCACAGTGCTATGATCCAAATATCCCATTGTTATCACTGTGAAGGTGTGTCTTGTCTGCTCACCCTAGATTTCAGAATATTTGGATTTAGCTGGCCCTTGCTGGGAGTTCAGTTTGTTCAGAGAGCCTGGAACTAAAGCTGTCCCTGCTCTTTCCCTGCTCTTTCCCTGCTGTCACTGGTGTGGATCAGCCAGAATTACGTGGCAGTGCTGGGGAACTGCAGCCTTGCTGTGTGTGAGTCTGGCTGGGAGTGGGGTGAGGAGAGAGAGGGGAACCTGCACTGATGGGATTTCCCACAGAGATTGCCTCCAGATGGGGAGCAGCACCCAGGCCTCCCCTCCAGTGCCCCTCATTCACCTGCAGGCAGCTGGCACCTCACCCCAGCCCTCTGCTCTCCTTGCTGCTGGAGACTCACTTTGCATGAAAATATAAAAGAGAAGAACAGTAGGGCTCCCTCTCTATTCTATTCTATTCTATTCTGATCTCACAGCAGTGTGAGCTCAAGTCAGTGGAATAACTCTTGATTTAGGCCGTGATTCACCCACTTTCTTGAGTAGACATCCAGTTTTAGGCACATGAATAAGGCAACTACTCACAGGAGGATGACGGCCGTACGGTGGATTTTTTTATTGGAAGGGACTTTCCATCTTTAAAATGGAGCATAGCTGGGATCATCAATCTGCACTTAACACTAAAAGCTCATTTTCTTATTTTAATACTGATAAAATAAGTTAAAAAGATGAATGCTGTTTTATTTCTTGTCAGTGACTAGACCACACTTATTATAATGTTCTACTACTTCTCTGAGCAGGGACTTCTGTTGAAATTCCTCCCTCGGAGGGTGGGGAGGCCCTGGCACAGGGTGCCCTGGGTGTCCAAGGCCAGGCTGGACACTGGGGCTTGGAGCAGCCTGGGACAGTGGGAGGTGTCCCTGCCCATGGCAGGGGTGGCACTGGATGGGCTTTAAATTCCCTTCCAGCACAAATCGTTCTGGGGTTTTGTGATTGTTTGATTTGATGCTGCATGTGGAGTCCTACAATATCTACTCTGTGGAGTACTAAGGTATGTGTCACAGCAAAGTTATTAATAGAAGCAAACTGCTTCTATTCTCAGGTATGGAAAGGAAATGAACAATAAGTGGGCAGCAAATGTTATTTTAGACACCCTGAAATGAAACAAAAGAACACAGCTAGAAAACTTCATTACCCTATTCTAATCTTCTGATTTGCTTAGAAATAACTTTTTAAAGTAAATTCAAAATATATTAATGGAGTAAGTTGCAAATAATATGTTAAAATGTTATTAAAATACACATAGTTAACCCTATGAAATAATAAAAGAACTAGAAATATACAGCACCTAAACAAGAAACAGGGAGGATTCCTGCAGTAAGTATCTTATTGTGCACACATCTCCAGTGCTAACTATGCCCATTAAATCTACTCTTGGACCCTTCAGATAAAAGAAAGAGTGAAGGAAAGAGACACTGACTGCTTCTTGAAAGGCCTCACTCTATCCTACCATAGCTCTGGATTATTTTTTCATTTACAGCTTCAAATGAAATGTTGTTTCTTTTTAAGACTCAGAGTTTTGACTAAAAAAAGCAATCCCCCTTCAGCAGCCTTGCACAGAGGTGTCTGCCAGGGAGGCATTTGTCAGCATCTCAGCTGCCACCTGCTCATTACAGAGGGGCTGAGCTCCCCACTGCCCTTGGAGCTGTGCTGGGACCTCACTGTAACATTTTCCATGAGTGAGACTGATGATGGCTCTGCTGGCACCAGTCACACACCTGCAGCCTGACATTTAAATAGCCCTGTGCAAGGGAGAGCGATTTCAGGGTGAAATGAAAGCTCATTTATACCAGAAAATTGGAAGCAGCAATTTGATCAGAATGGAACTTTAAAGAAGAATATTTATTGTAAATACTATCCATTAAAATTAAATGGATGATTATTAGAGTTGTGTGGAAATGCTTATGTTTACTGAAAGTGAGTGGTAAGAACAATATGTGGGAAAACAGTTTTAAAGCCAGCTGTGCCTACTGTCTGGCTCAGTGTCAGAAAACTGGCTTAATTGCATCCCTGGTATAAACTAAATTAAAAGAATTGACTAAATTTAATTGACTATTCCCATGATATAAAGCCACAAAATCCAACAGTGGATGAATGCTTTTTATTCCTCCTGTTTTCATGTAAATGTTGGACACAATTTTAATTTGTCAGTATTATCCTGATGTCTTCTAAATGAATTATTCTGAGGTAAAAATGTTGGTTTGCACATAAAGAAGAGCAGTAGCACAGTGGATGTCCTGCTCAGCCACTGGAGCAGCAGCTCTGCAGATACATGGGCACAAATGACTTTGAATTTTACTCAAGTAGCACCAAGCACAAGGCCAAATATCAGCAAACCAGGGAAGGAGCAAAAACAAAGTTCCCTTCAGTGAAGTTGCCCATCAGTTTCAGTTCTGATCCATGCTTTAACACACACCAGCCTGTACAGGAGAGCTCTCAGCAGTGAAAGCTGTGCTGGGAGAGCTTTGGGAACTGCTGTGCATCTTTAGAAGGTTGCTCACAAATAAGGATGGCACCTCTCAGGTGAGAAGCATCCGGGTCATATTTCAGCCTTACTTTTAATCCTGTGCCTTGAGCTGTCAGCCAGGAGTGTGGGGAGCAGGACATGCTCCTGCTGGCAAAGAGGGGGTGGAGAGAGAGCTGGGGCAGCTCAGCTCCTCAAAAAGCCCAGCAGGTATTTAATTTCTTCCATTAAAGCTGTTCCTCTGAACTCAACAAAACTCTTCTGCAGCAGAAAGTGTGGTGGAACCATTTGTCTTTGTAGGACTCTGACCTCTGCTCTATTTTTAATCGAATAGAATGAAAGACCTGTCCACAGTTTTGTTGTTGTTAATTGCCTCCCAGACATAGAAACATACTTTTGCATTTAGTCATTCAAATATTCGAGATGTTGGAAACAAAAATAATCAGGAAACCTTTACTGGGTTCATTTTCTAAATTTCTCTGTCTGAATGCGTCCATCTGTCAAAACATTCCCGTGCAAAACACGTAACATGAGGTACAGGTTTCAATCTCTTTCTGTACATAGTTTGCCATTTTGTCCAAAATACCCTTGAAAATAGAAGTATTTTCCTGTTTGTGCTTTTTCAAGGTACTGCATCTTTGCTGGGAGGAAATGTAGCTCCGGTCAGGTCTGAGGGAAAGCAAGCTCAGTGACTTTAAACCACCTGGAATGGTGTTTAACACCTTGTGTTGCCAAGCTCAGGATGAAACCATTGTCCTCCCACTCAAATCTGGGAGACATTCAGCTTTTTTCTTATTTCCAGCCTCAGGCCATCCCCCCAAAGCCTTCTCTGTTAGCATTAGAGAGGTGGAGAAACCTCATCAAGAAACTATTCTGGAAGCCAAAGCAGCTGGATCCAGAACCATCCATCTGGCAAGATGCCCTTGGAATGGGTCTGAATTGTGAAAGAAAAGGGGGAAAACACAACATTCACCTTTAAGCTCAGAATGTTCCTCATCAGCGGGGGGGATTGTTTGGCTTTGATTTTGATCAGTTTGCAGAATTCTCTTTGCTTGCTCACATCTTTGCCCCAGTGTGGTTGTGTCTCACAGAAATTATCCTGCAATTATTTTGTTTTCAAAAGGCAAACGTGGCACTTGTTTTCACGAGGTGATGCAGACCCTCTCACAATGCCAAGTCCTATTTTTGTTTTTCCCACAGTGTAGCAATAACACAATTCTAAACCAACAGCCTTTGAAATATTCATCCAATTTTACACATTCAATGCACCCTGCTAACAGGATGCAAGGGTTGGTGTTTCCAAAAGCAGGGCCTGAATCTGCTGACTCTCCAGAAAAGAGCAGGATTTGTCCTGTGATCCTAATAATATTATTTGCATAAATAGTGCTGAGCTGAATAAGGAATTACAAAGCTGTGTGCACATTTAACAATAGAGGTGCTGTGCCCTCTCTGCCATCCAGGTAGGAACAGGAGTACTGGGAATTTCAGCTTGGGATTTTCTTACTGTTCATCCTTGTGAAAATTACAAAAAAACATTAAAATGCAGTTAATGTTTTTTATCCATTATTCACCAAGTGACCTTAATAAGCATTTCCAATGTCATGTAAAACATTTCAGAGGTTTGAATGGTTTAGGCAGTTTTTCTCACAGAAATACAGCACAATTCAAGGAAGAGTGCAGAAAACTGCCTAAACTGCATCTCTTGGGTTAACCAACCTCGTCAAGGATTTATTTCCTGAAATGGATGGATTTTGCTGGATTATGTTAGTACCAGGTGGAGTTTTAATTAAACCTCTATCCTGCTGTTGGGAAACAAAGCTTTACAATCAGTGAATTAAAAATAGCTTTCTTGGGGGAAACAAGGAGGGGAGAGTGGGAAGGATGGAGGTGATGCTTTGGGATGCAGGAAGCTTCCCGCCATGGCATGGGACAGCAAACTCCTCCCTGAGCACTTTGGAGACTTTTCTCTTGGTCTCCTTCAGGCACAGCTTCTTGATGAAATCAGCAATTACTGTGCTTCTTCCTGAAGCAGCTCAGAGAACAGGAATTAGTGCAAGTGATGCTTTTATTCCTGCTCTGGTTGTCCTTCCTTTCCCTGCTGCAGCCTGGGAAGCCCTGGGTTTGGCAGTGGAGCAGCTGGGGGCTGGGGTGACCCAGGGTGCCCAAAGCACCTGGGACTGCAGGATTCCTGTTTATCCACCCCATCCTCCAGCTGCAGCTCCTGCAGGGAGCCCAGGGCTGCTTTGCATCACAAACCCCCCAGCTCTGCCTTGCGATGGAATATCAAGCTGCACACAGAGTTCATGTCACTGCTTTCCTTTCTGCTCTGTGTTTTGTGTGACTCCAGTGGCTGCCAGCACAGGATCAGTCTGACCATGATACCTAAATTTAAAAAATCCTAGAAAACTCAATGTAAAATGGATGTGATTTTATAGAAATAACTTTATTTTTGATACTTGCCTCCAAACTTACCCCACTCAGAACAAAACTAAAGTTTGGAGCGCCTGAATGCTTAAAAGCTCCTAAATGAAACAAACCTACAAAATACTGATATATTTTTTGTACTGACAATATATTTATTAATGAGGAGAGTATTAATAGTCTTTGTCCAGCCAAGGATGACCTGAAGTTACCACCCAAAATACAATTTGCCTTTACAATATTCACAACATCCAAACTCCTGTCAAAATTTGCCTGTGGTTTGTTCTTTTGTACTTGACATCTGCTCTACATCAGACTCCTCCAATGAATACTGTATTAGCAGTAGTCATTCAAAAAGAAATGAAAAAGCAGAAAAGGAGGAAAAACACTTAACTGCAGGGCTCACTTCAAAGCCTGGAGGTGTCCTCACACACTGGAGGGGAGGCAGGTGAGAGCAGGGTGAGTGTAAAGGGGTCACAAACTAAGCCAGCAAAAAAAGAGAAAGTCAACTAGTTCACTATTTCTGTGGTTAAATGCAATGCTGTTAATCCATCTTACCCTTGAAGGGCAGAACATTACTTTGAGACTGAAATAATAAAGATTTGTTCATTAATTATTTACTCTGTAATTAAAAGTGAACCAGTTACTAGCCAAGTCAGGATCTGTAAAATTTAACTAAGAATTTAATTTCCTACTAATTTTCTGAAAGCTGAGTATAAAACTGTTCATTAAAAAGCTCCTGGCACCTTTTTGGTTTTGACTATGTTTTTCTAGTATAATGTACGGTTTTCTAGAACCCCTGAAACCTTTGTAAACAGAGCTGGATATTGTGCTGATGAAATCCCTGGGAAGGTGGGAGGTACAGTGGTGTTTATTCACAGCCTAAATCGTTGTGTTTGAAGACTTGGCTGTTCAGGAGTTTTGCTCTGGCACTTGGCCAGCTCAGCCTTTGGATAAATGTGCAGAATGCAGGGATCCCTCAGCTCTGCAGGGTGTTGGAAACCTAACACTGAATATGAGACAGATGTGCAGGAAGCAATATCTGCTTCCTCAGTGCTGTCTGCTGCCTCATTCTCATGCTTTTTTACTTCTATGCTATAACTTAGACCTTCAGTGTTAATTTTTTTATTATTACATAAGAGGAAAAAAGGAAGAAATAGTTCATCAGTAATGTGACCACATGTAGATGCATTTGTTGTGTATTTATCATACATATGAATTGAAGGTCTTTATTTGCACAAGTGAAAGTTTGTTATTGGTAATGACAAAAAGGTAGATTGGAACAGCCTGGTCTTGTAGTTTCCATTTTCTCTGCTTCTGTGTGGTTTGTTACAGACCTAGATCTGCTACAGAGTATCAAGATAAACACAGAAAATATTTATTATTGATGAAGACTAATGAGTTCTGTCTTTTCTATAACATAGGATTTTATTTTTTACTTTAATGGGCTACCAAATTGCTGTATACTGCGAGTTGTAAAGCCTGCACAGAAATGTTGGTTTGTTGAATACAATGGTTTTATCAGTGCCTTTCAAACTCATGGAAACTTTCCAATTGCTCCTATCTTTCACCTTACTTGTTTTCCCTGAGATCTCACGTGTCAGACTTCTAAGAAGATTTTCCATATGGGACTGGGCAGGAACGATAGAGATCCAAGAATTCACAGGTAGTGAGAGGGCAGAAGAGCACACACAACACTCAATAGCCAAAGCTATTTCCATTGAAAAAATGGCCATGGGGTAAAAACAAGAGGTGGTTATTGGATTCCATAGGCTTTTCTTTGCATTCTCCATACACAGATTAGCTGAAAATCTTGCATTCTCTCTGCCTTGCAAATGCAACCTCAGCCCTGACATTCAGGGAGAGAGTAATTTAATTTGCTGTACTGTCTTAATCAGGGACTGAAGCGCAGCAAATCTGGCATTTTTCCCCAGACAATATTGTAAGGCAGTGAGCTGGGGGCCCAGGTTGTGTCACAGCTGATGATTCCTGTGAGTCGTGCAGCACAGAGCAGAGCAAGGGTGACATTGTGTTACCATGGAGGCTGCAGAGATAAAGCAGCAGCTGACACGAAAAGCATGAGCCAAAGGTGCCCCACAACCGAGACACCCAAAGCTGAAAAGTCTGTGAGAAAGTTGTTCAGCACCTGGCTGGTACCCACAGCTCCATTCCTGATTCCACTGAGGAGCAATGGGGGACTCTCCTCTTTGAGCTGCAGGAAGGCTGGAAGGCAAGGCATGGATTCACAGCTCCCTGCGTGTGCGAGTGCAGCCAGGACCTGGGGCAGGTGCCAGGGCAGGGCCAGGTGCCCTGAGCTGTGGTGGCCCCAGCAGCTGCAATGAGCTGCCCGAGTCCCTGCTGTCAGAAATGCAGACTTTGCTCCTATGGAGCCCCCAAATCCCAGCAATGCTGCTGACTCTGGGGTGTGCCCAACAAGCTTTCATCCAGCCGAGAGGTGTGCAACTAAGTGAGGCATTTTTGGCACTGCTGCAGTGCCATTTCCAGCCTTTCTGAGCCATCCCTTTCCCCTTTTTCCTGCACACAGGAGGGCTGTGCCCCTCTGCTCTCAGCTCCACTCACAGGGCTGGGGTCCTGCCTGCGCTCCTGGGGCTCTTTGTTAACACAAGGCAATGCAAGAATCCACTTCAGACAGGACAAAAATCACTGTTCCTCTGCCAAGGCACCTCCTGGACTGAAAACTGGCATTCCCAAGGAAAGGGGCACAGCCTTCAGCGGGACTGCAAGCTTAACAGCACCATGATTATTTATGCTAATTAAATTAGTCTGATGGCAGTGGGACTTACCACCAGGAACAAGCTGAGATTTCCCTGGGTCTGACTAAACTGCTCCGAGCAGGAGCACTTGTTGTCCAAATCCTTTCCTTTCTCACAGCCCTGTGTAAGAACTTAGTGAGGCTTTTTTAGGAGGGTGGGAAAATTAATATTTTCAAACATATTCTATTTATCTCTGTCTCTGACCACTAAATTGTAGTTCAGATTAATATTTTCTTCATTTCCTGTGATAAATATCAGAATTATTAGGAAAAAAAGAAAAAGATCTGTAGGCTCTAATTGGCTTCCAATGATTCATTTAGCAGCACATTTATAAATTGGAAAAAAGAGAAGGGGGAGAAGTCAGCAAGAGAGAGTAAAGTCTTTAAAGCTTTTATACAACTATCATTTTACTCAGTGGCCAGAACATTTTTGTGGTACACAACTGATATGATTTTGCTGGTGAAGTAAATTTTTTACCCTGCTTCCTACCTTCTAGTGCTAGAATCCTTAATACATTTATAAGTTAAACAATGCTGTTCCCTCTTGAATTCTGGACAGTGGCTACAGAAATATTATTTGCAGATGTGCAATTGGGATTTGCTCTCTCTTTTATCTTTTACTGCTCTGTTCAACACCCATGGCATAGAGCACAAGGACAGTGGATGTAATCTACTATTTCAATTTTTAGAGATTCATATCTTCAGTAGTATTGGAGTTCAGGTGCTCTTTTGTGTAAGGAGGGAGTCCAGGTGTCCATTACAGTGCCAGAGGTCTTGTGGTAAATTATGAGTCAAAGGAACCTCCTGGAATGCACAGGCATCACTTTTGATTGCAGCTGCAGATTCAGTCAGGTCTCTGTGATGGACTTGAAATTAAACCTGCATTGTCTTTTAATAAAATTAAGAGCACTGAGGTAAATTCCAGCATGATATAAGTAAGTATTAAGTCACTTTTTTCAGACTGCATCTTACCAGATTTCTGTCATACACTGCATTCTTAATCACTGTCAACTCACTACATTTTCCTTCTCAGTGAGGAATGCTGATGTTATGCAATGTTACTATGTAGATCATGCTCTGGTTTTTCTATTCCTATTTTGAGAAAATGCATCTGAGTAAAACTTCATTTTTGGTGATGCCAAGTCTTCCCCAGCAGATAACATTTCTATGTCTATATTTATGTGACACAATTTTAATCTTCGTGGTTTTGGCAGGTGGAGAAATGCTATTTTTCACATTTTTCATATGGTGAAGAATGTACAGAGTCTAGTTTAGCACAGCAAGCACAGAGGGTTTGATTTGTTCTCCTAACATGTGTGTCACATATAAAAGGCAATGTCCTTGCACTGTGATTGTTAATAACTGGCTGCTCCAGATGGATTTGTGCCAACACAGAATCCACCACCATCATTAGCAGTAGTAGGAACTTCAGCTGGCAGCAACAGAGAAAGCAGTAAAGATTAAATGGCTGTGTGAACTGTCTCTCCAAATTAAAACTGATGTGCATTGGCAAAAAATAAGAAAGCTCACACATTACCCCTTT
Organism: Eopsaltria australis; assembly: GCA_034509425.1. Lineage (NCBI taxonomy): Eukaryota > Metazoa > Chordata > Aves > Passeriformes > Petroicidae > Eopsaltria > Eopsaltria australis. The sequence continues at coordinate 245,350 of JAVTVJ010001325.1, read as the reverse complement.
TACTCTTGTTCTTCTTTGGTCTAATTGGAGAAATGTTGCTGTCTGGGGCTTATTATTTTTCACATGAGAGATTCACCCCATTAATGACAAGAATCTGAGTAACCACACCAGTAAAACATCTCAAATTACAAAAACTTACAGATGACTTTCAAATGTTGGAGGATACAGATAACCTTTTGAAGAAAGTTGATTTTTAGAGTCATTTGTCAGCCTGTTACTGATTTTTATCTAGCGCTGCATATGTACTTCCAAAAAGTCTGCTTGGAAATTCCACTAAATTACACCCAATAAATTCCTTTTTTTCTGAGCAGAATATCTTCCAGGAGCTTCAAAATCTCTGTAAAATAGTACTCATGATAATACTTCTACAGCATGGAATATGAGCTTGGTCTAGAGCAGATTATTGTCAGAGCTGCAATAACAGCAAACTTTCCCCTTCTCAAGAGCCATGGCTGAATTGTGCTAATACCTGTACAAACAAATGAATGAAAAAATTAGTACAATGAGCATGTGAATAAGTATTTTATTCTACAATATCAGCTGATAGAAAACTTTCTAGATTAGCCCATGTTTCTATAGAGTGACTCAGGTTATTCTCACAGTATATGTCTACACGACATAGTTCCAAAATACAAATTCTCTTCTATGGTTTAAATGAGTCAGTAGGAAAGTGCTAGAGCTCCTCAGAAATATTTTAGGCTTATGAATTGCCCCAAACTGATCTTTGAGTTCATTAATAGTAAAACATCTGATTTATATGTCAGTGCGCAGAAATCACAGCTGGTAACCACAACCTTGAGGAGACTTTGCAGCTGCAGTGATGCAGCACATCATTGTCACCTTGTGAAATGCCCAATCTTCCACTCCAGGTGTGCATCCCATCTCTGGTATTTATTATGGACAGGATTTCATCTCATAAATCAGTCAGACAGGTCAGTCCTCTCCTGGTCATTGAGAAAGCAAAGGGCAAGCAGAAGTCTGAGGCTTTGCCAAGAGGGAGCACGATGTAGTTTTGTCATTAACCTTGGCATGTACCTGAATAGGGATGTGCCAGATTTATGGACATTTGGACACTCTTGCTGTAGAATTTTCAGGATTAGAGCAATTGCAAGAAGTTCAAAGCTTCCATGTACAGAGATGCTGTGGTGTCATACTCTGACAGTGGTCACATGGCCCATAAGAGTAATAATAGATATAAAATAGATAATAATAGACATATAACAGAAAATACTTGCCAGGAAGCAAGGCTAGTGGGCAGAAAAAGCCAAATCCAATTAAAATGTCTGCTCAGGTAAATGTGAGCTTTGACTGCAGGACAGAATCATTCACTTCAGACCACTCAGAACACAAAGGCAACACTTCCTTTCACAAGAAATGTGACCTGTTAGCAGCTAAAGTGGGCATGGAAGCAGCCAGGCCCAGCAGCACAACAGGAGCTGCTCATTTGCTAATTCTTGCATTCCCCATGAGAATTCCTGCACTGTTCCCTGAGGAGTGCCCAAGCCCTGGGATAACTCCATGAAGAGTTTTTTCCAAGCTCTGGAAGCTCAGTGTAAGGTGTGAGACCTGGGGCAGCCTCCCAGAGCTTTGGGAAAGCTCAGCCACTCTAAAACCATGCACAGACTGGGCTCTCAGGCAGCTGGAACAATCCCTGATGAACTGGACTCATGCAGGGACAGTGGAAAGAGGCAGAGGAATGTGTGCTTTATGGGTTTGAGAACTGAGTTTATGGATTACTTTTAAGAGAATGTATCCTAGGAAGAGGAATTTATCAAGAAAATGTCATAAGCCCCAGTTCTTGAACTGCAACATGTTTGGTTTTAACTTCATTAATAGCAAATAGAGGAAAATAATGGAAAAACTTGGATTGTAATACACTAAATTGCCACAAAAACAGCACTGGAGGCCACTGTACACAACTGAATCCTGCAACTCCTTCAAACACCCTTGCCAGCCTGCTTTCAACTTCTTGAAACCACTGGAAGGCATATACAGGACAATTATACTGCTGCCAAAAAGGAAAAAAACAACCTCCTGCATTTGCTTATTTGCTGTAGCACAAGACCTTCAAGGCAGGAGAGGACTTCAAACATTACAGGGCTCAATTTATCAGTATAAACACAAGGCATCAATCTCACTAAAGGCAGGATATAAAGCCCTGCTCCTGCCAGAGCTGATGAGAACCAGGTTGAGGATGAACAATCATGTGAAGGGTCAGGGCCTCCCTTCCCAAGATGAGCTGTTGAAGCAGAGTGTTCATAAAAGCAGGGTTTACTTCTTAAAAAAACCCTCCACTAAAGAAAAGGACACAGAATTTTCCTGATTCATCTTGTTCCAGGACTTTATCACATGTAAATCCTCAGTCTGTATATAACATTTTGTACAGTGGAAAAAGGTCAGTATAAAAATACTGCTCTTTCATTCCTTATCCACACCATGAGAAAAGCAGAGTTTATTATAACAGGAAATAATATTTTATTATAAAATCTGCATGTAAACAAGTAACCAATTAATTGAATAACAGGTAATGGAAGTGCAAATTAACTTCATAAAATGATATCTGTTCTGTATTTAAATATATATATAATTTGTTTTCTCCCATTCTACTGTGGTTCTACTCCCCCCTCCCCACTTTTAAATTTAAAAAGATTTATCATTGCTTGCTTTATACTAAAAAGAGTGTACGAGCCTGCGTACAAGTTTGAGTTTTGCTCTGCAAACGAGACAAGTCTATGGTGATAGTTATCATCCTTTCTTATCTTTGCATCTCTGGTATCCACGAGACAAGAAGATATAGAACATATGTACACACTGGGCATGTCAAGCCTCGTATTTCAAGTTAGTTCATTTACTTGCACACACTGAAACTTAAACCATTTATCAATGAAGCACTGCAGTGTAACTTCCAGACTTGCTTGAGCACCTTAAGGCATTAACGAGAGTCTCAGTGGGAAAGTCCTGGCTGTTGTCACCACGAGGAGCATCCACACACTTCTCTGAGCAGCCGTGCGCTCGTTCATCCCGCGCCAGCACCCGGCCCTGCCGACGGCTCCTATAGCACAGACAAGTCGTGGCAAGACTTGGATTTCGCTTTGAAAGCCATCTTCTTGTTGTTCTTTGCCACAATCCTGCCGAGGAACCGCTTGGCCTTTTTGCTGATGCTCTCCCTCCTCTTGGTGTTGGCCATCCTGCGGGCGTTGTCCTCCTTGCTGTCCTTGCGCAGCCGGATCTGCCGCACGATGCCCTCAAACAGGTCCTTCACGTTGTGGTGCAGGGCAGCCGACGTCTCGATGAACTTGCAGTCAAACACCACAGCGCAGGCCCGGCCCTCTGCATGGAAAGACAAAAAAGAAGGTGAGTGGAGATGGAAATCTTCTCTTCATACAGACTGACAGAAAAACAAAACAAAAATCGGCTTTCAGTAAGCCAATGGCCTTCAATTCCATGAAAGGGCTTTACTGCAAAATAGGAAAACCCAAATTTAGTCCCATGGTTTTGCCCTCTTACTCTTCTTGGTTTTGTTGTGGTATGGTCAGAAATGTCATTTGACCAATGAAACTGAATACATGGCAGCAAAGTCCTTCAGCCAGACTGTCCCTGTACTGTTCAAGAACCAAAGCTGATTTAGGAGAGGCCCTTGGAAGCACTCCTGCTGTTTGATATGGAGCAGTGTGAGGTACAGAAAGAAATGGGGTTTATTCTGGAAGCTGTTGAGCAATTGCTGTAACAAGTTAGTTTTCCACACCAACAGAAATGGAGCAGATACAGGCCACGAGGTCAAGTCATTGAACACATCAGTGGAGGTCACAAAGTTGTGCACCACTGGCTCTGACCAGGGCTACATTTGAAATACAAGGTGTTCAGTGTTCTGGACATCAGCACTTAACCCTGGAACACTGCTGCAGCACGAATCTCCACAGTCAGCTGTGGTAAATAATGGCAGAGTTGTAAACCTGAGGAAAGTACAGATGTCAGAACTAGGACAGGTCAACCATGCTCTGCCACCAGCCTGAAAAAAGTAATAATCTCCTGAGGAACTCTACTCAATTCCCTCTGCAGGAATTTAACACTGGGAGCATGGCAAACCAGGTAGGGAGAGATGGTTCATCATCAAGACACCAATATTTCAGAGTATTCTTTCCAGTGGAAAACAACAACAACAAAAAAAACCCTCCCAAAACAAAACCCAACCAAAGAAAAAGCCTCACAAAATGTTTAAATGAGCAGAATCAACACTGTGGTGTTGGCATTGGTTCCTGTGCTCTGGGTTCCCAAATGCCAGCTGGAACTGACTGGGAGGATTCTCACTGATCACAGCTGGAGAACACAAAAAGACTTTTGAGTTGTGTCAACCTGGTCCCACCAGCCCAGCTCAAATGAGGATGGATTCACCTCCAGAAGAAAGGGATGCACAGGCTGGATGGGATCCCCTCTGCTGAGGCTGCCTGGGCTCTGTGACGTGGCACTGTGTCCCTTAAAGCTCACACTGTCACACCCTGAGCCCAGCAGGTGCTGCTGCACAAATACCATGCAGTTAAAGCCTGGCTTTAGTAGTCCTCTGCTAAAGCTGCAGCTCTGATGCATTTTTCTCTCCCACTGCAGCTCAGAACTCTGTGCAGCCACACATCTTCCCTCCCCACCATCTCCACTGTTTTCTGGGGTACCAAGTCCTTCAACCCAAACCAGCTGGCTCCACTTCCCCAGCATATCTCAAATCACACATTTTCCTACTGGCTATGATCCTGCACAGCCTTTGCTGCTACTTTAGACAGCACTTGCAAAATTCAAGTGCCTCTTACCATCAACTGAGACTTCCCGGGACCTGACCAGGTCACTTTTATTCCCCACAAGGATAATAGGAATGTCTTCTGTCTGCCTTGCTCTTCTCAGCTGGATTCTTAGCTCAGAAGCCTTTTCAAAACTAACTTTGTCTGTCACTGAGTATACAATAATATAGGCATCTCCCATTTTCATGCAGTGGTTCTGGAGCCATTGGCTGTCATCCTGAAACAAAGACAAAAAACACATTTATTTGCTGAAAAATAAATCTATTCGACACTGAGTAATGATTTATTACTGTAAGCACCTAAAAGACATTTTTCTTAGTTTTATTACAAACAGTCAGTAAAAGTAAACCAGTCTCCCCAAAATTTCAAATATTTTGTTATTTAAAATACAAAACAAAAGAAATCTCTCTTGTTTCCAGAAATAATATCAGGTCTGCACTGATCAGATTGACAATCTCTAATTTTAGAGTTATTCCCTGAGCTGCTCATGTAAGATGCTGATTATTGAAAGCATTAAGAGAGTCTCACTCAGCTCTATTCAGGGTTTCAAACTGCCTGCCTAGCTACAAGAAATTAATTGCTGAGAGAACAAAGGCAGTATGAATTCTAATTTTTTAATGTCACTTATCTGATTGAAGAAATAGTCATAGTTTTCCTTTTCTACTTTTATTCAATGAGAGCTCTAGACCAAGCCATAAAGCAAAAACACAAGGAGAGGGCAGTAATTACCTGCTCCCATATATCAAACACCACGAGAGACGCTTCTTCTCCATCAACTACAATTGATCTGTCGTACGTATTTCCTACGGAAATTATAAAAAAAAAAAAAGTTCAGCAAGAGAAGTTATTCTCCTCCATCCCTGCCGGATGAGGGAGGGGGAGGCCGTAGAGGAGGCTCCGAGCCGGGGTCCCCGGCCCCTCCGAGCCCGCTGTGCCCCGCGCCCTCACCGGCCTCCTCCGCGTCCGCGCAGTCCTCCACGCCGCCGAAGATGCGCGCCAGGCTGGTCTTGCCGACGCCGTGCTCGCCCAGCAGGATCACCTTGTAGAGGCTGCCGTCGGAGTCGCTGCCCGAGGAGATGACGGAGTCGGAGGAGTCGGAGGCCCAGCTCTGGCGGTGCGCGCCGCCGGGGCTGTACGAGGTGCAGCGCACCAAGCCCGACAGCTCGTCGGGCGGCAGCGGCCGCAGGTCGCGCTCATCCACGGGCATGCTGCGGCGGTGCAGGTGCTGCTGCGCCGCGAAGGGCGTGCTGCCGCGCCGCTTGTCACCGCGGTTCAGAGTCATCGGGCTGCGGGCACAGCACAGCGCGGCTGTCAGCACGGGCTGCGGGTACCGCCGAGCCGCCAGCCCCCGCTGCCCCGCACGGCACCCGGAGCCCCGCACGGCACCCGGAGCCCCGCACGGCACCCGGAGCCCCGCACGGCACCCGGAGCCCCGCACGGCACCCGGAGCCCCGCACGGCACCCGGAGCCCCGCACGGCACCCGGAGCCCCGCGCTTACCTCGGGGCGCTGCGCGGAGCCGAGGACCGAAGTGAGGGATCAGTGAGGGATTCCCCGATGATGCCGCCGCGGGAGCTCCCCGAGCGCTGCTGCCGCCACCGCTCCGGCTCCGCTCTTTATGCGGCGGAGGAGGCGCGGGGCCCTCCCCGCCGTGACGCGCGCCGGGCGCTCCGCCAGCGCATCCCCGGCAGCGCCGCCGCCCCCGCGGGCTCTGCCGCGCTGTGTGGGGGCGGCGGCGGCGCGGGGAGCCCGGGAGGAGGCGGGAGCCCCCCGGGGGTGGGGGAAGGCACGATCCGCTCCGCTCCGCTGTCAGCGCGGGGGTCCCGCCCGTCGGCGCGGCTCGGCCGGCAGCGAGCGCCGGGGGATGCGAGGGCTGGCCCCGGAGCCGTGCGAACGGTGGGGCTGCCGGGTTCGGCCCCACCGCCCGGCCCTGCCCTGCCCTGCCCTGCCCTGCCCCGCCGCCCGGCGCTGCCCGCTCGATGCCCGCGGTGCCAGCGCTGCCCTCCCGCTGTCCCAGTGGGATGCCCGCAGCATTCGCTCTGCGTGTCGCTTGTTCCCCCTCCCAGCCCGTGTGGGAGCGCACGGAGCGCACAGGGAGCTTCCCTCGGCTCTGTCACGGCGCGGGGGCTCGGGTGTATTCCTAGTGTGTACAGCAGTGTTAGGGGAAATACTGACACTCTTTGCATCTCCTGCGCTGCTTTCCCCAGCGCTCGGAGAGCAGCGCCCGTGCCGGGGTTCACACGCACACACGGCCGGGCCACTGCCCCGTTCGAAAGGCCAAGATCAAACATAAAGGTCAAACTCTCCTCTTGCTTTCACCTGAGCAGCAAAGCGAGATAGTGAAAGTCTTATCTCATGAGTGGCACAGTCATTCGCATGTGATCGGGTGAAGAAAGGACTCAACAGATAACTATACTTGTCTCCTGCATGGCTCACCCGGCGCCGTGTATACAGTTTGTTGTTTACCTAGCAACCGAAACATCTCTGACATTGTACGGCCAAAATAGCCCCGGCCCCTGCTCCCGAAAGATTACAGCCCGAGCGGTGAGGGAAAATCCCTGTGACTCTGGACAGGGACAGTTGCCATCAAATTCGTGACAGTTTTAGGGTTTCCAAATCTGCCGCAGAAACAAGGTTAAGGCAAGAGATAGGGAGGTGATGGAAACGAAGTCAGAGATGTAGGGAATAAAGTAAGGGGGAAAAAATCTGTGGGATTGGGCTAAGTGGGTGAATATTCTGTTATTTTCAGGAGCCAATTATAATTCCCCAGTCCGAGCTTTTGGGGTATTTTTGACCCCTTCACGCTGATAAACTGCATCTGGGAGTGTTAATGTGGTAAAGATCACCAAGTGCTTGCAGCAAGTTCTCCCTGCCTGTCTCACAAAACAGCAACCAAAATAGCCTTGTCAGTTTAAATAGCCTGAGTTTGGTGGCAAAACGTGTGTGCTTCAGCCAGCTGAACTGGGTTAGAAATCCCTGGCTAGCATTTGGAGCTGTGTATTGAATAAATTATGGTTAGAGTTGGAATTACTCTGTGGTTACTGTGCTCGGATAAACTGGAATCTGCCAAACCACCCTGATCATTCTGAATTTATAGACAATTGATTAGGTAAACACACTTCTAGATATGGTCAGTCTTCAGCTGACTTAGTTGAAATTTGGATTTTTTTCTGCTTAAAATTTCACCTGAAACTGTTCTCAGGGAGTTTTTATGTCATTTGCACCAGATTTCGTTGCATGCCTTTACTGTGTGTCAGGGTCACACTTTAGAAGCTGACATATGAAATGGGGGTATTTTTAATTCTTTTCTGCGTGAAAAAAGGGAAATCTGAGAAGTAACAACCAAAGAGACAGTGCCACTTCTCTGCCACATAGAGCACTGGAAACACATTAAAATGGGAATTTCATTGACACAAAGAAGCTGTATTTTACTCCAAGCCTTTTGCTGATGAGAACTATGAATATTTTAATGATGTCAGTGTGAGATAGATCCCTTGCTAGCCAAAAACTATCAGGAAAGGCATATGTAAAAGTGATGAATAAAAACTTTGAGAGAACAGTGTTTCAGTAGGGAAAGGGATTGAAAATAAAGTTCTACCCAGTAGAAATCATACAGAAAATTCAGGATTCCAAGGCAAATCCTGGGATATTTTGCCAGCACCCAGGTACAAGTAATGAATTAATGATTCTAGAATACCACCATGGTTACAGGATCCTGCTCAGGATCTGGCACTGGGTGTTTTGAGTGTCCTTTACTGGAAAGTGAGATGGCCTTGGATTGTGCTCTTTCCTGGAGGGATGAGCACGGTGCCAAGGCTGTTCCTGCTCCCCTCTGCCCGGGGGATCACAGGGGTCACGAGCTGGGTCCAGCTATTTTGTGAAGCTGGAGGGAATTAGGTGATAATTCAGGTTAATCACTTGAGAAACGTAACATATCTCTTCACATAGCATGCAGTTTGCTGGGAATTATTGCTGTACTTTTCCTCTTTGCTGGGAATTATTGCAATATTTTCATGTATCCATTACTGAGGCAGCCACTAATTCCAGTGGGGTGCATATGAGTCTGCAGGCTTCAAATGGTGAGCTCTCAGTTTCTTTGAAGGACTTTCAGGTCATCTCTCTCTGCCCCCCATTTCCACTTGTGTGTGACCATGCTTCTAACAGACACATGAACTGGAATCTATTTCTATTTAAAAGAGATTTTCATGCCCTGCTTTTCTACTCTTATTTTCTATTGTTCTAGCTTCTACTTTTCTCTAAAAAAGGATTACATTTTTTTTCAGTTTCATTTCATTTCATATACTTTCCATTTAAGGTGCCTCTCTTTGCATTTCACTGTTGTAGTATATCCAGTTTCTTTTTATCTGTCTTCTCATTCTTGTTTTATTCTTTCTCTGTCTCTTTTCCCACTCACTTTTCCTCAAGCTTTTGAGAAGTGCCAGTGTTCATTTCTAGTGCACTCTCTCGGCCTGAGTACATTTCATCTGCTGGAAAATGTAAAACGTGCAGTTTGATCCTGTTTTTCCAGTTATGTATTCCTGGGGGAACAAAGCCAGAGGAGTTCCTTTATTCTGTATTAGGTGCAGAGGGCATTTCATGGCTTAAATGGCATGAGAAGCACAGACTTTTCAGGGAGTGCAGTGTTAAACTAAACTAAACTTAAACTAAACTAAACTAAACTTAAACTAAACTAAACTAAACTTAAACTAAACTAAACTAAGTTAAACTAAACTAAACCAAGCATGTAAAACCTAACACCTAACCCTCTCTCCTTTGAATTTTCAGATAAAAAAGCAAAAATTTAGGGGTTTCATTAACTTTACGTGATTTGTCGTCATCAATGTTCATTCAAGGTCAAATGCCATATTATAAATAGCATCTATATTTTTTACATCAATTTAATATTATTACTGAATTCCAGTTTTGCTGCTGTCTTTTGTCAGAACTGTTTCACAATTGATTAGGAATAATAGGAATATTTTGAACAGTCCAAAGGCTGGATTAGCAGCAGTGAGGTCTGAAGTCGTGGCTTTCTCTCCTCCTTGCTTTTCAACACATCTGCAGTGTTCAAGTCTCATTAATCAGCCATTATGTGGGTGAAGTTATTTCTATACAAATTTCAGAGATATCCACAAGGGTCTGTTCTTGCCAAGTCCCATGAAGCATTACTGCTGCAGAAGCAAGAGCCTGGCTACCTCCCAAATACCTGGACTGAGAAAGAAGTAGCAGCATTTATTGTTATTTTTATTACAGAACAGACACACTCAGGCCACTGGGAGAAGAGACAGAGGCAGCAACATGAAATACGTTGGGGTTTTAACCTAAGCAAGAGAGACAGAGGTACAGGGAAATGAAAAACAACATATTTTTTTCCTTATCCTACAAAAAGTGGGATATAGTGCAAATATGGTATCAAGTTTTCCTCACCATCACCCTTAAAATCACAGATTGGTGTGAGCTGAACAGCCCTGGGCTAACTGGCTCAGTTTGTATCAGATCTTTCCACGTGAGGCATATCTATATTCCATTGTCTTGCAGTTAATGTATGGGGTAAAAGCAGGGGACTCCTGGAACTGCACAATAACCAGCAGAGGTGGAGCTTTCAGCCCTGCAGGAGCTCCTTTGTGGGAAGGTGACAAATGTCACATCCACGCTGACCCTGCCTTCGGATGCTGCCGAGGGAAGGCAGCACAGCCCTTCAGCCAAGGGACCATGCTTTCCTCATGATTACTCTTGGATTTAATGGCAGGTAATATTTTTGATTGGGTAGTGGTAGCCACAAATTGGGGCTGAAACAATAATGTGAGAAATATGAGCTTTGGAGTCAATAGAAATGGATACAGCTTAGAAAGCTCACACAGAGTGCCAAGGGGGAAATGCAAGCAAAACCCAACTAAATTCATTGTTACAGCTACAAAACTAATCAGCCTTTCATGGCTACTGTGCTTCCCCTCAGCTCCAGACCAGAAATTGTAAAGATCACTGCAAAAGAATGCAGAACTGTTTGCAATTGCAGGTAGAGAATGATAAAGTAGGTACATTTCAAGTCCATGGCTCATGACGTGAAGCGAAGGCCTGTCTTTCTGAAACTCTTGCAAAGGAGTGCAAAAAATAACTTGGGAGGAGAATAACTGGAAATGTGGTTCATCTTCCAGCTGCTCTGGATTTCTCACTGCTTTGAGTAAGATACAAAACTTGCAGTACCAGAAAAGCTCATGACCAGGGAGCCAGGTGAATCACGGAGCTGCACACGTGGCAGATCCAATTTCACAGTGCCTGTGGAGCTCCTCTGCTGCTTTCCACAGACTGTTAGTAAACTACGGATACATCTTGGGGTATGCTTGGGGAAAGCATCCTGCCTTAGTTTAGCTTCAGATTCTCACTGTATTTTAGGGTTTCAGTTATGAGTTCCCTTCTCACCAGGACAGTGGCTGCTCGAGCTGCCCTGGCTACAGAGGCAGAGTTTGGGTGCTGGGATCCCCCTGGGGCTCACAGCACACTCTGCATGTGCTCAGCTGTCTGCCCCTATTGCATTTCAAGTTTGGAGTAAAAGCAGAACATGACCTAAGAGATTTCCATAATTATTTTCTTTAATCATCCCTAACTCCTCTCTTTCAGAATTAAACCTGTCACAGCCAATGTGTGTGACATCCATCATCCCTCCATGACTGCAATGCTAAATATCCTCTCACGATTCCTGAGGGGTGTATTCTCCTCAGTGGGGATTTCAGAGCCCCTTCACGAGAAATATCTGGAATTCAGAGACCATGAGAAGGTTTCTGAATTTACAGACAGTTGGTTTAAGGAGTGGGCAAAGTGGCTGTCTGTCTTACTAGGAATTACATAGTGCTAAGGAAGCAAACTGAGACTGGAAGATTTATTGTTTACCAGCAATAGCTCTTGGCAAGAGGAATGAGTCTATTTACAATAACAAATTAAAGGAGCCATCCTGGGTCAGACTCAACTCACAGCCAGTTTGCAGCAGCTGTCAGCAGCAGATCTCTAAAGAAGAATGGACAATAAGAACATGATAAACACAATTCAAACTCTGCACATGCAGCCACCAGAGGCTCTTGATGCAGGATTTTTCTGCATGTTTTTCTAACTGTTTTTTAACACACAGAGATTTTAATACCCTGTGACACCCCCATTTACTGTATGGTGAAGCAGAAAATTATTTCCCTCATGTCTTCTTCACACAGGCAGTGATTTTACAGCTTTCTGCAGTAGTTTTCTCTTGTGGCTGAGGAACCTGGAGTTCCTCACTCTGTGTATAAACACAAATCCTTACTTGCTTTTCTCTGTCTTTACTAATACATCTTTTTAAACATTAAGGGCCAGAAAGTACAGATTAGAAACATGGATTATTCAAACTACCTGTCCCCATGGACTTTCACAGTGGATAATGAGGATTTCTGCCTTCTTTGTTTATCCTGAGAATTCCCATCATCTGTTTATGCTGTCAACTGAGCACTGAGTGACATTTTTGCAGACCTACTTCTGTTTTATTGAGTTAAGCATTTAACAGGCAGGAAATTGGGGAGAAAACAGCCTAAAGCCTCCCTTGCTAACCCACAGAACTCCTTTCTCCATACATCTGCAGGACAGAGTCTTCAAAAGTTGCCCATTAGCAGCTCTGAAAGTCTGGATAAAGTTGTCATACTGTAGATATTTCCGTGAAAATGACAGATGAAGAAGGAGAAGCCTCCCTGGATTGAAAACCCACAATAGGAGCAGCCCTGTGATCCTCAGGGGAAACACCCACCAGGCTCCCAGCACCCAGAGCCACAAGGATGCTCTGCTGAGGGAAGGACACAGGACAGAAACACAACTTGAAACGTTTATGGCAATGCAGAGTGAAACCTCAGCTGTGCTGCCCTCTTCTGTGTACCAGATGAGAAGAAAAGGACAAGGAATGTGCAATGTACCTTTTCTTACACTGCTGCCTTCAGTTCTGTGTCCAAACCTGCATTTGCAAGGCTGAGACTCACTGAATGTTACGTGAGGCTCCTGGTGGGGACAGTGGGGACAGAATCAAACACAGCTGTCCTTCCGCTTTAGGTGACAAGGGCTGTTCTTGTCTCCCTCGTGAGGAAATCTCCGTTTTCCTTACAGTTCAAGACGTGAAAACTTGAAGCAGGGACAAAAACTCACTGTCACAGGGGAGACTCAAGAATTTGAATTGCAAAAGCTTCTTTATGAGCCAGTGCAGAATTTATGGTGTCTTTTCCTGTGGTGAGTGGAATCACCCATGTAAAGTGTGTGGGAATTTGGATGTGAGAGATGTTACCATCTCTTCCAGGAAAAGCTCAGAATTTGTCCAGCTGGAATGTGCTGAGTTTGGCAAATCCCAAATTTGCATCATAGCAGTAAAAGGCATCTCTGCTTCTTTTGAATGTCACATTTCCTACTTTGCCTCTGCTGCTATACAAGACATTCTGGTGAAAGCCTTTAAAATTCTAATGGTAGAGTTATACTAGAATGAATAGAATGATTTTTTTTTTTCTTCCATTTTAAATTGTTCAAGTTCTTTCTGATTCTATTCTTGAGAAATTATGTAATTATTGTAATCATAATATGCTTCAGTATCCACCACTTTCTCTCAAAAAAACATAAAATGGTCAGTATTTAGGCTTATGATTAAATACAGGAGCAAGCACAAGCCTAGACTGAGGTAAGGGAATGGTGTGAAGTATCTTATATAAAGGGGTTTGCAGGCAGCAGACTTGAAAATTGTTATCTTGTGAAAGCAAATGCAGATCTTAATTTGAAAGCCAGCCCTAACTAGATAAATCTGAATCAAAACTCCAGTGCTAAAAGTCTGCCAGTCCTAAAGACAAAACTGCAAAATGCTGATGCTTATGCAGGGCATCCCACACCCAAACCAGTTACAGCGAAGCAGGTAAGAAATAACTTTATTTCTGTGTTCATCTTATTCTTCCCAGAGGCAAATCCCCTCCTGGAGTGAACAGCAGCATTCTGGAGTCCTCAGTGAGGATTTCACCTCACCTCACCTCACTCGGGCACCCAGAGCTGTTGATCACAGTGGGAGTGACAGAGTTATTGCTCAGCTCTCAATCTCTGCATGTCTCATGCATGAAGAGTTCCAGTCAGAGCTTTTACTGACAGGCACATTGTAAAGTGAACCTTTGGGCTTTAGGCACTTCATTTCCCAAGTCATCAAAGCTGCTCACATTCAGTGAAAGACTCAGTGATCATCCCATTCTCTGGTGCTAATGGAATTCAGTACATTGCTTGTTTTTCATGGCATTTTTCCATGTCACAGTTTTGGAAATGAGATCAGAATCAGGCCTCAACATTCTTTTCCCTCCTCTACACTTACTCACAGCAGTAATTAACATGAACCAGGCAAATGTTTCCTTGGCATCAGACTCTCACATTAAAAACATCAAGTCTGTGTCAGTCAGTCACTGCCTGCACCCCAGGCTGTGGGGTGAAATGGTCTTTATTCAACAATTAATTTCAGAAAAGAAAATGACATATTCAGTAAATTGCTTTGCTGCAAAGCCATTCTTTCACACTCACCCCTTTCTTTCAAATCTTTACAAGGGTTATAAATTTGCATCACTCCTCTGTTCAGGCACACCAGCTCCACCAGAATCATTCAGATGAGTCTACAGCCTTCTAAGGTAACAGCAGCATGTAGCTAGGCAACAAAAAAGAATATAGTATTTCTCAGGAAGGAGGATTTTTGTGGATGATCTCATACAGATGCAGTGCTTTTTCGCCATATAAGAAGAAAATGCTTCATTGGAGAAATGAGTCTGTCATCCTGGCACCATCGAGCCATGTTGATGTATAGGCTTCCCTTGATTAGCTGTGACAGAAAATAACAATGCATTCTACACTGTTCCTATTCACTTCTCTATATCTATTACATATTTCTGAGCTTTTTTACAAAGACTAAAGCCACAAATTATTTTATGGCAGATTTCATTAACCATCACCCAGATTTAAATGGAATGCTTCAATAATTACCAAGTCAGCCTAAATAAATTGTATGTCAGTTCAGTTGAAATTGTGTCAGCTTAAAAAAAAGGTTTGATGAATGGAAAAGGCTTCCTGTTTAAGAACAGTCCATCACTATATGGAGGGACAGAGCTGCTGCGGATGGTGTTCACTGACATTTTGCTCGTGAAGGGATTTGGTCAAGTGCAAGCGGAAAAACCGATATAATCCAGCAGGATCACGCCTTGGAGCTCGGGATGAGCCCGGCAAAAGGGGCCGGCAGAGGCGGCCGGGCAGAGTCTGTGCCCCGGGGCTGTGCCGTGCCCTGCAGGACCTGCCTGGGACCCGCTCCCCGCTGCATCCCTCCGGCAGTGGGGACCGCCCTGCCCGGGGATCCATCCCCGATCCCCGATCCCCGATCCCCGATCCCCACATTCCCTGCTCTCCATCTGCCGGGACCCCGGCCCGGGGATCCATCCCCGATCCCCGATCCCCGATCCCCGATCCCCGATCCCCGATCCCCGATCCCCGATCCCCAATCCCCACATTCCCTGCTCTCCATCTGCCGGGACCCCGGCCCGGGGATCCATCCCCGATCCCCGTCCCCATTTCCCCACATTCCCTGCTCCCGGCTGCCCGGGTTTGTCCGCCCGTGCCGTCACACACGGAGCGGTGTTTGCCAGGCGGGGCTGACCCGGAGAGCTGCGGGAAGCAGGGACAAATCCCAGCCCGGAGGCTGCCGAGGTGGCCCGGCCGTGCCAGCCCGGGCTGAGCGCGGGGCCCCCGTGGCGAGCGCTGTCCGTGCCGCAGCCCTGCCTGCGGCTGAGCGGGGCCATTGCCTCGCAGCTTGGCAGCCCTCGCGTGTTTCCTCTCCTTGGCATCCCGTTCGATTTGTGTATTCCAGAGGCTGCTCTGTGGGCTGCCTTTCATCGTTCCCAGCAGGACCAAGGCACGACCCGTGTCTCGCCCGTCCTGTCGGAGCAGGGATTGCCCGGAGAGCCAAGAGAAGACAATTCCTGTGGAGCCAGGGGAAGACTCGAGCAGCTTTTATGAGGCTGAAGCCCGCAGGGCAGCAGAATGTGCAGGGAGGAAGGTGCATCGGCTTCATAACACTCCCAGCAAAACTCCTGCCATTTTAAGGATTAGCAGAATATATTGCAAGGGCTGATCTCTTATTATGCATTCTCTGATGTGCATAGAATTTGCATCTAAGCTACAATGTTTATTTATTCAGCCATCAAATGCAGTAAAAATTGTGTGGCTTGGTAACTGCATAAGTGCTTGTCCTGTGCAGCCAAGTGCTGAAACGACAGAGGAACTGAACTGTGTGCACCCAAAGGGCCAAATGTGTCATTAAAGGAAGGCAGAGATGGCTGAAATTAAAGTTGATACAATGTTTACTTTTTCTTTGAAAAAATAATTTCACTCTCTTGTTTCACTAGGAATGGTCCAATATTGTCCTTACAAACAAAGATAAATGTGACAAAACTTCATCACTTCTATGCTAAAAATATAATCCAGAGGATGACTGCAGTTAAAGGTCTTAGGTTTTCAGGATCAGACCCAAAATGGTGAGTGGAAAGGGGAAGGAATTTTTCAAACAACAGCTCCTGTTTCAGGCTCCTACTCAATTTTGTCATTACTAAGAAACATTAATAAAGTAGAATTTGACAGGCTCTTTACAATGTTGACTTATGCTTCAAAAAACCCAGTGCACAAATGTGTTGTTATGAAAATAAGTCAGTACAAATATGAAGAGAAACAATTTATGTGACTCATTCATAATTATTTTCTTTCTGCCTAAAAAGCAATTGTTTGGAAGGGTTTTTTTAAGTTGGCTGCAGTGTTAGTGAAACCATTTTCTGGTTTTCAGTAATAAAAACTAGTTTAGTTGTATTAAAACTGTTAGGGAAAAAGAATGGAATCCGTTGGCCTTTATCATGTTTCTCTGCAAGCATTTCAGATTATATAGATGATTTATTTGTCACCTTGCAGGGGAAATAAAAAGTCTTTTGCTGCTTAGATCCTTTCATAATCCTTAGGCAGAGCATGTGCCAGCTCTCCCATGAGCCAAGCAGAGAAATCAAGCTACCAGGGATCGCAGGGTAAAGCGAGCTCCTGACGACCTCCTGAGGTTATTTCAGTCAAAGCCACGAGTGGCACATCTGATGGGAGCCCAGGGGGGACCAGTTTGGGTATATCAGGAAAAAAAGTGCTATGATAAACCAAGCTGCACCAAAATAATGGGGAGGATGAGGTCCAGCAGGGTTTGGCAGTGATGCCTGGGCAGTCACTTGGGTCCAAAGCTGAGCCCAAACCCTTTGGCCACTGCACTGAGAGCTGGCCAGAGGGGCAGATCTCTTTGTCAGCTTAAACCATGGGTTTATGGGGATGCTGGCTGTGCTGACCCTCCTGCTGTGTGTGACCCAGCTGCAGTGGGGCACTCCTGGGGGTGTCACAGCCCAGCCAGGGGGCACAGGGGCCAGGCTGTGGCTGTGCCTGTGGCTGTGGCTGGGCTGCAGGACCCACAAGGGAACCTCCCCTGCAGGAAAGGAGGAAAGCAGAGGGGAGGGAGCTGTTTGGGAGCTCACTTATTCCCCTGCCATGGGAAGGACAAAGCCTCCAGCAGAGGAGAAGCTCCATGTGAGGGCAGGGGCAGCGGAGGCAGCAGAGGGTGTGGAACATCCCTGCCATTTCTCTCCCTCTTCCCAAAGGTCCCAGGCAGAGCTGCTCCTCATTCCCAGGTCATATTTTTTCCACAGATTTAGTGGACATTAACTTCTGGCCTGTTCTCTCCTTCCTGTCCTGCTCTGGAAGCTGAGCTACAGCAGGAACCAGAGCCTGACTTAGCTCCTGTTCAAGAACCTCAGTGTCTGCAAGGTGCAAGGGCTGCAGGGGGATCCTGTAAGGCAGCAAACTGATGAGACAGCAGCAGAGAGACCCTGAGCAGTGGCAGAATGAACTAGGAGAGCAGGGCTTCATCCATCCAAAGAACCAGGATGCTTTTATCACTGCAGACAGTGCTGCTCCTTAGATCCACAAAAGGAGAGTTAAGGAATGGAGATAACCTGTGTGTGGCAGGATGCAAAAGCTCTTTATGGGCAGGACATAAAATAATAAATGTATGAGTTGATACTAAGAGATAGGTGAAGAAGTCACAGAATGTGACAGAATGTCCTCTACAGCTACTGAAGAGTGTTGGACGAAATGAGGGCTCTCTGCTATTTGTATTTTGTAAAAATGCCCTGTATTTGTAGCATTTTGTTGAATGAAAATAGTATGTGCTATTAAATGTTGCTGGCAAATGGCTGAGAGCAGCACACTCAAACACACCTCAACTTTCCCTAGTTTGGTTCTCTTTGCTGTTACTTGGTAACAACACAGAGATTTTTGCTATAAACTTTTGCCTATGGAAAAATGTTGACTCTGCCACTTCTTCAGTCTGTATTTATGCCAAACAGTGCATTTGGTAAAGGAAGGGAAAGTGGTCCAGTGCTCTGCTTGACAGGCTAAAGGGAAATGCTTTCAACAGCTATAAAAAAATATTGTAAAACACAGAGTTTATAAATCAAAGCTCCAGAGGGAGATCATTATCAAAGCCCTCTGCTGACGCAGACACATCACTCTTGAGCACGGTCAGAACACTGAAATAGCTTTTATTAATGAACATTTCCAGCTCCTCCACGCTGCTCCACCCAAGGGCCACAAGGAATAGGGTGAAGCTCCTCCATGGACAGTCCAGCTGCACCTTTGGATACAAAGCTGCTGAGCTGCATCCCTGCCACTGCTGAGCCTGCACATGCAGGGCTGCAGCAGCTGCAGATGCTGGGACCAGCAGCAGGGACACTGTGGGAGCAGAGCGGGGGACCCTGAGCTGCAGGAGCTGCCTTGGTCTGTGGGCTCAAACACACTCTGGAGCAGGGACAGCACAGACAGCTGCCCTGGGAGCACTCTGGGAGCAGGGAATGCCATCCAGCTGCCCTGGGAGCACTCTGGGAGCAGGGAATGCCATCCAGCTGCCCTGGGAGCACTCTGGGAGCAGGGAATGCCATCCAGCTGCCCTGGGAGCACTCTGGGAGCAGGGAATGCCATCCAGCTGCCCTGGGAGCTCCTGCCTGCACTCTAGGAGCAGGGAATGCCAGCTGCCCCTGGAAGGCTCTGCCCAGAGCTCAGGAATGTGAGGCAGATGTCTGCTCCTGGCATTTTTCCTGGACTTGAATGGGGCAGTTTGTATTCAACACAGCTGCTCCAAAGGGTCATCGTTTCTCATGGAATGTGGCTTATTATGAAGCATTCCAGAGGCTAAATTTAGGGGTGGCATTTTGGAAAAATAAACATCTGAGAAGTATTTGTAACAAATTAGTGGTTTTTTCTCCCACTTTGTCTCCATAGAACAGGAAGCAGCAGGATTGAAGATTTTCACCAGAAGTGGTGGCACATCACCAGCAAGGGCAGAGCTGAGGGGGCCTGGGCAGAAGGGCTGTGGTTGTTTCCATCATACATAGATACAACACCCACATCACTTCAACAAACATGCCAGATTGAAAGCAATCGAGTTTTCCATCTCTAAATAGCAGAAGTCAGGCCTTTTCTTTGAAAACCCACAGCAGATTCCCCTTACTGAGAAGTCAGCCCCCAACTATTAACTATAAATGCAAAGCATCAAACACATTCTGTTGCTTCTCTGAGAAGGTAAATGGTACAAAGAGCATCCCCGGGGCTGCTGTGCACAGTGTGCTCCATGAGGCAAGTGCCAACATCCCAATAAATGATTTAACACCAGGATCATGTAGTGCTGAAAGCCAAGCCCAGAGCTTCAGCAAAGCACCATTTACTGATTCCTTCTGTTTGGAGTGCAGGTTGAAGCAATCTGTTGGCAGCTGAGTCATCCTTCTGTGTTCCCCCGGCACACACTTGCATTTCTTTCTTCCCCAGAATCTGGGGAGCAAAATTTATTTTCTTTTAAAAAAGCCACCAAAAATCAGGAAACAAAATCAAACCAAGCAAGCGTGGTGCCCAGGAGCTGCCTGCATGCATTACCACGGCTGCAGATCCATCTGTGGTGCAAATGTTGGCAGTGTGAGAACTGATCAGTTCAGTGATTCAACAAGGGAGGCAGAGGAAAGCTGGGTCAGTCTGTTCCTTGCCCAATATTAATATTACATAATTACTGTCTTTATTTGCAGCTTCATTCATACATCCCAGCAGTGCTGCCCATCCAAGGGGTGCTGAGCCCAATGAGCAGGCTGAGGCTGCTGCAGGGCTGGCTTTCTGGAGCAGCCCTGTGCTGACAGCGAGGCTCAGGTCTGAAATGGGAAGGTCTGGCTTTGTTTCTCTCCTGTTTTGCTGTGTGACTTCAGATGTCACACTTGGAGCACTGGACTGGACTGCTAGGCTGAGCTTTACACAATGGCCATGAGCTTCACCCTTTTTGAACAGCACCTGAGACCCTCCCAGAGAAAATGCTACTGGAGTACAAAGCCCTGCCATCAAACTGGTGAGCACAAGCTGTATTTTAGAAAGGGTATTTCTTATTTTCCAGATAACTGATGGCAATGAAGGCAACGTTGTATGTGTGCATGCACCAGAACATCCAACAGGACTTCTCAACAGGTTGTTATTTTTCCTCGTGGTCCAGGACTAGAGACATATTTTACAAAAATTCAAATTAATTCTTAATGAGTTTTTCTATTGTCAATGTCTGCCAAAGACAACAACTCACTGAATGCCACAGTTCCCAACCCAGAAGCACAGGCTGTTTTTTAGCACTAAATCTCGAGACACTGAAAGCAAAATTTGTCCTTTAGCAATCAAAAACTGCCAGGACAGTCTTTGAGCAGAGCCTGCTGGGCTGCTCATTCTGAGAACTGTTAATGACTCCTGTATTGCAGGTGCACAAATCAAGCCTCCCTCAAAGGTACTGCATTTCCTACCACACTGAAGTGGTAATTAAAAATAAATCATGTGTTACACAGGTCTAAAGGGTCCCCCATATCTGGCTAATCCAAGGTAAAATAATTTAAACCAGACACATGATTTGGAAGGGTGGACATTTACTGCTAAATGTCCTCCAACTTTGCACACACCAGCTTGTACCATTTTTGATGCCTGGAGCTGGAACTATATTAGCAGTCTGAAACTGTCATAGGTATGTAAAGATTCTAACTAAAATTTATCTTGGGGTACTTGTGAAGCCCAGCATGCAGTGAGAAACCAGTTAAAAACAATTAAAAATTATTAATTATTAAAAAATATTTTTAATGAAAAATTGTACCTATGCAATGACTCATACAATTTTCATTATATTTCTGTAGCTGTCTGTAAGCTAACTCCCCACATGGTATTTTTTGAAAGAGCAAAGGAACATCTCCTCAAGAGAATTTAGGTGATTTTATTTTGCTCACAGATTTATGTAAACTATAACATCACCACTTACATACAAAATTAGTTCAACAGATCAGAACACCAATGATTTCCTCACCAGGCAATCATGACCGAGCAGACAAACACTGATTCACCACTTCCAGCAGGTGAGAGTTCTCCAGAGCAGCTGCCACCCGTTCTTTATCAGCGAGCTGTTTATTAACTGTGCAGAAAAAACCCACAAGAAACCACTCAGGACACTGGGACTCAATGTCCTCTCTAAAGCATTTTACGTTGAGCCACACAATCACAGCAGCCACGGTGCTGCAGTTCTGAGCAGCCCAGAGCTGCTGTCTGGAGGCAGAGCCTCTCTGTCACCGCGGTTTTGCAGCAGTTCAGGATCAGTGGCCGTGATTCAGCAGCAGGGAGGCCACAAAAGCCTCCGGAGGTGCCACTAAAGAAATCCCCCTCCTCCTCCCCACTCCGTCTGAGAGCACAGGCTGCCTGAGGAGATGTTTGGAGAACACGACAAGACAATCCAAGCGACACTCCACGTTCCTGCTCTGGAACATCCCCCAGAATCTGACGCACAGAAAGTCCCAGACACGGAGCAGCTGCTCTGCAGCTGGGGGAATCTCTCTCATCACTAATTTTCAAGATTAAAATAAATATAAAGATCACACAAGAGAGGACTAAAAGCCTTACCTGCGTGCTCAGAGGCATGGGTTCCTGGTGTTATATGAACATCCAGCTGAAATAACGTCACAAAAGAAACAGGAGAGGAGTTCAGCAAACCATTGGAAGATTAAGCTCAAAATAATAAAAACAAGATAGTAACAAAAAGAAGGGGGAAAGGACATTCTTGCCATCATCAGTTACTCTATATAACAGAATAAAATAAAGGTCTAAAATTGCAGAGTACTCTGCATTTGCATGTGCTTCAGACAAGGGTGAGACCTCTCCTCATGCAGTGATTCCCCTCAGAACCCCCTGGCCCATGACAGCAGCCCCAGAACCACAACTGTGCTCTGGTGCCTCAGCCCACTGCCCTCCCTGCTTCCTGCAGCCCCCCTCACACAAAAAATGAAAAAAAGCTCTTTATTTTTCACTGGGAGCTAGTTAGCTTTTTTTTTTTTTTCCTTCCTTTTTAAAAACATTTCCATACACAATCCTCCTCTTTTGCTTTTCCTGGTGATTGGACTCCTCACCTTGAACCTGTCAGGCAGCGAGCGGAGGAGCTTGACCTTGATGGAGAGGCCGATGAGCGTGGCCATGCTGCAGTGAGGGATGGTGGGGGTGAACTCCACCGACACCGTGCTCTCGGCATCGTTCACCTGCAGGGACACACACACCCGGGATGCAAACCGTGTGCAATGAGGGGTGGAGACTGTACTGGGTCTGACTGGGTAAAGCTCACAGCCCTTACAGTGCTGTGCTTTGCTTTGGTAGCTGGTGTTGATAACAGAGCAGTGTTTTGGCTACTGCCAAGCTGTGCTGTCCCTCTGACATTCCTTCCCCCACCCAAGGGGATGGGGGGGTCACGATCCTGGGAGGGGACACCAGCAGGCCAGCTGAGCCCAGTCAGCCAAAGGGATATTCCATACCACATAACATCAGATCAGATATATAAGGGAAGGAAGAGAGGAGGAGGAGGAGGCACTCGGGACTTGCCCATGTTTGCCTCCTCGAGCAACCATCACGCGTGCTGGAGCCCTGCTTCCCAGAAAGTGTCCGGACATCGCTGCTGATGGGAAGTACAGATTGATTGTTTTCCCTTCTGCTCTTGCATGTGCAACTCTCAGCTTGCTTGTTCTATTTTTTTCCCCGCTGTAATAAAACTGCCCTTTCTTACCCTGGTAGTTTTTCCATATTATTCTCTCCCCTTTCCCAGTGGGAGAGGGAGTGATAGAGTGCCTGAGTGGGCACCTGGCCGCGGTCAACCCACGACAGTCTCTCACACACCCACCCCGAGGCCTGGCAGGGGGAGTCCCACTCGCTCACGGATTTGCTCACTGACATTTTTAAGTACGCGCTACGATAAATATGTTTAAAGATTATAAGCAAGCAATGAGTTATGGGACGGCTGAGGCAGCACACCCCGGCGGGATCTCACTTTCACTCGCACTTGCTCCACGACGTTGAGCTCCTCCAGGGTGAGGGGGTGCTCGGGGTCATTGATGGAGCGGATGAGATGTGCGGGTTAAGGAAAGCGGCGCTGCCCGGCCCGCCCTGCCCGCCCTGCCCGCCCGGCCCGGCCCGGCCCCGCCCGCCGCTCCCGCAGGATATCGAAGATCTCCCGGTCGTCGATGGCGTCGGGCAGCTCATCGTCCTCCTCGCGGGCCGTCACGGGGCGCTCCCCGGAGCGCCGGTAGATGAGCGGGTTCGCGTTCTCCAGCGGCCCCGGGCCCGGGCCCGGGCCCACCATGGCGGCACCGGAACCGGCACCGGAACCCGCACCGGAACCAGCCCGGGCCGCGACCGCCGCAGCAACCCCGGGGGCGGGAGCAGGGCGGGCCCGGCTCCTCCGGCACCTCCCGGGGGCGGGAGCGGGGCGGGAGCGGGGCGGGCCCGGCTCTGAGGGCACACCGGAGGGTGGGAGCGGAGCGGGCCCGGCTCCTCCGGCACCTCCCGGGGGTGGGAGCGGGGCGGGCCCGGCTGTGAGGGCCCCTCCCAAGGACGGGAGCGGGGCGGGCCGGGTTCTGAGGGCCCCTCCCAAGGACGGGAGCGGGGCGGGCCGGGTTCTGAGGGCCCCTCCCAAGGACGGGAGCGGGGCGGGCCGGGTTCTGAGGGCCCCTCCCAAGGACGGGAGCGGGGCGGGCCGGGTTCTGAGGGCACCTCCCGAGGACGGGAGCGGGGCGGGCCGGGTTCTGAGGGCACCTCCCGAGGACGGGAGGGGGGCGGGCCGGGTTCTGAGGGCACCCCGAAGGGCGGGCCCGGTTCTGAGGCCCCTCCCGGGGCCGGCAGCGGGGCGGGCCCGGTTCCCCGGAGCCCCAGATCGGCCGCTCGGTCGCAGAACGAGGCTGGAAGCGAAGGGAGTCGGCGGCGCCGGGGGTCCCCGGGATGGACCCGGTGCTGCCAAGAATGCTCCGATTAAAGCTGTTTATCTCATCCGTTCCCTAATTTGAAAAGTAAAAAAAACAAAACAAAACAAAACAAAAAAAAAAAAAACAAACCCACGCAAACTTAAACTGGAGTGACAGAGTGTAGCGATGACATACCTTGGCTTCATACACCCCTTTAAAGGGGGATTAAGGCAAGAATTTCCCATTTTTATTTGATTTTCTTCTTTTTTTATTGTTAGTTTCTAGTTATTTGTAATCTCTAATCCCGATTGGTTGCGGGGCGGAGGGGGAGCTTGTTGCTTTGTTTCGTTTGTGGTGGTGTTTTGGCGAGGTTTTTGTTGTTTTCAGGGGGTTTTGGAGCCCTGTATATAATCTGATGTCAGGAGCGGGTTCGGGCCGTGTTCTCCCTGCCGTGGCACGGGCAGCAGTGAATGCGCTGCTCTCTCTCGGTGGAGCCGCGCTCGCCGCGCCCGGTGCCCTCGGGCGCTCGGCGCCCTTTGTCCCCTTCCCTTCCGCATAAAACCGGAGCGAGTCACCGGAGCACAGCGGGGGTGACAATGTCTCCTCCGAGCCCCGTCGCGTTGCTTTGCTCCTTGTTTTGTAGCGTAGCGCTCCTCGTGTGCGGGGCAGAAGGTGAGACCCGCGATCTGTTGCTGTTGCTGCTGGGGAAGCCGCTGCTCCGACAACTTGCAGTGATTTTTTCAAAGGCTGTAAATCTCTTACGCTTCGGTTACCAATAGGCAAAAATGCCAAAATTACTGGTTTTGTGAGATGAAACTGCTTTTGAGATGACTTAATGAAAACAAAGCTTTCTGTCTTTTTTTAAAGGTAGAAAGCAGCGACATTTCTGAATTCTCTAAACAAAATATTTTTAAGATCTTGTTGAACGAGATTTAGGAAATGCTAATGGTTTTGCTGTTGGCTCTGAAATTTTCTCTTGCGTGGTGACTAAACTCTGTCCTACCTGGCTCCAGGTGTCACTGCCAGGAGGGTTTGGCAGGGGGTGTCTGTCACTGCACCAAAGCAAAGTGACAACTGAACAAAATTGAAAGGAATAAGCTGAAATGTTCTGAATTAAACAGTCTGTTAAAAATACTTAATAGAAAACTCTGACGGATAATTATGAAGATGCAATTTAATTTATTTTCTTTTTATCTTTTGTGTTACTTAGGACAGAGTGGTGCTGAGCCAGAAGTGACTCTTGCACTCGGACGGCTCAGAGGAACACAGACAAATGTGAAGGGGACAGACAAGCTTGTAAATGTTTTCCTTGGAATTCCTTTTGCAAAAGCCCCTCTTGGATCCTTGAGGTTTTCCCCACCTGAACCACCTGAACCCTGGACTGGTCTGAGAGATGCAACTTCTCATCCACCACTGTGAGAGCTGTTCATTTGTACAGAACCTGCCCATGCTGGTCAGGGCTGTGTTTATTGATTTTTGCTGAGGAGTTTGTGTTTGGTAGTGGATACACTGCCAGTACTGGAATACTTCAAGTACAGGTGTGGAGATGTGCTTGTACAGGCTGCACCTCTCACTGATTGTAGATCACACAAAATTCAAGCACCCTGTGGAGATTCAGCCAGGGACAAAAAAAAGTGTGTTTTCTGTATCATTGTTACATCGGTGCTACTGCAGGTTTAGTACTAATAATTGTAATAATTGTGCTTTTTTTTTTTTTTTTGTGAAGCTGTCCTCAAGATCTGTCCATGTTGAAAACAGCTGAAAAAAACTTTAAAGAAAAACACATTGCATTCCAAACTTCTGAGGACTGTCTGTATCTCAGTGTTTACAGCCCCGCTGGCACAAGCAAGAAGGACAAGTTACCTGTATGTAAACCATTGAACAAAATTGTGCTTTACAAAGCTTGCAAGTGATGATTGCTCCTAAGAGATTTAATTGCTTTTGAAAACGCGATGCTGCACAAGCAGAAATAATATTAGCATGTAAAATTCAAAGTGCACCAATCTGAAATGCAGCTGCCATCGTGCTTCAGTGATTCGGTGTTCATAGTTCTGTGATGTTGTTTTCCTTTCTCAAGTGAAATCAGGAAGTCATGCATAAAGCTGTGTCACCCTTTTGTTTCCAAGGTAATGGTGTGGATCCATGGAGGCAATTTTATATTTGGTGGTACTGCTCGGTACGATGGCTCTGCCCTGGCAGCCTACGAGAATGTTGTGGTGGTAATAATTCAGTACAGGCTGGGACTCCTGGGATTCTTCAAGTAAGATCACCTATTTCACTTTTTACAAAGTACTTGCTGTCATGTTTAAAGCACGGGTAGTTCTGTTTGCTAAATCTGCTGAACTTCTATATCAGCTTCCCACTGTTACAGTGGTTTAAATGGACTTAATTCACTGTCATCAGCACTTCAGAACACTGAGAAATGTCTGTACATTCCATCTGCATGGCCATGTGATTGCAGCCTGCTGTCAAACCATAGTTGAGCTTATTTGGTGCTGGATGCAATGTTTGTTCTGGCCTTTGCTTCCGTGTTCTGGTGGGTAAAGCAAAAACTCAGGCAGAGTAAAGGCCAGGGATCCACCTGTGCAGGGGAGTCAGGGGCTGAGGTGTGACCGTGAGGGGCTGTAGGTCAAGGCCAAATGTGCCCCTTCACACAGAATACAGCTTGCTGAGATGGCCCTTGTTGTGGCTCTGTTGCTGTTCCTGAGCAGTGGCTCTGCTGCTTTCCTTTCAGCACTGGTGATGAGCATGCCCGCGGGAACTGGGCTTACCTGGATCAGGTGGCGGCTCTTCGCTGGGTCCAAGGAAATATTGAGCACTTTGGTGGAGATCCAGCCTCTGTCACTCTCTTTGGGATATCTGCAGGATCTTGCTCTGTTTTTGCACATGTAGGTGTATAGTAGATAAAAAGAAACATTTTCAAAAAACTAATTAATGTCACATTTCATGCTTAATCTGGTTTTTAACAGTAAGTTTAACAGCCCATTGTGCTAAATCTGGAGATTTAGCAAATAAAGATGTATAATTCCCAACTGAAGCCAGGAGTTGACTAGACTATAACTAGCATAAAGTTATGTGGTAAGGATGTTAATGTAGAATAAATACTTTCTGTTCTTCCCTTCTTGGCAGGTCTTATCTCCTTTATCTAAGGGTCTCTTTCATAAAGCCATATCAGAGAGTGGAATTCTAATTCCCCCCAGCAGAGATTTACGTCTTTCAACAGATCTTGAGGTAGGCTCATTTTCTTTTCATTTTAAAGTCTTTATAACCTAAAATAGGATGCTAATATGTGATAATTTGGTTAAAAGAGAAAAGGGGAAAATCTCATTGCTTACTGTGCAACAAAGTTGATCCAGTTTATTGTTGCAGCACACCTGTTTAATTTCGGTCTGTTTGGTGTTAGAAATAGATTGTACAGCTGTATGGTTATGAGAGCTGTGGGCTGACAAAGGTATTTTCAGTCACACATGTACCAAGCTGGGCAAATGTCCATTTTCATACCCACTGCACCCTATACAATAACTGTGACATTTACTATGGAAAGTTTAACAAGAAGAAGAACTCAGTTTTTTATTGACCTACAGTCTTTTAGGGAGGGCCTTTATGTGAAATAAATTAATTAAATATAAAACAAAAAAGCCTTAAAATAAAATTTCTTTCTATAAGTGCCTTTTCATTTCCTTTTCTGTAATGGCAGATTGTAATAATGTTTCAGAATTTTCTTTCCTTATTTGGTTTATGCCACAAGCTTGTATTATCTCTACAGCAAAGTTTGAAGAACTGTGAATGGAAGTCCAGCAAGAAAGAGAAGTTCACCAGAATGATTTCCCTTTGTGATCAAACTGTAGCATTTCTACTAAAATAAAATGCTCAAGCTCACCTAAATCTGCCCCTAAATCAAGTGTGTATTAACAGCAGTGTGTATAATGATTTTCTAACAGTGCTTGTCCTTGTTGATAATTTTCAGAAAATTGCCAATATCTTCAAGTGTGACTCGAGCAGTTCCCTGTCCCTGCTCAGCTGCTTGAGGAAGCAGGAAGCAGAGCACATAGTCCTTAACAGCAAGGTAGGTGAGACCTCATGGCAACAGAACTTTTTAATGGCTCACTTGCAAAACTTTAGCTCAGCCTCTGATCAGAGTTCATTGATGGTGCGTTCCAAAGTTGATTTTTCTTATCTTTTGTCAAAATACTCTGTAAATGTTGAAATCATTTCACACGTAAT
This sequence comes from Eopsaltria australis, assembly GCA_034509425.1. Classification (NCBI taxonomy): domain Eukaryota; kingdom Metazoa; phylum Chordata; class Aves; order Passeriformes; family Petroicidae; genus Eopsaltria; species Eopsaltria australis. The sequence goes on along the minus strand of JAVTVJ010001325.1, from coordinate 216,985 downwards.
TTCTCTCTGGAAGTTTCAGCAGTGTCACAGCACCTGTGAAGTTGTGAGCAAGGTTTGAACATCCCTATGTTTTATGTCAGAAGCAGCACAGGATCAGGAACCCTTTACATTCCTCTGCACCTTGACCCAACCAGGCCTGCATTTTATACTCCTGTGCCAAACTAAATTTATGGTACAGTGGTTGTAGATACTTGAATTTCTTAAAGCCCTTTTTTGCACTTTCGGACATTAAATGTGGACATCTCATGTGATTTGAGGGAATAATTGGAAATAAAATAAACAACAAATTTTATTTTCTTTTTCTCTTCCTTCAGGAAATCTCATTTCTACCCATAGTTTTGGATGGAGTGTTTCTTCACAAGGCACCTGAAGAGATATTGGCTGGAAAAGAATTCAATGCAGTCCCGTTCATGATAGGAGTCACCAACAGTGAATTTGGCTGGAATATTAGATCTGTAATTTAATGTCTATTCTTTACTTTTAATGTGTTTTTAGTGTTTGTGTTAAGTGGTAGGACATGTCTTTGCATTGTTGGAAATACATACAAGGTAAACTTTGCTTGCATCATGGCTCTGCAGTGACCCAGAACCAGAGGGGTTCTCCAGAGGTCTCCAGAGGGTGAGAGAGGCTTCATCCTGCAAGTTAAACTACATGGGCACATCAGTTGGAACATCAATTTTGTACAATGCTTTCCTATCCTAAAATTTTAACCCCTTATCCAGGCAGAGAGAGGAAAAGGAATGCAGCAATCAAGAGCTGATTGCTGAAAGAAAAATAAAGCCAATCCTTTCCCTCACAAGGCACAATAATCAGGGTTGATAAACAGTGTGCTTAAAAATGTGCCACTGAGCATCTAGACCAGCTCCCCCTGGGTGTCATTACCCCCTGCTTTTTCATTCTCACCTGGGGTAGAGTGAGGGGACAATGCAGGTGCCCAGCCTATTCTCTGTGTAGGAATGCTTTCTCATAGGAGCTCAATGGGTACCTCCAAAACATGAGCAAATTCTCTCAGTGCACAAAAACTGCAGGAGATGGATTTGTGTCCTCTCTCTTTCTTGTCCCTTTTTTCATTTCCAAAGTATTCAGGTTCCTTTCTGTAAAAGCATTTGTTCTGAATCTGTGGAGCAGCTGTCTCTGGGAGCGTGCTGGTTCTAAGAAGTCCCAGAAGAGCAATGCAAAGTGAAATCTGTTTGAATTTATTTTGCAGACAGAAGAGTCGTTTTATGTAATGCTGTAAAAGAGGAGGAACACAGCCTTATCTTTATTTCAAAGGGCTCAAACAATTGGACTAGAGACAGCCTGCCAGTGACTTTTAAGATCTCCCCCAATGAGACAGAAGCAGCTTTTTGCTTCAACTCTGCCCTCATGTTTTCTAATCTTACAAATTTCTTAATGTTGATTTAAGGATAAACTATGTATTATGAGTGGTCTATATAGAAACCTTCACCAAGGCAACATTTGCTGCAGTAAATATAAGCTTTTCAGACAGCTGCTGCATTGTACTGGACTTTTGCATGTGATATGATGCTTCAAAAATAAACACCAGTAGTAAAAATTAATGGAATAGCGTAGTTCCAATGTTTAAAATAATGGAAACATTGAATAGTGCTAATAACATTGTTTTCTTTCTCTGTACAGACATCAAAAATGAAAGGTTTGAGGGAAATAGGAGACAGAAAATCAATTGCCTCAACTGTAGAGGTTTTTCTACCAATGATAGTAAGTATTGCTGCACTAATCTAATTGGAGAAGTGAAATTTCTTTTTCATGGGTGTAACAGATCTGGGTGTCACTGCTTGAGTCACAGTGTTACTGAGGGCTGAGGCCATGTTGTGCTTTGTGGAGAGTCCCAGCAAGGTTGACAGAACCAGGGTGTATGGAATTACACAGAAATAGGATTGAGTCAGGCCTGGGATTTGGGAAAATGCCTTCTTCATTCTAGACCTCAACCAATACTTTTATCTTTTGTATTTGTGGGATTACTGTGATGGTATCCTGAGTGTTAAGGTATCTCATGGGTAATTTCCTGCTTGGGGGGTTTCAAGGTGGTTTTTTCAGTATGTTTACATTGAATGTAGCTTTTAAAGTAGTTACTTTGCTCCCCTAGTTCTGAGGTGTGTCTTTCAAGCAGCAATTTCTAACCCTGAAAACTTACACTGTCTTTGGAGATCCCATTGGTCTTGTCCTCTTGTCTAATGGTCCATAAATCTTTCAAGGACTGAGAACTTACTTTTGTGGTTCCCATCTCTCTTCTCCTGAAGAAAACAGAAGCCAAAGATGTTGTCAGGAGAAATTACTGGATCTACACTTATTCCTGTAGAGTTTTAACCCATATAAATTTGGTGCAGATTTGACCTGAGGTGGTTGGTTTATTTGGTAATTTTTGTCCACAAAAAGCATTAATGGGTTTTGTGTCCCATCAGCATGGGTGCTGTCCTGGACCTCTGTGCCTTTGCAGAATCTCTGAAGTTTAAAAGATGGCAATTTTAGCTGCTAATTCAGACAGTAATCGTTTGTTTGTTTGTTTCTTGTTTCCCTTTTGTCCCTTAGGATGTACCCTCAGATTTCCTGCCCATGATCATAGATGAATACCTGGGAGACACAGAGGACCCTACAGAGCTACGGGATGGATTCCTGGACCTGCTGGGGGACATGGCAATTGTTATGCCAGCCATTAAAGCCCTGAATTATCACAGGGGTAAGCTGATCAACAGCAGTGGGACACTCAAACCTCCCACTGCAGGCTGGATTGAATGATGTAGACACAAATCCTGTCATATGTAGGCAACCCTTCGTGAGATTCCCACTGGGAACATGAGGAACGATACAGGTCTGCAGGGTTGTGGGTAGTCCCTTATCTCTGTGTAAGTGTCTTGCACTGTGCTCATAATCACAGTATATTGAGAGCAGAGTGTGATAACACAGCTGACTGTTTGCTAAGTGAAGTATGCAGGATTAAAAATTAAAACATATCAAAGCAACCTTTGTCCTTTGGCCCATGGCTACTTTGGAGGTCAGCAACTCTGTGGTCTGGAAATTTTCTGGTGTTTAGGTGTAGGCAAGCCATGCCAAGATACTCAAAAGTGGAAATAATTTGATTTTTTTTTTCTGTATGTTTTCTAAGGGTGAATCTTCCCTTTTTTTTTTTTTTTTTTTTTTTTTTTTTGTGTAAGTGCTGAGTTCTTAATTTTGCATTAAAAGTACATACTTGAATGTAACAATTCTGTTAGAAATGTGCCCAGGATAAAGCTTTCAGCATGATTAAAGTAATATTTTGGACAGCTGATGGCAGCTGTAGTGTATGTATCTCTTCTGTAACTCTCTCAATGTGATCTCTTGCAGAGTCTGGAGCTCCTACCTACTTCTTTGAATACCAGCACCGTGCCAGCGCGTTCTGGGATAACAAACCAGACTATGTGAAGGCTGACCACGGGGATGAAGTTGGCTTTGTCTTTGGGGGGCCATTTCTGGCTGGGGAAATCCAGCTCCGCAGTAAGGAACACACACCCTGCACTCATTGATGAGTCCTGGGACCCTGGTGTTATTCTATTCAGTGTTCTGCTCATTTCTATCAGATTCAAGTGCATATATTGACAGTGAGACCAAACCATAACCCTTTCTCCTGGCAGAACTGGTGTTACACATTTAACAGCTTCTCTCCTGTACTGTTTGCTTCTTCTGAAGCACAGTAGGTTCCACATCTTGTCAGCAATTCAGCAAATTGGATATTTGCTAGAAAATTCACTGTTATCCCATCACTGTGCATGAATTTGCCAAATAGCATTGGCTGAAAATTAAATTGAAGGAAAGGTCAATTAAACTTGCAGAGTGCTTGGGAAGCAGGAAATCCAGGATCTCTTCTTTTCCTGAGGACTTTAGGCCAGTGTCTCCTCCTTTCCAGGAATTCCCAGGCTATCAGGCTTCAGAGAATGGGTCTCTTTTGCAGGAAGTGATGTTCAGAGCAAGGCTTGGAATTCCAGTGTTTCATTTTCTGTGTGAAGATCTAATGGTTAGGTCTGTTTTGCCTCACAATTCAATAATATTTGAGCATTCATTCAAATGGAACCAGTCCACTGAGGGAGGATTACTCCCAACATTTCCGTGGGATTCCGGAAGTTCCTTCTGGCAGAATCCCACATTGTTACATTCCCAATGCATTTGTCAATCACTGAACAGTTAGGAAACATGATGCCACTTCCTAAGGAATGTTATGAATCCAGCAGCATCCTTTTATTACATATGCCTAAAACAGTAATGCTCAGCATGGAATTCTTCTTACCCGTGGAACAAATTAGGAACAGTTCTTGTTTTGACAAAGAGACACAAAAATTCTGCTTCTTTTAAGTGAATTCATTATTTTTTCTGCTCTTATTTTTGTCATTTGCACAGTAGTTCATAGTCTGGTCAAAGCCTACATAAGTGAAAGTATTTCCTTTTACTCCACTGATCTTTGGAGCAATCCAGCTATGTTGTAAAGCCCTTTGTTAATTGTTACCAGAGCCTTCTCCTTTTGCTTTTTTTTTTTTTTTTTATTTAAGTACCTATGGCACTAGAAAACACTGAGCAGTTCTTTTCCTCTTTGCCTGAATTTACCAAGGGCATTAAGATAGCAAACATTTCTCTTAGTTACTTGAGATGCATTTATAATTAAAAACACACTGGAACTGAAATAATTCTCACCTAGTGATGGAGTGAGCTTATGTCAAATAAATATGTTATGTGAGCTTATGTTAAATAAATACTCTTGAAGTGCTGGGAAATGGAGTGGCACCATCTTGTGTGGGAATGAAGAAATCTTTGCCTAGTCATGCTCTGAATAATAGGGAGAATTTCAGTCCCACAAAACTGGAATGGGATCCAGGAAACCAAGCCATGTGGCCAATTCCTGGAGTTGTACTGGGATACAGGACACATGGGGGTTTTTTGGTTCTGCTCTTTCCTGGAGGTTGCAGGCACTTCACCTCACTTCCTTGTTCCCAAATCCCCCAATTTCTACCACAGGGTAATTATGCTGAAGTCATTCATGAGGAGTGCTGAAATCCCTTGATGCTTGTGGTGTTAGTGATACTTTGCTGCTGTTGTGTCTCTGTTGCAATTGCTAATTTGTTACAGCATATTCACACATAGAAATGCTGCTGCTGTAGTAGCAATGTCTTGATTTCTACTACACAGACTGTTCTCTGTTTTGTCTTTCAGGTGAAGTTACAGAGGAAGAGAAGAAACTCAGTAGGACTCTAATGAAGTACTGGGCTAACTTTGCTCGAAATGGGTAAGAATCATGAGATTCATAACAGCTATTGCTGTTTTGCACTGACTCCATGGGGCATTGGCTGTTTTGTTGGTTCAGTCTTAACTTCTGTGATTGAATTCCCCTGTGACTGAAAAGGGCACTCACTCTTTCCTCTTGCTTACAGAAATCCTAATGGAGAGGGTCTGGTTGAATGGCCATCTTACAACCTAGATGAAGAATACTTGCAGATAAATCTACAGCAAAAGAAAGGCAGAAAGCTGAAAGAAAAGAAAGTGGAATTCTGGAAAAAAGTGTTCCTTGAGAAGACAAAGAACAAAAGCACGGACAACAAGAAGTTTAAATTGGAGTTATAGTTTACAGTCTAAACATGCACATATTGTGCAGACTATTAGGATAGCATAAGAAATTACTTGAAGTAATTTTGAGGATAAAATTACATTTCCCTTCTTTTCACCTTTTCTTCACAGTTGTCATACTTGCAGTTATTCACTGTAATAATTCCAGTTGATGCCTCCCTTGTAAAATACAGCTACCAGATTTCCCCAATGCTCTGGTTTTTCTGTCACTCCCCCATGACTGAAGACAGAATGTAGCAGCAACGTTGTTTTAATAAAGTGAAATCAATGAAGACCCAATTTGTGAGTAAGACTCTCTTGATGCCAAGTTTATCAGTGGTACAGAAGTTTTGGTGTAGTGTACAGGAATGTCCTCTGTGGAAAGAAGATGAAACTACAGAATGTTCTGCTTTGTCAGTTGGTTTTACAAATGAGACAGGATAGTTCTGACTGTTGTGACACTTAATCTGTAACAGCAGTGCTGGTATTAAGACTTCTCCCAGATATTTAAAAAGGGAGGAAATGTCTCCAGTACCCACAGTTCTCTGCTTTTAAATCTAGCTGTAACTCCCCTACAAGGATTACCATTTCTGCCTTTTCCCCAGTACTTCTCTCTGTGCTCCAGGCTGTCCCCTGTGCCACCAGTCAGTGCCAGTGTCCCTGTTTGCATTGGCTCACAGCCTCACTGGGTCTGTCCCGGGGCCCTCACTGGCTGATTGGCACTTGGGCTGCCAAGAACAAAGCTTGGACTCTTGGTGGCAGAGGCATCAATCACTTCTCTGCCGTGTCTTTGTCTCCTGTACCTGGCTCTGAGGCTGCTCCAGCTATCCCAGTCACACTCCTGGTCACACTGGTGCCTCACAGCAGAGTGATGCAGCTCCACAGATCCCACAGGGCAATGAACATCACTTCCCTCTCCCTTCATCTCCTTTCAATGTCTCTGCGAGGATTTTGAATTGTTCATGGCTAATAAGGTCCTACAGCAACTACCTGCCCATCCCGTCTTTCCAAAATACTTCGTTGAAAGGAGTAGGGTGGGATTTCCTACATCTTCTTGCCCAAGTTCTGTTGCCATACAGAACTCAGGAGCAAGGTGAGACTGTTAACACCACACTGGCAGGCAGAACTTCCTCCTAAGCATCTGTCCCCACTCCTTTGTTTTACCTCCTTTGTTTTGTGAGGGGAATACCATTTCAAAATAGCCTTGTTAAATCTCCATTGCACAAGCCCCAGAAGTGCTGTGCCACTTCCTTTAAAAGGTGATAAACAGTGTTGTAGGGGTGTGCATAGAATACAAGCTCATCTTGTGTATGCAAAGTGCAGTGGAATTGACTTCCTAGCACAGGCCAGCACTAAAAATAAATCACAGTCGAAAATGTCAGAGTATTTTACTCGTTTCAGTGTAGAGACAAGCACTGTGATATTCTTGTCTCGTCCCAGAGCCCTCCTGAGGTGAGATTCACACTGTCTCTTTAGCATGTGGGAAAGCTGTCCAAGATTCAGAGGCTCTGGCTCTAAGCTCTGCGTTCTGTATCTTCATTGAATCCTCAGCAGGGGCTGTGATATTTGTCTGTTTTTTTCAGCTCTTGAAATCAGGACAGGTAGCAGTTCATTAAAGTACAAAGAGGCAAAGGTCATCATGTGGCAGGATTTTCTGATTGACCCTTGACTTAAGCATTATTCACTGATTGAGGGCAAGCTGCAAAATCTCTTTAAATTAATGCCAAAGAGAAGTCAAGAATTGTACTCACCAGGTATGTAGCACTGTCCCCAGATTCTACAAGTCCAGTCTGTGTCACGGGGGTGAGAGTCTCAACATTTGCACAGCATACAGGCCGTGCTTGCAGATCCACCAAAGTGTCTCCAGACAAGGCCATAGGGACCGAAAATCCCATGTTTTATTATCTTCCTCTAAGTAAGAAGAAACCAGAAACAGGTTGGCACACGTAATATTTTCAGAATGGCTGCTTCCCTCAGCCTGTGAATGGGATATGGGCTCAGACCTCTTGCAGACTGGGTACTTGAGAGAGAAGGGGTGAGCAGAAGAGAGACTGAAGAGGAAAGCTTAGAAATTAAAATAGTAATGAGGAGGAAAAACAAATGGAAGGTAAATGGGAAAATATGGAGTACAGCAAAATCAGCAAAGATCAGGACACAGAAAATAACTTGGGTTTGGAAATAAAGTTTGATAGAGCAAAAGGAGAGAGCAGCAGGTGAGTACAAGGTTTGCAGCAAAGGACCCCTCCTGTAGCCTGTGGGTCACGAGTCAGCTGAGGCATGGATGCCCCCAGTGTGGGAGCTGACCCCCAGGAGGGATCCCTGCAGTTCCACCTTGCATGGAAACAGCTTTCCCTTGCCAGGAACCAAAGCAGTCCTAGGGAAGAGGAGACGGGGAGGGAATTCACAGCAGGCAAACAGGAGTGCAGAGGTGACTGCTGGGCAGTGCTGCTGAGGTGTCTCAGAAACCTCCATCACACAGACAAAGGTAAAAGGTCACTTATTCTCAGCTCCAGCACTGGGAGCCCAGGCCCCTGTTCCCCCAATTGCATCAGACAATGCACACAGCTCTCATTACTCCACGGGCTGCACATCCAAGCAGTGCACACTACTCCCAGAGCAGCTGTATTGACCTGTGGTGTCCTGAACTTCTCTCTTGAGAAACAAGGCAAGAGTCTGCCAGGGAACACCCCTGCAGCCCCAGTTCATTGTAATTCTGCACCAAAGTGCTTGTCCCCCTTGTTTGCTCAGCAGCTCAGATTTCCAGCTGCCCATCTGCCAGCGCCCTCAGCTTCAGGAGCTGCACCCAGCACAGCCTGGCAGGGTGTGCAGGGCACTGGGGCACAGCTCAGGAGCCACCACAAAGCCAGCAAAGGCTGCAGATACAGCAGGCACTGCATGGGCTCACCTGCAGCCCCTGCCAACAGTTTGCTCTGCGGGCACTCAGGTGAAAGTTGACTGGGGTTGACCTGCAGGGCTGTAAATCACACCTTGTGCTGACACACACGTAGCAAGATTTGGAGTAAAGTACACAAGCAGCATTTGGAGTAAAGTGCACAAGCACAGCCACAGCACTCAGGATTAGCAGGTCCATAACAGAGGTGCTGAACTAAAGACTCTGGGTCTTGTAAGCCACTGAGCTGTCAAGAGGGCTGTGAGCAGCCATGGAGCTGCAGAAATGGAGCACCTCTCCTGTGGAGACAGGCTCAGAGAGCTGCCTTGTGCAGTCTGGACAAGAGAAGGCTCTGAGCACACCTTAGAGCCCCTTGCAGCACCCCAAGGGAGCCCACAAGAAAAATGCAGAGGGGCATTTGCCAAGGGCAGCTGGTAACAGGGGGAATGGCTTCAAACCAATAAAGGTAGCTTTAAATCAGATACACAGAAGCAATTCCTCCCTTGGAGCCTGGGGAGGCCCTGGCACAGGGCGTCCAGAGCAGCTGTGGCTGCTCCATCCCTGGCAGCATCCAAGGCCAGGTTGGAGGTGGCTTGGAATAACCTGGCATAGAGGAAGGTGTTCCTGCCCATGGCAATGGTGCAATGAGTAGAGCTTAGAGCTTTCTTCCAGCCCTAACCATTGTGTCATCATATCATGGGATTCTCTGAAACGCTGTTTTCTCACAACTGAGAATTCCCATGATCTGAAATTGCAAAACTGCCTTTCTGGGGCAAGAGCTACTGAGTCGGGAAAAAAAATAGAAGAAAAAGCCAGAGCCCAATACTTATATAAAACCAACACAACCTCTTAGTCAACGTGAGCAGAAAATCCCTATTCTCCTTTTCATATCATCCTTCAATTATGGATGTGAAATGACTCACAATAAAACCTCTGGATTTTTCAGAGGCATTAACTCTATAGTTACCACCCAAATACTGCCCTTTAATATTGTTCCCACATCACAAAAGCTGATCATTCATCTCTTTATTGTCTTAACTGTATTGCAAAACTACACCAAACATCCCTGAACACACAGGACTGAGTGACAGGCATCTCCTGCACCCTGCAGGAAAAGCTGGGAGGTTTCCAGTATTGGTTTGGACAGAAGATATCCTTTTATGAGAAGAAAAATCACTCAACTTTTACTCCAGTAAAAGCCCGCTTTTCAGGTGTATTGGCCTGGACATGGCTCTACTGTGTTTCTTACACTGAGATCTTCATACCAAATGAAGTCAGTGTAATAAAGTAGAATCGAGGTGCCGTCCAGGTGTCTGCAGGGCAGGCTGAGGAGAGCCTGCCCTCCCTGTCCCAGCCGCTGGTGCTGCAGCAGCCGGACCCCGCTCCCGGTGATTGCAGGGCTGTTTCAAAGCGCTTGGGAGCCCGCTGTGCCCGACATTCTGCGGATAAGGTTCCAAGGGAGCAGTGGGGAGGCATCAGGAGCCCCGAGGGGCACGAGGGCTCCCTGCTCCCGAGCCGAGCCCGGCAGCACCGCCCCTGGCTCGCAGCCCGAGCGCTCCCTCGCCCCACCCGTGTCTGCCTTGCGTAAGGTGGCCCAGGCCGAGCCTATAAAGCCGCAGCCCGCGGGGTTCGTGCCAGTGGCACCATGGCAGCTGCGAGGGACACGGCGCTGCTGGCCTGGATCCTCTTCATCGGGGCCACGGCGCTGGTGGCAGCAGGTAAACACCGGGGCTTCTGCCCTTTGCTCCCTGGAGGGCGAGAGGCACCTGCAGCTGCCTCCCGGGACAGCCCCGGTGCCGCCCCAGAGCCGGGCACCGACCCTGGGCACCGACCCCTGGGCACAGATGGATGCAAACCCTGGGCTGAGATGGATGCAAACGCTGGGCTGAAATGGGCACGAGCCCTGGGCACAGCTGGGCACAAACCCAGGGCTGAGATGGGAACAAACCCTGGGCACAGCTGGGCACAAACCCTGGGCAGAACCGGGCACAAACCCTGGGCTGAGATGGATAGAAACCCTGGGCAGAACTGTGCACAAACCCTGGGCGGAGTTGGGCACTATTCCTGGGCCGAGATGGAGAAACCCTGGGCAGAACCGGGCGCAAACCCTGGGCTGAGATGGATAGAAACCCCGAGCTGAGATGGATAGAAACCCTGGGCAGAGCTGGGCACAAACCCTGGGCACGGCTGGGCACTGACTCCAGGCAGAGTTGGGCACACAAACTCAGCTGCAGTAGCAAAAATCCATTTCAGATTTTAATCTGCTTTCAGTCCTTCGTCTTATTTGCCTTTTTTCCAAATAGCAAAATCAAATCCCTGCCCCAAAATCTTGCCTGCTGAGCCCCAGCAGCCACAGCACCACATCTGGAATTTGGTATTAGAACTTTCACACCAATCTGAAAATGAGTCTTGTTTAATGCTAACAGCATTTGTTTGTGCCAGACTCTTTTAGGTATGATAGAAGCTTTTTCTTTTGGCTGTTCATACTATCAGTGGTCTGGTATACATTTTCTCTGTCCATTGCCTTTTCTTAATGAGAGCAATCTCTTGGGTTTCTAGCTAACAACCCAGGGCAAAGAAAGATTAAGATCTAGGTGCAACCACTAATGCGTGTGTGGTAAGACAATACATATTATATACCTGGAGGAGATTGTGCACACACACCAATCAAAATGAAGGCTGAAATAATGTCAGCTATACTGATTTAACAAAAGGTAGAATAATAGTGTGTTAGAATAAATGAGTAAATCTAAAATTTGAATGAGTAAATACTACTAATCAAAGAGTAAAATAATTCAGTAAAATAAAAGAGTTAATTCGAATAGTGTACTGCTAAAACTGATTAGAGTTTGTTGAAGCTTTATGTATGAAATGTACTTGTTTATGTAAACAAAAGGTGTATATTTAAGCAGCAAATCTGACAATCACTTACAAACAGACCAGTTATGGGATTTTGTGCTCCTGTCCCACAGAACAACCAGAAGCAGAGACCAAATATGGGAGAGTCCGAGGGTTCCAGTTCAAAGTGGACACAGCTGAGAGGACTGTAAATGTCTTCTTGGGACTTCCTTTTGCTAAGCCTCCTGTTGGATCTCTGAGGTTTTCTGAACCCCAGCCACCTGAGCCGTGGGAAGGGCTCAGAGATGCCACTTCCTACCCTCCAATGTAAGGCAATGACAAAACCACTGAACCTTTAACAATGTTGTACTCTGCAATTGCAGGACTCTGATGTACACACGGGGCCCTCCACACAGATAATTCCTTGGTGCCATCTCGTTGCACCTGCAGCTCTAACAGTGGGTGCATTTCTAAAGACACCTCTACTGGCTGCTCTCCCTCCAGAGCTGCTGTTTCACAGCATCAATGATGAGCTGAGATGGAGCAGCACTTCACAGACAATGCTCTCCCTCAGGAGCACTTGGCCATCACTTACCACTCACTGCAAACCTTTGGAGCAGAGACAGAAAGCTGAGCAAATGTTGGATTAGGGGAATAAATAGCATTAGGGGAAATGCTGAGTTTAAAAGGGCACAGAAGAAATGCAGAGCAATTCTAATCTGCATTGTAAATGTCTCACTCTTGTTGTTCTACTGCCCTTGTTTAGTGTCTCAAGGCTAATATCTGCCATTGCAACATGAAAAGCTATTGGAGATGTAAAAGAATTCATTTATATTTTCACCGAAGCAGTTTACAGCCATATGTATCTGCAGATATATTTCTGTGATATTTTGAAGCATGCAAAATTGTATCTGCATGTCACTGTATACTGCTTTCAGCTTTTAGTTAATTCTGTTGCTTGTTACTTTTTCATTTATTCAGGTGTCTACAGGACAAAGTACAAGGACAATTTTTTTCAGATATGATTACCAACAGAAAAGAGAAAGTTCCTCTCCAAGTGTCTGAGGACTGCTTGTACCTAAATGTGTACACACCCGTTTCTACAGGAGAAAAGGAGAAGCTGCCTGTAAGCATAACCCTCATAACACCTTGAGGAAAATTATCTGACAGCAAACCTTCAACCTGTGCAGCAGCTGACATGCAGGGCCAGCTCTGTACTCATTATGTACTTACATGCTTTGTCCCAGCAAATATCAGCTGAAATTTCAGAGACACAGAACCCTGTTTTCCAAGTAAAGTTGTATTGGCATTTCAGCTAAGGAACGCTTGATTTCCTCTAAATAATCTGTCCAAAGTCCCAGGACACTGACACAGTGTAGGTGCTTCATAAAATCAATGCCATTTTGTACACCTGCAGGCCTTAGATTCAAAAGATTTCTACCACTTGTGAAATGTAATCTGAAAGAATCAGGAGTAAAACTGCACAAAACACTCTTTTGGGTTATATTTAGTTTTATCACTGGGAGCTCATACCTGTGCTGGGCTGATCCTGATTTTCTCCTTCCAGGTCTTAGTATGGATCCATGGAGGTGGGTTAGTTTTTGGAGCAGCTTCATCATATGATGGCTCAGCATTAGCAGCCTTTGACAACGTGGTGGTTGTAACAATTCAGTACAGATTAGGTATCGCTGGATATTTCAGGTAAGATGTTTTCCTGAGTGATTTCCAAAATGATGCGTGCAGAGCCTTTGTGAAGGGCACAAGAGCTGCTTGTGCAAAGAAACATTTCTTAACTTCATTTGCAAGAGTTGGGGACAATTTCCAGTCCTGAGGCAGCTTCCAGGTCTGTTCTTGAGGGGTTGCTGCCCCAGTCCCAGGCCTTTCTGAGCCATTCATTTGCCAGTTTTGTAGAGAAGTTCTGTGCAGAGAATGGCACATGATCTCTCACAACACAGATTGCATTTGCCTTTGCCTTTTTGCTGCCTTGAGCATTGGAACAAATCTGTTCTCTCCCTGCCCTGCAGCACTGGTGATGAGCATGCCCGAGGTAACTGGGGATATTTGGATCAAGTAGCGGCTCTTCGCTGGATTCAGGAAAATATCATCCATTTTGGAGGAGATCCAGGATCTGTCACCATCTTTGGAGAATCTGCAGGAGGAATCAGTGTTTCTGCTCTTGTAAGTTCACAGTAATACTGAATTTTAATTAATTAGTCGATAAACCCTTCCATCCATTTTTAGTACCTGCATGAGAAGTCAGTGAGAGAAAGGGGACGGTGTTACAGTGACACATCACCTGCGTCTCATACAACAACAAGGCAACAATACAGCAAAGCAGGACAGATTTGGATTGATCAAAATGTGCCATTTTCACACTCAAATGTTGTAGTTAAATTCCAGAATGATATTACTCACCTGCTGAATTAAATTCTGATTGGTTTGGGGGGGGGTTTTCAATGTAAAAATTCCCTCAAAGTCTAACCTCATGAGAAAAGTCCTTGAAGAGGAGTTATGGACTCTTGCCCATTTTCTGTTTGCTTGGACAGCCACTTGTGCAAAGTGATCGAGGTGAACAGCTCTGAGAGCTGAACGAGCCCTGCAGTTTGTGACCAGAGACTGTGTAAAACCTTTATTCCAACACGGAGCTCACTGGCTCTGCTGCTCTCCTGCTGCAGTCCCTCACACTTTGCTACAGATGGCACAGCTGAGCCGGGGCTCGTTGCTACACGGGATACAAATCCCCGTTTCCTCTGGCCAATGGCTCTTTATGGCCCTCGTGCAGCACAGCCAGGCTGCCTCGGGCACATTCAGTCTGTACCTGGCTTGCAGTTGGCACCGAAGTGCTGTGGGAGGGGAAAGCGCCTCAACTCCTCCTCCCTGCGAACGAGCGCTGCCAAAGCCCTTTGCACAGCCGGACTGTGGGCAGAGCTGCACAACAACTCTCTTACCACACGGGCTTTCAAAGAGTTCCCAATGGCCACTGCTCCTGCTGCACTCTGAAATCACTGCCTCCAACACACTGCTTGTCATGTTTGCTTTTGCTTTTGCACAGGTCTTGTCTCCCCTGGCCAAGGGCCTGTTCCACAGGGCCATTTCAGAGAGTGGCACTGCAACCCTGGGCTTGTTCACTGACCAGCCTAAAGAGGATGCACAGGTGGGTATTTGGGCCAGTTTTAATTACTTTTACCACAGGGTTTGTCATATCTGAAGCTGTTCATTCCAAAATGTAGAAACGTGGGGTTTTTTTTCTTGTGGAACAAAACACACAGTCATTAAAGACAGTATTTCTGTGTGCAAATAGCACAGGATTAATGATGTGCTGCTTTTCAAATACCCAAACATCCACAAAGGAAAGGACAGAAGGCAGGCAAGAAGAATGAAATGTAAAGAAGCATCATAACATAGTAGTGTCTTCCAGAAAAATCAACCTATAATTTTTGGCTGGAAAACGGTACCAGATTCTGAATACTCTCTTCTTCCCCTCCTGGTTGATGCCTGTAGTGTGCAAATAAACAAGACTTTATTCAGTTTTTTAATTTGAGAAGTACTCGCTTCAACCCCTTTCTTTCCTCTTCAACTACAAGAAACAATTTCCAGGAATCTGGGAAATAAAAGAGAGAGCTCTTTCTAATGACAGCTGTACCTCCAGCCATAAAAACATCACCAAGAGTGGTAGAATGTGCTCCCTGTTACCCTGCAGATGGTTTATTCTCCAGCTCCTTTATATCACCCAGCCTTCTCAGCCCAGTTTTGTATTTTCCAGAATTGTCTTGGAATATTTCTGTATCACAGTCTTCTGGAGGCAGAGGTTTTGTCTTTCTGGAGCCCTTGGTGTGAAGGGTTGGGGGCTTCCAGTGCCCTCCCTCTGGAGCTGGGACATTCCAGGCTCCAGCCTGGAATGCTGCTCCTTGTGCATGAACTTCATCTCCTCCTGCTGGACTCGCTGTCTCGTAGAGCCAGACAGAGGAAATGCGTCCAAAACTCTTTGCTTTTACTGCTCGCAGAAAATTGCTGCTGTCTCTGGCTGTGAAAAATCCAGTTCAGCTGCAATGGTTGAATGCTTGAGAGGAAAAACAGAAGAAGAGCTCATACAGACAACACTAAAAATGGTAGGTGTAATGATACTTCTTGCATTTAAATTGTATCTCACTTTTCCATTACAGACAATACACTTTGTGTGCTATTAGGAGAACTAAAAGGGAATGTATAATCTGACTCTCTTGACCTTTTCAGGACATGACAGCACTGAAGCTCTGCAGCAACAGCTCGCCTGAAAAGTGCAAACAGGTTCCTGCCCTTCCATTCTGCATGCACTTGGAGCTACCTGTGATTTGCTCTACCAGGGCAAGGAAAAGAAAATGGCACAGATTATTCTGGAGAACCTGAAAATCAAATAATATGTCCTACTTAAAAGCTCTTATCACAATGCTGAACTCCATGTGCCTTTGAAATTTCAATAGAGAAGTTGGGTTTTTCCCCCACTCTTCCACACATTCATGACCATAATGAACTAAGAAAAGATGTCAATTCAGCATAACGACTTCTGTTTCACAAACGCTGGAAATCTAATGTTAATCTTCACAGAAACTCCTGCCTAGTGCAGAATATCTGTCAGAGAACATGCTAAGATGGCTTGGACACCATTAGTTCTTGCATTTTCATTTGGCTTCACATTGGAACTGCAGTAAAAATATGAACTTCTTTTAGAGGCAGAATTAATGTATTAATGAAGCTTTCTGTTTCTTTTTTTCTCTTTTTGTTCAGGATGTCTTTTTCATCAATGCATGTGTAGATGGTGTATTTTTCCCCAAGAGTCCCAGGGAATTACTCTCTGAAAAATCAATCAGTGCAGTCCCATACATAATAGGAGTAAATAACTGTGAATTTGGATGGGGAATTCCTATAGTAAGTGACTTATAATGTTATTATTTAAGTTTCATTTGGTAAAAAGAAGGTGTTTTAGTAAATTTGATTCTCTGTATCACACAGATGATGAAATTCCCTCCTTTTGTGGATGGTCTGGATAAAGATGTTGCACGTCAAATTTTACAGACCAACTTACTACTATTCATAAAGGTAAGAGTCCATTTTCAGAATAAGCCAGTGCTGCTGCCCTGCTGGTCTGGCTGTTTGTACCCCAGCAGGAACACACTGCACAGGGAAATGCCATTCTGCTGGACAGCTCCCTGCCATGGGCCAGGAATGGGCAGGGATGTGCTGCATTCTTGTTACCTCCAGTGACTGGAAATACTCTCCCAATTTCCAGCCTAAATGTCCCTCTTCTCAAAAAGCAGTTCTGTGGGAATCCAGGAGTGATTCAGGCACCTCAACACAGGTCTCTTGGGACATTTTACATACCCCAGGTTACCCAAGACATGCAGAGGACCAGCACGTGTGCCAGGAGACCTAGGGGACACGACTTCCTAAAGCAGTAGCTGGGCACTAGGAAGGAAAACCCAAGAGGTTTAGGGTGCACTGCCACCTACATTCAGGTTTCTTGAGGTTTTGCTCCCCAGCAATGTACAAATCTCTTGGCTTTGTGCTGCCTTTGAGCTCTCCTGAAACTACTGGATAGAAAAGTACAGACTAAAAGGTAACAATTAAGGACTCCATAAACAGGGCCAGTACTTGCAAGGGATCATTCAGTGACACAAACATCCACCATGAACTTAGAAATGCAGAGCCCAGGCTTCTTCTGAAAGGGAGAAATTATGGTCATCTATCATAATCAATGGAGTTTATAAAATCCAGCAGGATTTCTCTGCTGTTGTGAGGCTTGTTTCCACCGAGGGGAGAACAATCAGCACCACTGAGTGCTCTTTATCTAAAGGCGTTTGTTCCCCAGATCTTGCATCCCCCTTTTCCCCAAGATCACCTCTATCCATAGCTGTGTAACTCCACGCCTGAGCTCTGAGCCACGCTCTGACACAGCTGAGGATTTGCTCTGGAAGGTGATGTTTGGCTTTAGCCAGGGACCTGCAGATGCCACACTCCCTCACTGCTGTTACTCCTTAGAATATCCATCATCATTTGATGTACTTTTCTTGCTGTTTCAGGGTGTTACATCTGAAGTTGTTGACAGAGTGTACAAGGAGTACATGGGGGATGCAGAAAGCCCTGCTCAGGTCCGGGATGGCCTCCTGGATGGAATTGGAGATATCTTCTTTGTCCTCCCAGCTGTGGAAGTGGCCAGATACCACAGAGGTAACTCAGCAGCTTCAGAACAACTGCAGAGTTCTGTCTGGGGCTGGTGTGCACAGTGTGCAGCACCCTTCATTACCCACACAACTGCTACTGTTCTCATTTAACCCAAGCAGTTTTCAGTGAAGGTTTATCATCTTTGGAGCAGCTATGTTCAGCTCTCAAACCAGCACTTCTCTGTATCCTCTAGATGCTGGCAACCCAGTCTACTTTTATGAATTCCAACATCGAGCAAGCTTCCTGGAAGGTGTTGTGCCAGAGTTTGTAAAAGCAGATCATGGAGCTGAAATTGCCTTTGTCTTTGGAAAGCCACTGTTAGCTGGTAATGTACCCATGCTTACTCTAGATTCCGTTTAGAAAATCATTGTTACTCATTTTACTTACTGCAGGGTTTTAGAATAGAATTTTTCTATCTTATAAGCATGATGACCTTTGTATAAGCATAATTTATATATTATAAGCATTATTATGAGCACAAACATTTGCTGTCTTCAGTAGTAGCAAGTTCTCATTAAATCATTCATCTGCACTTCTCTCCCTGAAAACACTGCAGTGGCTCAGGGGAACAAGTAGAAATGTTGCAATTGATATAGCTGCTACTAATTACTGACTTTCTAACGTGGCCATTCCATCTCTCCCTTTGCAGGAGGTGCAACAGAGGAAGAAAACAAACTTAGCAGGACTGTTATGAGATACTGGACCAACTTTGCTAAAAATGGGTGAGAATCACAATGCTAATTACAGCTCAAGTTTTGTCTGTGCTGCCCAGAACATATTCACCTGCCTCAAACAGTACTTACCTGGTGCTTCCCAGAAATGTGGCAGAATTTAAGATCAATGTTGAAGCAATTTCTCTTCCTTAGGGTCTTCTAAATGAACCTGCAGACATGAGAAATGAATTCTAAGAGCTGTTACTCCATCTGCAGTGGAGTTTTAGATCTAAAAGTAATGGCAACTCTTACACTTCTGCTGTTCCACTGATGAGCATTTCCATGGAAAACTCTCCATTTATTCATGTACCAGAATCACATCATCTGGGCTGATGTTGGTTTTCTGAAATGCTCTGGACCTGAGCAGTCACAGAGCAATTGGAGAGCTAACTTTCCCTTCTATCCTTTCCAGCAATCCCAACGGAGAGGACTTGGTCCATTGGCCTCAGTATGACCTGGAGGAAAAATACCTGGGAATAGACCTGCAGCAAAAGGCAGCAGAGAAACTGAAGGAACACAGAGTGGAGTTTTGGGTACAACTCATGAAGCAAATTGACACTGAAAGGAGAAAACACACAGATTTATAAGAGCTGTGGAGGGTACAGCTTGCTTTTAAAACCCAGAGGAAAGTCAACCAAAATGAATCTGTCAGGATGCAGAGTAATAATCACTTTCTAACTCACTGTTGTGTAATCTGTTGTCCTAATCACAGTGAAAGGAGAGAAACGAGGGCAATCCAGAGTGTTTGTCTGACTAAAAATCATTATTTAATGAAGAAGCAGAAAAACCTCCACAGTCTTTCAGGTTCAAACAGACCGTGGTACCTACTCAGTGCATATCAAAACTGAATAATGAGGTGGGAATGGGCCAATGAATTGAAATCTGTAAGAAATTATCTGCACAGAATATAGCACAAGTGTCAGACTATTGTAGATGCTGATTCCCCTGTTCTTCCAGAAGAACATGGTCAGCTGTCCTTCCTACAGCCTCTTTCTGCTTTCTTTAACTGGAAATAGCTTGTAGGCAGCAGAGCATCCATCA
Organism: Eopsaltria australis; assembly: GCA_034509425.1. NCBI lineage: Eukaryota > Metazoa > Chordata > Aves > Passeriformes > Petroicidae > Eopsaltria > Eopsaltria australis. The sequence goes on along the minus strand of JAVTVJ010001325.1, from coordinate 197,719 downwards.
AGCTGTGTCTGTGACATGGGCCTGACATCTCACAGAAGAGGACAGAACACCTCTACTTGTTTTACCCAATTGTGAATTGTTATAAATAAAAGTTGCTTTGATTTTTTGGAACTTCCTTTTGTTTCACTGAAGTGACTGAGGCTAATTCTGAGAGGTGGAGCCTCACCCGAGAAGGCAGAAATGTGCCCAGTTTCTTTCTTCCACCTGAAGGCTTTCAGGTGTGAATCTTTCAGGTTTCTGTGCAGGACCTGAGGCTTAAGGCTCTTTCACAAACTATTCTGGGGTGTGACCGTGTGTCCTTCAACCCTTCCTGGCAAATTGAAACAAATGATAACCAAGTAGTTTCTGACTGTGTGAGAGGAAGTGTTCTGTCCACCTACGAATTTTAAATCCCAAATATAAGGACTGGTACCCTGTCAAAGGAAATTTTTTCCCTTTCTGTCCCTGAGAAAGGAATAACACCACGGCCACAGTGCATAGGCTACACTTCAGCAGCAGTTTCTTACATTATGCTCCAAACCTCATAATAATTCATAGCTTTAGAATAATGACCACTTGGTATAGACTCCCAGTTGCACCTATATTTGAAGAAATTCTTAGCAGCATATTTACTGATAATATTCAGCAAGAATTGCTGCTGTTCTGTTTTCCACGTTCTGTCAAAAAAAGTCTCTGTTTTAAAAAATAATTTGTTGATTATCCATAATTTCTATAATTGCCTTGCCAAACTGGTCACCAAGTATGTTTGTTGTGTGTCAGTCCTGCTTCTCAGGTCATTTTTGTTGCCAAATGTGAAATACATAAATTTTTATTAAAATAGAATATTCTTTGCTGTTTGATCTTTGTAACTTTCAAGCGAAAACAAGAAGGAGGGAGATTTAATCGCTGAAACAACGTGCTCTAAGTGAAGTCCAGGTGTTAGAAACACAAATTCCTGGTCAGCAGAATTGCCTTGTAAAGGTTTGGGGCTGTACATGTTCCAATGATCTTGAAGGCTCTTGAAGGGGGATGTTAAGAAGGCTCGGGAAGGATTTCCACCGATCCACAAGGAATGCAGAACCCATGGGCCCCAAGGTCTCTTGGCAGAACCCCCAAGGTAAGGCAGGAACAAACAAAGGCAACTCAGCAACTGTGTGGAATCAGCTCCGAGCGAGTAAAGGAAATTCTGGCAGAGGCAGACCAGGAGCAACTCATAGAGCACCCACAGAGAAACCAGAGAGCCACAGGAAGAGACAGAGAGCACGGCAGTAATTAGCATGAGAGGCGACAGACTCCTTAACCAATAGAAGAGAGAATACTAATTAATAAGAGAACTGTGTACCTTTTAACTAACGCACATTAATGTCTCTGTTTGCTAAAAGGTGTAAAGAGCGGGAAGTTCAGCCAGTCGTGCCGCTGGCTACGTGTATTTGCCACCTTCTGCGCAGGAGTGTGAATGAATGACACAGAGCCGGGGCTGTGCTGCGGCTCGGCCTCTAGCAGGGAAGGCTCCGTGAGGGGACAGCGCCGCGGCCCCGGCGGAGGCCCCGCGCCTCACCCGGCCCGGCGGCGGGAGCGGGGCCGGGGCTCCCGTGAGGGGAGCGAACGCCCTCGTGAGGGGAACGAACGCTCTCGTGAGGGGAGCGCCCTTGTGAGGGGAGCGTCCCGGTGAGGGGAATGGCCTCGTGAGGGGAGCGCCCGTGTGAGGGGAGCGCCCGTGTGAGGGGAGCGAACGCTCTCGTGAGGGGAATGGCCTCGTGAGGGGCCGGCCCGCGGGCGCGCGCACGGCAGATTGGGCGGGCACGCTCACGGCGGGCCCGCGGGCGCGCGCACGGCGGCGGGGCCATGGCGGGCGGGCCGCCCGTGCTGCTGGGGCTGCGCGACGCCGCCATGGCGGGGCCGGGCGCGGCCGGGCCGCTCCCCGCCTGGGCCACCAACAAGCTGGGCGGCACCGCGGTAGGGCCGGGGCTGCTGGGGCTGGGCTGGCGGGGCGCGGGGCGCGGGCCGCGCCGCGGCTGAGCGCCGGTGTCGCTGTTGCAGGACTGGGTGCCGGCCGTGCGGGCGCGGCCGCCGCGGTGCGCGCGGTGCGGGCGGGCGCTGCTGCTGCTGGTGCAGGTGTACTGCCCGCTGGAGCGCGGCCCCGCGCACCGCGCGCTCCACGTGTTCGCCTGCGCCGCGCCGCGCTGCTGGGGAGCCGCCCGCAGGTGAGCGCGGCCGCGGCCCGTTCTAGCTTAGCGTCGGTATTATTATTTTTATTTTATTTTTTTTTATTTTTTATTTTTATTTTCGTTTTTATTATGCTTCTAACTTACCGTCATTATTATTATTATTATTATTATTATTATTATTATTATTATTATTATGCTTCTAACATTATTATTATTATTATTATGCATTACTATTATTATGCTTCTAATGTATTGTTATTTTTATTTTATTTTTATTATTATTCTGCTTCTAACCTATCGTCATTGTTATTATAATTATGCTTCTAATGTATCGTTATTGTTATTTCTATTATTATTATTATTATTATTATTATTATGCTTCTAACGTATCATTATTATGCTTCTAACTTATCGTCATTATTGTTATTATTATTATTATGCTTCTAACGCATCGTTATTGTTATTATTATTTTTACTTTTATTTTTATTATTATTATGCTTCTAACACGTTGTTGTTGTTATTGTTATTATTATTCTAACTTATTGTCAGTATTATTATTATTATTATTATTATTATTATTATTATTATTATTATGCTTCTAATGTATCGTTGTTATTATTGTTATTGTTGTTATTTGTTGTTATTCGTGCCGCGGGTCAGTTGTCCCTCACCCTCTGTTTCTCTCTGCCCGGCACACGGCAGCTGGAAGGCTCTGCGCTCCCAGTACTCGCAGGCTCAGGAGAAGCCAGCCCCGGCTGCCAGGGTCCAACCTCAGGTACAGCTGAGCTCAGCCTGCCCGGGCTGTGCCACGGCTCAGCGGAATGAGCCGCACACCCTGCATCTCCTCCTTTAAATAATCGCGGGCTCTCTCCAGAAGCTGCGCTCTCTGATGGTTTCCAGTCGCGTTCTGTGGTTGCGAGGAGGAGTCATGGTCACCTGCACTACGCTGGTTGCTATAAGACAGTTAAACAGTGTTTAACCTCCTGTTTGTGTTCTGTGTCAGGCTGGTTTTGAAGTGGGCATTGCAGTGCAATCTTTACTTAAAACTGATACTTAATACTTCAGTTAGTTCAGCTAACTAAACTTTATTTTTCAAATTCACATGCTTGGGCTGTGCTGTTTAGGTTTGGATCTTTAAGCTGTTTTCTTTGTTTTCTAATTTCAGTTGATCTCTTTAAATTTAACATGAGCTTTTTAATTAATCTGACTCAGTTATTATTGATATACTTGTGAGGAAAAATGGCATGTTGGCTAAAGCAGGTAGGAATAGCAGGGTGGTACCAAAGTAGTGAAGATGGGCAGGGAGGGTTTATTCAGCTGGTGCATTTACAATGTGACATCTTGGTCTGTGGTAAATGGGTTTTTTCTCTGGTAAAATGATGGTGTTGTTATTATTATTTCCTTCTGTATTCTGCCCTTTGGGTGCAGAAGTGCTGTTGGGTGCAGTAGCTGCTTCAGCTGGAGCTGCCCAGGCAGCTGGCAGGGGCTGTGCCACAGCCAGGGCATGGCAGCAGGAGGCACAGGGCCCGCTCAAAGGGCTGATGAATTCTTGTTCTGATTGTCCAGTGTGAGATGGTTTTGCCATCACACATTTTGCTGTGTGAGAAGTAAAGGTGGGTGTGTTGGAAGTGCCTGTGTGAGGAGGGTAGGTGCAATAACACTGAGCATTTGGTTGAGGTCTCAGTTCTCTCACCTGTCAGAAGCTGAATTTGAAGTGCATCAGTGTGTCCAGCCTTGGCCATGTTCTCTTCCCTTTTGTTTTGGTTCTCAGAAACAAGAATCGAACTTTGCTGCAAAGGATTGGTGTGAGGATGCAGATGACTGGGGAGCCTGTGAGGGAGCAGAGCCTCCTGCACGTGCCTCCCTTGAGCTGCTTGGCCTAAAGGAAGCTGTGAGCAGCGAGGTGGAGTGTGCATCCCAGCTCCAGCAGCTCCACCTGTCTGAGCCTGCCCATGGCCCAGCTCCCCTGCACACACACCCTGCAGCCAGTGAGGACATGGATGGCCCAGCTCTCCTGGACACACACCCTGCAGCCAGTGAGGACATGGATGGCCCAGCTCCCCTGGACACACACCCTGCAGCCAGTGAGGACATGGTGATGGCCACAACTGGGCCAGCTCCTGTGTTCCAGCCCTTCTACATTAATGTTGTGGATGAGGAAGACTACACAGGTTTCCTCGATACAGATCATGCAGATAAGCTACTGAAGGAGTATCAGCAGAGGGAATGTGTTGATTTGGAGCAGATGATGTCAGAAAGGTGAGAACAAGTCTGGATTTCATGGTGATACTGAATTGTGTAGTTTCCTGTATGCTGACTGATAATTTAAATGGGACTCTGACTAAACATGAATGATTTTGTCTGGAAGCTCTTTCAGGAACCATTGGTGTGCTGTGCTGGAAGAACAGAGCTGTGCAGCCAGTGCTGTCAAATCTGGAGTTACTCAAAGATACAGCTATTTCTGTGTGACTGAGCACTTGGAGTGTTCTTGGGCTCCAGGTGGAACAGTGGATGGTTAATCTCTAAAGCAGTATCTATGCTAAATGGCATGGCTTTATATCATGACATTTCACGCTTTTTCTTTACAGGGCTAAAGCTTTTCTTCTATTTCAGTTGCATTTTTAAGCATTTAGTTTTTTAGGGATTTTGTCTAGAGAGCAGGATGATGGTAAGACACCTGAAGGTTTAGTAAAGTTTGAAAAGCAACTGTTGAGTGTAGTTACTGAAAATATTTTCTTAGTAAAAGATTTCATTTAGGTGGTCACAGTGAGCACTTACATTTCAGCCACTTGTGCCTGAATTGTGGACAGCACTGATTTTGTTTATAGCTAAGGCTGCTGCCAGTTGCAGAATCTGCATAGAAAACTTTTCAGCAGTGGTGGTCCTCTTGAGTTTTGTTGACGTTTATAAAACTGTAGAACTTTAATTGTGCTCGGTTCAAAGTTGAAAAAGACAACAACATAATTTAAAAACCACAAACATTTTTGAGAAATGATTAAAGAAAGGGGTTTTTGGTGAAATAAAGCAGGTATCTGGTGGATTTGAGTCCCTTGTGATAGTTTGAAACACTGTTAGTAGTTGTAAATCACCAGAAACCAAAGAACTCGAAGCAAAATGTTCACTTGCAGCCACTAACAGGATTATCTCTTTACATGTATATCTTTTTCAGTGTATTTAGTATAATTTAATGTGAGTGTATAGTAACCATTCCTTATTTAAAACATTCATGTCATACTGAAAACCTTACTAGACAGTTTGTTTCTTGTTTTCTTACAGTTTTTCAGGTGAAGGTGGTAATGAACAATATGAGAAGAGTGAAGTCAAAAGCTGGGACCACACATTCCATAAATTCATGAAAAGAATATCTGTGTGTCCTGAGCAGATTCTAAGGTATGTTGATAATCTGTTTCTAACAGGGATATACAAATCATTGGCATGGATGGTTGGAACATCGATATAAATACTTTAATTGGAATTCTGTGTATGTTTCAATTTCTTATTAAAAAAAAAAAAACTGTTATGGAGGCTACTGCCATGTCTCTGGTCAGACTTCAGTCCCTGGTTGGGCTTTCTTTATGCAGAGTTTAAGCAGATGAGAAACAAAGCAGGATGAGAGACCATAGCTCTGGCTATGGGAGACTTCTTTGACATAAGACCTGATGAGAAGAGACCCCAGCTGTCTTTGAAGCCTCACTGAAATCCAGGCACTGAGGTTTCCAAGAGACAGTGTTGAGGTGGAAGTACAACACAATGGTGTGATGTTGTGATAGATCTCCAAAGCTATCTGCTCCTCTGAAATTTTGTGACCTATTTGGAATTTCTAATGTCTGTCCTTGACTGAAGCAAGGAATTACTTGTTTTAAAGCCCCAGTTCTGCAGTTTGTTGTGGACACCTCTCAGCACCCAGCAGTCTTCAGGTCTTGTAAATCTGTCGCTTCTCCTAGAGCAGAGGCAGGTGTAACCTCAGAGTAGCTGCTCTTTCTGAGAGAGGAGTTAATTCTGGATGGGAGTATAGCAAAGAGTAAATAACAAGTCATTCATAGTACTAGAAAATACAGGTTTTCATGGCTCACACCAAGGGATCCAGGAAGTCCAGTGCTGCCTGTCTGGTCAGGCTGTCTCAGTGTAGTGGCAGGGTTTTTGTTTACCAACTTCCCAGTACCAGGTGGAACTAACTGGTCCCTTTTTGATGAGGAGTTAAAAGTCTGAGTGACTGGTTAGACAGAAAAGAAACAAGAGAAACTTTTATTAATTGTCAAAGATTATACAGGAGATTTTCTAATGCAGAGTGCAAGTAGCATTTTCAAGCAGCTTTTCACTGCATCTGTCACTTTGCAGCATTGTGCTCTTTGAATTTGTGCCATTCCTCTGAAACATCAGCTCTGGTGCTCCCTGGGGCTGTCTCTGGTTACAGCCTTTCCATAGCTTCCCTGTGGCCTCCCTGGGGACTGTCAGTGTGCTCTCAGACTCCTGTCCCTCCTCCTGCAGGCTCCCTGGTGACCTTCAGCAGAGCGCAGAATCTGCTTCTTGGCATTCATGGAAACCATCCTTGGTCTTTGTTTCCTCTTAGTTGTGAAGCTCTGGTATCTCTTACAAATAAACCATCATTTCTGAGGCATAGCTGCAGTGGTTTTGAGAGCTATTTGGTGTTAAATCTGTTACTTGTTGAATTTTATCTTTTATTGCCACTGTTTAGGATTCCATTTTTCAGGAAAGTGTCGTTTGCTCAATGAAATGATTCTGGTACAGCTTATTTTGTAGGTGTGTCCATTCAAAGCATTACCCTCCTTTAAATCCAGCTTTTTCCTTAAGATTTTCCAAGCATTAACCTACCAAATATTTCCCCCTCCCTGTCTCTATTTTTTGGTTCATGACTCCTTTGAAGCCTAGGCAATGATTCTGACTCAAAACCACGTTTCTTACTTGAAGCAGGCTCAGAGATGTCAGCAAATCCTGAACACTGTTGCCAACATGTAAAATTTCCTATCAAATTGAGATATTAAAAAAATAATGATTTTTTTCCTCCTTGTCTTCTCTCAGATACTCTTGGGGTGGCCAGCCTTTGTTCATAACGTGTCCTCCAGCCAACCTGGAGCAGGGTATTCCAGCCTGCAGGAACTGTGGCAGCAGCAGAGTGTTTGAGTTCCAGCTGATGCCCACCCTGGTCAGCATGCTCCAGAGTGACTCAGGTGCTTCACTTGCTTGTATCAACATTTCTAACAGTCTCCTTTTTGGGAAAGTGCAGTGAGCTGCAGTTTGGGTTGTTTCCAGTGGTGTTCAGAGAAGCTGCTGTCTCCATTACAGATTTCACTGAGCAAAGAGAGAACTCTGCTTTGTGGAGGCTCTCTGATTGCAGCTGGACTCGCTTGCTAGTGAACTTTAATAACTGCAGAAGGGATAATTCTGTGGCCTTGGGAGAGTTTATTGCCACTTAAAGGAGCCTTGGAAAATAATAAATGCTGTGAGATAAGATTGCAGACACTAAAAAATCTATGTGAAAATTCTGATTCGGCTGCCTTTAAAATGTTTAACACTAGAAAGAAAATGCTATTTACACAGGAGACTGAATATGAGAAATATTTTCTGAATTAATTTGTGCAAAGACTGAGGTCTAGTGGTAAGCAATAGCCCCTGATTACATCACTTTTCATATCCTTACGTACCTTTGTTGTTTTGTTTTTAGATCTGTCAGTGGAATTTGGAACTGTTATAGTTTACACGTGTGAGAGAAGCTGTTGGCCAACAAACCATCAAACCCCTCTTGAAGAATTTATTTTTGTACAAGAAGACCCGGATCAGAAATTATTTAAATAAATTGTATTTCTCTGCATAGATGAAAAGTCTCTTGGGTGTTCTGATTTCTTTTACTACAAGTGTGTAATTACATAACAACTTCCCTCAGATGTGCTGAAAAATTAAATTTGTTGGATGGCATTGTGCTTATTTCCAAGAATAACTGATTGAAATATATTAGTATGCCTCTAAAACGTGGAGACAAAACTTGAATATTTTGGTTACACATGGAAATGGAAGTGTAGAGATTGTTTCACAGTCATAGTTACTCTTAGCATTTGGGAAACAAGTAAAGGAGAAAACCTTTCTCATATACTGTTAGTATCTCTCAGCCACACAGAATCCAGTTTTTAGAAACTCTTAGCAGTGGAGAACTTAATGCTGGCCTGATTTTAAAAAGTAATTCTGCTTTGATTTGACCACGGATTGGAAATTGGGTGGGGAGTGACTGAAGGGCCTTGCTGTCCCTGCAGCTTTCCAACATGAAGCATTTCTATGTTTTTCCAGTGAAGGAAAAGGGCATGATGAAATGTTTGTGAAACTGTGTTTTTAAGGAATAATTGTAGCTTACACGTCCATTTCTAGAGGCAAGTTAGTTAACTTAGGTAAAGTCATAAAAATAAATATGAGAATAAAAACACATTAGAAATAAATATATCAAAATTATCACAGAATATGCTGAGTCGGAGGGGACCCATCGGGATCATCGAGTCCAACTCCTGGCCCTGCTCAGGACATCTCACCACGAATCTCACCATGTGCTTGGGAGCATTGTCCAAATGCTTCTTGACCTCTCTTTATAATAATATAATATTATATTAATATATAATATAATTGTATAAAAATAGTAAACATATAACTATATTAAATACGTATATTTGAAGTATAAATATATTAAAAATGAATATAACAAATCAAAATCTCCGGTAGCACCAGGAGCGCATCCCTGGGGTTACCCGGCGGCAGCGGGGCTCGAACTCGCGGCTCTCGGGCCCCGGCCCCGCCCCGCCGCGGCTGTCGCGGGCGGTGTGCGGCCCTCCGGGCCGGCAGGGGGCGCTGCGCACGCTCGGGCGGCGCTCTGTCCCGGCGGGCCCGTGAGGAGGCGCGCGGAGCCGCCGCCGTGTCCGTCATGGCGGCGGCGCTGTCGGGGCCGCTGCGCCCCGAGCTGGCCCAGGCCGTGTCCCAGGCGCGGGTCCTGGTGGTGGGCGCCGGCGGCATCGGCTGCGAGCTGCTCAAGAACCTGGTGCTCACCGGCTTCAGCAGCATTTACGTGGTGCGGGCCGAGGCCGGGGCGGGGGCCGGGCGCTGCGGGGCTGGCGGGCGGGGGGAGGCCGAGGCCGGGGTCGCGAGTGCCGCTCGGCGGGGGCGCGCTGGCGGCGGGGGCTCCGCCCGCCGCGGTGTGTGCGCGCTTTCGGAGCGGCCGGAGCCGCCGCGGGACCGCCGGGCCGGGCCGGGCCGCCACAAAGGGGCCGCGGCCTGCGCGCCATCGCCGCCCCCCTCAGCCCGGGTTCCCGCCGGGCGCGGAGCTCCTCCTTCCCCCGCCGCCCTCCCGCCGCCTTCCTGGGAAGGCCCAAAATCTCCGCGGGCACCGCGCTGTGCCGTGTTTGCTGCCCGGCGGTATCTTGAAAATGTTTAGTTTTGCCCAGTGCCGCCTGCGCGGTGCTGGGGGTGCTGCGCCGGTGAGGAATTGCAGCGAGAAGCCCCCGGGAGAGGTGGACGGTGCTTGCGGATCCCGGGCTGTAAACCCGTCAGTGCTGGCGCTTCCCGCGGGCTCGTGCTTTCACTTTTGCTTCCAGATATTAATCTGTGAATGCGTACAGGAAGGGCAGATGCGAGAGGGTGGTAATGAAAACGAGATAGAGAGAAATACTGTTGGTGAAACGATGTGTTCAGACCTTTATTGGTTTCTTTCTGTGGTAAGGAAGAGCATATGGTTTTAAATCCAGCCAGAGCGTAGGTCTGTTTCCTTGAATGCCTTTTTATTAATGTGCTCAGGAGTCACATCTGAGAGTTTTGTGACAGGTTGTGAGGAGTTTGGGGTTGCAGTCAGACTTGTTGAGCAGAGCAGCTCGTATCTAAAACCATATCAGCTTGTGGAAGAAAACAGTTACTGGTCTGCCTTGTTACTCCTACAGCTTGGGCTTTCCTACTGGAATGCTTTTTAAACTTGTAGAATATGTTTAATTCCAAATTGTCCCTTTGATTTGAGAGCCTGTCCAATTTGAACATTGCACCAGAGAAATAAAAAACTGCAGAGGAGTGAAAGATTTTCTCACAGTTCCCCTCTTCTTCTCCCACTACTCTCCTGTGTCAGTTATGTACTCCTGCAGTCCATTATAATGGAGCTTAAAGCTCCTAATTTTCCAGTTAGTCATTAGGCATAAATCTCATTGGGTGTGCTTATTGTTTCACTTACTGTAGTTTAGGGTTTGGTGTTGCCTTTCCAGGGTGACTTGGTGGGACTCCATTAACTTAAATACACGTTGGATCAGGGCTGTCTTCATGTGACAATGTCACTGGCAGTGTTTTATGCAAGACAGTAATGTTTTGATAACATAGGGAACAGCTGGGTGCAAGACACGCTGAGAGCAAAAAAAGACTTGTTACACACAGAGGGAATTTGCTGTTAGCTGAATAAATTTTTTTGTCAACATTTGTGATATTGTTGAGGGTTTTCCTTGGTTATTAAATATTAAACTTGAACATCTGAAAATACTTACTTTTCTAAGTAAGTTGTGATGTTTTTTTTTTTAATAATATTAATCCTAAAAAAGTAGTAGCTTTGAATACCAAACAACTGACTAATGTGACTTAATATAGCGTGTTGAGAGGCATACCCTTGTCCTAGGAATGAAGAACAAAGTGAAGTTTTTTCGGGATCCAGGTCTGAATTAAGACCATGACTAAATGTTGTTAAGTTGATGCCTTTTCTTCCAGGTTGCAAAAATGGGAACAGTGTAGTTGTGTTGTAAGTGAGCTGTTAAATTCTCATCATTCTTAGCTGGACTGAAGCTTCTGTTGAGGTCCAGTGGTCTCAAGTTTTCTCTCTGGAGAACTCAGTTTGCTCCCGTGAATGCTCTAATTCCTGTTCTCAGCAGGAGCTAATGACACTTGTCATCATCTCCAGTTGAAATACTCAAAGCTTTCTGGATAGTAAAGGTTTTAACAGAGTTCTGCACTTCACTGTTTTCCCTTGAAGTTCTTGGCTTCCTGGCTTTGGACTCAGCAAGCTTTCTGTGTGTCTTATGAGGAAGGAGAGGAGGTAGAAATGTGAACCGTGCAAATACCGTTTTCATGGAAAGAGACAGGGCCAGGGGTAGTTACTGTGATACTGTGGTAGTGTTTAACAGTCTCAGCTCTAGAATACATTTTTAAGACATTGTCTCTTTTGTTTGCTCTATATCCACAGGCCCTTTTATTAACTGTGTAAACTGTAGCTATTGCATTTTTTTAGTAGGTTAAAACATAATCCTTCAGTTAAAACTATTCCGTTCAGAAAAGAGGAAGATTAATCTTGGAGTTTGGGTCTCTCCTGCAGAGGATGTTCAATGAGTGTGTGCCATGCTTTTTTCATAGTTCAGGTTGGGTCAATGAAGTCAGAAGCGTGTGAGGACAGCCTGAGTGGGTCATGTTTAAACTTCACACTGCACAATCACTCTGAGAGTGCTCTCTGGGTAGCTGAAGGTGTTACTGTGTTGAGTATGTCAGCCTTACCTGTGGGAATTTGGGAGAAATATCTCTGATGATCAGAAAAACTCTCACTCTCCTCATTACAAATGTTAAGGACAGGAGAAGACTTCTAGAAAGAGTTGTTGATCAAAGAAACTTTAATTGCACAAAAAGTAGCAGTAACAAAGCTAGGAATAAATGTCAAAGTTCTAGTTAAATCTTAATTCTTGTGGGGACTAACGATACTGGAATTTATGCTGTTCCTGTGTATCTATTAATAAATAGAAACACAGCTGTTACAGGAATTGTAGTCATGGCATCCTTTGTGCTCTGTTCTGTATGTTTTTAAACATTTTGATTGTGTGATTGGATTTCTTTTTTTATAAGTAGACTTCATGATTAGTCAATGTGCACTTAGGCAGGTAGTCTTGGGGACCAGCAGTAAAAACTTCAGCTCTGCAGTGTGTGTGTAAGATGGCTGTGCAGCCTTTGATTTACTGATTCAGGTGCTTAAAGCCATGCTCTATAAAGTGGAAGGACCAGTTGGTTTGGAGCAGCCTCTCCTGGGCCTGGGGGAAGCACAGAGCCGTGTTCAGGGTGGGCAGGCTGGGCCTGTCTCCACGGATTTCTGCATTTTCAAACCTGAGTTTGCACTGTGTTCCTCAGGAATTGCCACTAAAGTCTCTGTGCTGTGCGAGCAGGACAGTCGGTGTTGGCTTTGTGCTCACTGCTGTGTGGATGGCTCCCGGGAGTCACGTGCATTTTCAGCAGGGGCTCTCTGCAGAAAGTTTGTTCTCATGTAGCCCTGCACTTTTGTCATGGTCCCCTGTCAGCAATCATTGATAACTGTGGATTCCTGAAGATAATTAGGTGACCACTTGTGCCTCTTCAGTTGCTGTAGTGCTGATGTAACACCTGAAAGGTCTGAAAAGGGGTCTGTAAAGTTTCTGCATTTTGGCCAATTGTTTTTTCTTCAAACTGTGTTAATGGTTTTGTCCCTATTCTTTCTGTGAAACTGAAATGCCTCTCTTGTGTGTTTATAGATTGATTTGGATACTATTGATGTCAGCAACCTCAACAGACAGTTTCTGTTTCAAAAGAAACATGTTGGAAGATCAAAATCACAGGTGAGGAAAAAGTCCAAGCTCAAGCCTCATTAGTCAGTATTATTTTATGGATAGTGTTAAAAACATGTCACAATTTAGTTTCTACTGGGAAGAGGTAAGTGCTGGTTGGCTGATTGTAGCTGTCCACAGCATTTCATTATTAAAGTATTTAAATCTCTTAAGGTAGTCAACTTACTCGATACACAGCTGGTATCAAGTCTGTCTTTTAGAAGAAAGGAAGAAATAATAAGTGTTTTTTTGTTTTCTTTTTTTTTGTTTTGTTTCTAGGTTGCCAAGGAAAGCGTGTTACAGTTTTGTCCAGAAGCTAATATTATAGCTTACCATGATAGCATCATGAAGTATGTTTGGTTTTAAGCTCCAATTACATGTTTGATTTGCAAGTACTGTGTTATTTAAATGCTACAATGGTGTGCTTTAAGACATTTTACAGAGCTTCCTCAGTAAGGAGAAACAGCTGTAAATGTGAGCTACCACACACCTGAATGGGAGTGTGGCTTTTTGCATGGGTTTTAAGCTCTGGTAGTAAGCTGTAGTCATTTGTTTGTGTCTGTTTTTCATTTTGTTGGCAACATTTGCCATATGAGTTTCTATTCTGTAAGGATGCCCTAATGTCTTGAGCAATAACTAAATTAAAAGACACGTGAATGTTGAGTCTGTGATTAAAAAAAATTAAGTCCTTTGTGTGTGTGTAGGTAACTGTCTTTTATATACACCCCAAACTGTTAAAATTTAGTCTTTATGATCTGCAACCAATGATTAGAGCACGAGATTATGTAGGGTTCCATTAACTGTTCCCCATGTGTTAATTTATATTTGCCCCAATTTCTAAAAAATGGGTACTCTGTACCATGAAGGTTTTTGAACTCTGATGCTCCTATTAGCCAGTGAAACACTGACTCACTGCATCCTTCTCCTGAAACTGTTAATCCTGTTTCCTCTTTTCTCTCTCTTCTTCTCCACCTTCTTTAAATCAGAAAAATGCAATGTAAAGATAACTGAAGGATTTATAATCCCATGTGTTGGCTCCTCAGGGTATGGACACACAGTCAAACCAATGGAGCTATCACAGTACAATGAATTATGCACAGTCTGATGAGCTGTGGTAATTACAATGTGCACGTTTTAGCCACAGCTGATGGTTTTTAAGGTCAGTTACCACAGCTCAGCCAATTTACTCATTAGGTCAGAGTAGTTTAATCACTTTCCCTTGTCTGCCTGTTTCATTGGTCAAATTAGTACTAATTGCAGCAGCTTCCTTCCAGCAGTATAAAATTCATGCTTTCACCCAGCTTTGAAATGGGCAGAAGACAAATGGGGCAGTTAAAGGGCAGCTAAATCTATACATTTATAATATGTGTAATTCCTCACACGAACATCGGTTGCATGTGTAGAGTTTCTGTTGTGCAGTGATAACCAAAACCTTGGATGTGCCATTTGAAATGTTGTTTTTGTTTTCTGTAGCCCTGACTATAACGTAGAGTTCTTCCGCCAGTTTACGTTGGTTATGAATGCTCTGGATAACAGAGGTGAAGTTTTCACTATGATTTTACATTGCAGATGTTGCTTGTTCCTTGCTGCAGAATAACAAGTATCCTCTTAGCCCACCTGCAGTTAGCCTCATGTGCTTTGCTAGAAACTTGAAGGGGTGGTTAGCGCATCTGCAGGTGTTCTGAAAGTAAATGTTGACTGCTGATTGCTGCTTCATGGGAACTGCTGGGTACTGTGGGTGCAGTGGGGCTTTAGTCACTTGAGATTGCTGTGTTTATTAATGTCAGTATATCTTGTGAGAATGGGAAGCTGGGCTTTGAGAGAATGGTGTACTGCTTTATAGTGAAACAAGGTTTATTAAAGCTAAGTGCATAGGATGATAGTTTGAATTTGGAGAAGTAAAACTTTTTTTTTTACTTAACTGTTGAAATTTTTTCTTTAAAACCCTCTTGATTTGCAGCTGCCCGTAACCATGTGAACAGGATGTGTCTGGCTGCTGATATTCCTCTTATAGAGAGTGGAACTGCAGGCTACCTTGGACAAGTAACTGTTATCAAAAAGGTTAGGTGGGGTGTCACTCTTGTCATTGGCTATTTTAGACAACAGGGAGTGGGTGTTTGGAGATAGAGTTACAGTTCATCTGTTAATAGCCTAAACTATCAGTAGCCTCCTCAGAGTGACAAGTAAATGCTTCATTTTTCACCAGGGAGTGACAGAATGTTATGAATGTCAGCCTAAACCAACTCAGAAAACTTTCCCAGGCTGCACAATCCGAAATACGCCCTCGGAGCCTATCCATTGCATTGTGTGGGCCAAGTATTTGTTCAAGTAAGTGATCTTTTAAAAAAAAATAGGTACTATGGTTCATTCTTCTAGTTTCTAAACCTACAGAGAGAGAAATAAAATTGACACCCCCTTTTTTTTTTTTTTTTTTTTAATTTATTATAATGGATTTTAAATTCATTTCAAATTTGTCTAGATGGATTATGGTGAAAACCTCCAGTTCCTTGACCTGGGTTCTGGGGTGCTTATAAAGATGAAAGGTTGATTAGTATTTAGGCCTGGCTCTAATAGCAGAAAAAATCTGGCAGAGTAGTTTGGCACAGCAGTGTAGGTTGAGGTTGCTTTATTGTTCATCTTTGTACGAAGTAAGCACGTTTTTCAGTTTAATGCATGTTTTAACAAGTGTGAAGTTTGTCTGAATCTTGAATATCCCACAGGTTCTAAAAATGCATTTAGTACTGCAGTGTAAATATTAGGCTGAATCTTGGGTGAACTACTGAGTGAGTTCTACAGAAAACTGTTTTGCTACATTCATTTTTGTACTGGGCTTTTTGTGTTGTCAGTGCTAAGTCCACATGTGATGAATCCCAGCAGTTTATAAAGCAATGTATGAAGTGGCAGTTTGTCTGATGGCAAGAATCCTAAAATGAATATATATCCATTAGCAAATACTTGAGCCTTTAACCAGATATGCTGAAATTATAGTCGTGTTGTTGTTCTTAATTGTTACATAGCCAATTGTTTGGAGAAGAAGATGCTGATCAAGAAGTCTCACCTGACAGAGCTGATCCTGAAGCTGCCTGTGAGTGTGATATAAGCTCGTGGCTTACCCTGTTATTGAAATGTTCTGTTTCAGAGATTATAACTCCCTTCTGTACATTTCTTAAGGTTAGAGAGTTCAGCTCCATTTTCTTTAAAGAAGATTGTGTTTCTGGCCTCTGGGAGGCTTGTGTTTTGAACAGAGCACTGAGTGATATTTGTAGTCACTCTGCATTTTCCACTTTAGCTGAGGGTTTGCAAGAAACTTCAGGAATTGTGTTTGAACTCTTCTGGCCTGCAACACTTCAGCATTAATCTACATGGAAAAATGCCCATTTTGAGTCATATTTTATAGCTATTCAGTATTTTTCTGTAAGGACAGTAATCATAGTTACTATGAGGTGAATAAGCATCATTGTTGGTTGCTTCTTTTGGATCCTTTGATAGATGAATGGACTTGGGAGGGGGAGCTTAGAGGATCCTCCGACTCTTCAAATTCTTTGAACATCAGATAGTGATCACTGGACAGGTTGTTCCTACAGGAAGTGCAGAGTGAAATAGGTGAGTCTTAAAAACAGTGGCAGTATAAAGTCACTTAAAACAATGGCTGCTGAAGTACTTGACAGGTAGCAGATGCAATGCCACTTATTTAAGTAAAGACAGCAGGACAGTTACAGGAGGTGTGAGCTGTAGCCTGGCAGTGACGGACTGCCCACACTCAGGGTGCTGTGGTCACACAGGGGTGGCAGTGTCCACGTTTGACCCCAGCTGGCACCTTGGGGCTCCACCCAGAGCAGGGAGAACCACACAAAAAGTGACCCTCACAGGCTGGGATAAGAGCAGCTAGTAATGGAAACAAATATGTAATACTAACACTATTGATAATAATTGGAATAAAGAGGGGGGAAATAAAACTCAAAAAAGTGATGCAGTTGCTGACTGTCTGCTGGCCAATGGATGCTCAGCCAGTCCCCAGGCAGAGATTAGCTCCTCCCAGCCAACTCCCCCAGTTTATGTGCTGAGCAGGACGTTCTGAGGTCTGGAATATCCCTGTGGCCAGTTCAGGTCAGCTGGCCTGGCTCTGCTCCCTCCCAGCTCCTTGTGCTCCTGCTCGCTGGCAGAGCACAGGAAACTGGAAAGTCCTTGACTTGGAGTAACCTCTTGGCAACAGCTGAAACATCAGCGTGTTACCAACATTGTTCTTGTGCAGAATCCAAAACACTACCAGACCACCTACTAGAAAGAAAATTAACTCTCCCAGCCCAAACCAGGACATCCAGGGAAGAGCCAATGCAACCTCTATAGGGGAAACTCGTGCCCTGCACGGCTCTGAGGGTCCTTGGAAGGAATCAGCAAACCTGTGCAGAGTGAAGCTGGTTTAGGCTGTTCTGAATGGGCAGGGGGCAGATGGCAAAACTGTTGAGGGGAACCTGAGGGACATAAGCAGCCAAGGGGACAAAAAGGCTGAAGATCCTGAAGTGGATAAACTACTAGAGTGATAGAGATAAATGGTGGTTGAGGAGTCTCAGATGGCAGATATGTGCTGTTCAGCACTGATGATTAAACAAAGTCACTCAGAATAAAAAAGATGAGGACTAACTGCAAAAAGTAGTAGAAAGCTTCACAATACAGAATGACTGGGCAATGGTACATGAGGCAAATAAATATGAAATAATGCAAATGATGCATTGGTGAAAAGGGGGAAACATTCACAAATTTACACATAAAGTGATGGTCTCTGAGTTGATTTTTCTCATTCAGTCAAGATGTTTATAGCTGTTTCTATGAAAACATCAACTTGCTTATTAGAAATCACAGCAATTGTTGGCTGTGATGGGGAAAGAAAGAAAATTATTAGCATCTTTATATAGAATTTTTTTGTATAAAAATAATCAGAGGTAGGAAACTGATTTTTTTAATTTGTTTGTTTTGAAATCCCAGCCAAACTAAGATTCTTTAGCCAGAAAAAGAGACTGCTAAAAGGGGGTGGTAAGATGTTTCTGACATAGCAATATTATGTGGAGAAAATTAATGGGGAACAATTGTTTGTTGTTTCTGCCAGTAAAGGAGTTGGGTGATATCAAGTTAAATCAGTGAGTTGCAGAGGCAAAGAGGAACAGGCACCCTGTGCCTAATTCAGCTTTTGTTGAGTGAAATAAAGCCATTTATGGTCCCTGCATAATTCTGGTAATTTACTCTGGGGATAATATTTGGATTTTTTTTTTTTAAATTTAAAATATTGGTTATCACTTTATTAATAGGGGAGCAAGCAGAAGCCAGAGCACTAGCATCCAATGAAGATGGTGAGATTAAACGTGTTTCAACTAAGGAGTGGGCTAAATCAACTGGCTATGACTCAGTTAAACTTTTTACTAAGGTATCTTCTTTACCCCAAATAAATGTCTTTATTTGAAATGTATGAGGTGCTGTAAAGTTAAATCAAACCCCAGCTTGGACGTTTAATGCTAGCCATCAATGATGTGATCATGTTCTGACATCCACCAGTTTTGCTGTTGTGTTGGTCTCTTGCAACATGTGCTTGTTTTACAGGATTCCATCTGCAGCAGCTTGGCCACTCTGTACAGACAGATTTCAATTCCTTTTAATGGGAAAGGGTCTGTTTGACCTCTGGGCATAATCAGAACCAATCTGAGGACCTCAAAGCTATCAGTTATCTATGCCTAATCAGGCTTGAGTGTCAGAAAAAACAAACAGATTTAGGAGTTTTTGTTCTGAATAGTTACTGAAAGTGGATAAACAGAGGAAATGGAGATAGAATGTAATGTTCATAGGTAATCATAACTTTCCTTTGGAAATTCATTGGCATGTTCATTCACTTGCCTTAGAGAGGGCATTCAAAGAGCTGTAGGGATGGCTTCAGTAGACAGGTGAAACCACTGTTTGAACTCTGTTCCTTGATTTTTCACTTTACTCCTCCCCAGATTAATCAGAGCTGTGTCTGCTTTATGCAATGAGGGTTAGAGAGTGGGGAATCAGTTTTTAGAATCTGTAGTTGAAAATACTGTGAAGGAGAAAATCAAAACCTCATCAAGATAATGCTGATTTTTCAGTTTCTTTTTTCCCCCCTTTCATTTAAGTTTTTTTTTCATGTTTCCTAGCTTTTCAAAGATGACATTAGATACCTGCTGACAATGGATAAGCTGTGGAGGAAAAGAAAGCCTCCAGTGCCACTGGACTGGGCTGAGGTACAGAAGCAAGGTAACTGTCCCTCCTCCTACTGTACATTTGTAAATCATACCTGCTGTTTATTAATGCATCTCTGTGATATGTACATTTTTTTACTGCCACCGTTGAGTTCTGATTATGAACATACTAATTCTTCACAGCTCCTGAAGATTTCAAATTTTTCTCTATATAGACAGTATTTTTTCTAAGATTGTTTTGCAGTTGTTAGTTTAGATACTCAGTGTTGGCTGTAGAAAATACACATTTAACAAAATTACATGTGAGCTTAGGCTAGGGCACCTTACTATAAGCACTGGTAGATTTATCTCTGAAAGTTGTTTGGTTGAAAATTTACATTTGCTGTAATTTGTGCATGTCTGGGTGACTGATCTCATAGCTGTAGTTGGAGTTCTAAATGCAGATTTGTTGTAAAATGTTTGGGCTACTGTAGGTTAAGGATATTGTTCTTCAATTTAGAAAATACTTAATTTTGCTGAAATTGTAAAGTTATTGATAGAACTTCTGTGGAACTTATAAATATTGCTGATCTTACTTTTTTTTCTTTTTGTTTTTCCCAAAGAGCAAAACATACCTGATCAGCAGAATGAGAGCTCTGCACTGCTGAAAGATCAGCAAGTTCTCAATGTCAGGAGCTATGCAGACCTGTTTTCAAAGAGTGTTAAAACCCTGAGTCTTCACCTGGCTGAGAAGGCTGATGGAGAAGCACTCATATGGGATAAGGTTAGTTTGCCATAAACTCTACATGTGTAGTACAAATATTAGCTGGGCTCATTCAGTTTCTTTACAAAATAATACTACTTAGAACAAAACTATCTGGAAACACTTGCCATGTGTAAACAAATATCTTCTTTAAACACTGTATTGTGCAACTCACTGAGGGTAGTGAGTGACTACTAACTGCTGTGGTGTGAAATAACTTGATTCACCAAATTCTCCAAATTATAAAAGCACAGATTCACAAGTATTTGCTGTATTTTGATTTTTGAAAATACTTTAATAATGCACCTTCATTTTCCCCTTCTTATCTCTCTCCAAAACATGCTCTTAGCCAGTGGTCAGTAGCTGGAGTTTTACTGAGGTTACAAGCAATCAGCTGATGATGGGTGTGCAATACAAGTTCTGTTGAGGAAGACAAGGGTTTTCTTTTTTATCACCACACACAGTATCACTTCCAGTCAGTTGTCATTTGGCATAAGAAAAAAGTGGTCTGTAAATAAGGAGGTGGCAAAATAGTGAAATATTACTACAACCACTAGTAAAAATACTTCTCTCTGAAACACCTAGTGCTTGAAACTGATTGAGTTAAAATTCAATGTTGAAAATGTCTGAAACATTGTAAGACTCAGGACTTAATTTTTTTATAACATACAAGGCATTTCATTAGTATGAATATACTAATTAGCTACTAAAATAGATATCTTTAGAAGTTGTAGTTAGTATTTAAAGTATTGCTGCTCTGAGTACACCATCTGAAAGAGGAAGTATATCGACTTTGAAATGGCATTTTGTACAGACTTTTTTTTAATTCTGGTTTTTAAGGTTTTAGGAACCATGTGTTAATCTTTTCAGTGAGTAATCTGATCATTAAATGCTTTTTGTATGAACTCCTTGTTAGGATGACCCTTCTGCCATGGATTTTGTCACTTCTGCCGCAAACCTCAGGATGCACGTTTTTGGAATGAATATGAAGAGCAGATTTGATATCAAGTGTAAGGATAAAATGTAACATTGTTTTATTTCAATTGTAATCTTCTTGTTTTCTTTTGCTGTTAAAAATCTGCATACTCTTATTTCTTTTGCAGCAATGGCAGGAAATATTATCCCAGCTATAGCTACTACCAATGCAGTGATAGCTGGGCTGATAGTGCTGGAGGGTTTGAAGATTTTGTCGGGGAAAATAGATCAGTGTAGAACGGTAAGTGGGAATAAAGTCCTTTTTGCTTTCTTGCTATTTATTATTTGTTTTAAAATTACATTTTTAACATTATTGGACTACTGTGTAGTTTTACTGTCTCTCACCTGTCACTTCAGTGGATTCTGAATATGCTGGGAGCTTTCAGTCACAATGAAAAGAGAAGTGCAGGTCTTAAGGATCATTAAATTCCTATGACTTACTAAAAGTTTGCTGCTGGATAGCAGAGAGAAGCAGGCTGCCATCACTTGCAGTGTGGTTGTTTGGTGTCAGAGTTGTTGGGCAGTCACTGGTCAGTCAGCATGGGCTGGACTGGCTGAGTGAGACTCCTGCTCAGCAGGCACAGCAGAGAGGATCAGAGAACAGGAAAGCCTGTGAGACCAGGAGAAGAAATCTGCAGGAAAACAGGCTTCAGACGTGCTGGTACTTACAGAATAACTTGGTTTCTTCTTGTCTGTCCTCAAGATTTTTCTGAACAAGCAGCCAAATCCCAGGAAGAAGCTGTTGGTTCCTTGTGCTTTGGATCCACCAAATCCCAATTGTTATGTATGTGCAAGTAAGCCAGAAGTGACTGTGAAACTGAACACACACAAAGTTACTGTGTTGACACTCCAGGATAAGGTAAATCTTGAGCTACAGTTACAGCTTCCATTTCAAAGCTAATACTGTAAAGCATTCAAATAAGGTGTTTGCTCAGTATACTTTGACTGAGCATCTCCTGTTTGTATTTACTCTGCATTTCTCTCAGGTACAAGAAGAACTGATTAGCCAATATGCTTCTTGCCCATATGTGTTGTATGTCTTGTGAAGGAACGTTTGCATTTTGTAAATGCAAATTTGTAAATTCTGGTGGTTTTAAAGCTTATTCATATCTGAGAGCAAAAAATGGAATTTGCATTTCAGTTGAAAGTTCAGTAGCTGCATTACAGTTTTGGTTAGGATTTATTTGTAATTCTGTCATTTTATGAAGTATTCTAAAAATCTTCCTAGCATATATGAACCTGTAAGTATCAGACCTGAAAAATATAATCATTTTGTTCATGGAAGTGAACAAAAAAGTATAGGCTTTCAGTAGATGCTTGAAAACAAGCCAGAATAATAAAATCAATATAATTCAAGGTTCTTTTTTTTAAATACATATTTTTAATTCAGAGATTGATCAAATGTATTTTAATATATTTGTATTTTCAGATACTGAAAGAAAAATTTGCTATGGTAGCACCAGATGTACAAATCGATGATGGAAAGGGAACTATCCTGATCTCCTCAGAAGAAGGTGAAACAGAAGGTATGGATGCTCCTGAGGGTTTGGGAAGGTACCTAAACCCTGGGAAGAGACCATCCAGAGCAGGTGCATAGCAGATGCTGCAGTGCTCACCCTGTGGACAAGTATTTGAAGAGAACTGGATTTGCAGGTGTTTTAGGTGGCTTGAGGAGAGCCAGTGTAATTGTGTGCAAGCTGCATGTGCAGCTCAGCTTTCCTCAACAAAGCACTGCTCAGCTGGCGTGCCAGGAACAGGTATCTGCTGCAAGCCCCCTGCATCTTCTGGCTCATAGATGGGGCTCTGTTCATGATGCCAGAAACCATCTCCAGAATGTTCCCAAATGCAGCAATTGTGACGTGCTTGAACGTGATGGCATGAGGAGTAAATAAATCAAACATAAGTAGCTTTAACTCCTAATAGGCTTAAATGTCAGCTTTTAATTTAAATATAGCTAATGCCTGTTAATCTTATGTTCCTGCATAAAAGTTCTGGAGTACTCCATATTTATTCAGGTGTAAGGATCTTTCTATAAATAGCTCTATACACTGCAGGTTTTTTACTGTTTTTGTAGCAAATAACCACAGGAAATTGTCAGACTTCGGAATTCGAAATGGCTCTCGACTACAAGCAGATGATTTCCTCCAGGACTACACTCTGTTAATCAATGTGCTTCATAGGTAAGGATTCTGAAATAAGGATTTTTTTGGTGTATATACATAGAACAGTTAGTTCCACAGGGAATTTTTCACTCACAATTTGAATACATGAATGAAGTTCAAATATTAAGCTGCTGAAAGGAAATACAGAGGCAAAAGAGGAATGGTTGTTTTTTATGAAATTGTAGCTTAAGGTTTTTTTATTTAGTTTAGTTTTGTGTCTTT
This sequence comes from Eopsaltria australis, assembly GCA_034509425.1. Classification (NCBI taxonomy): domain Eukaryota; kingdom Metazoa; phylum Chordata; class Aves; order Passeriformes; family Petroicidae; genus Eopsaltria; species Eopsaltria australis. Next base: position 174,687 of record JAVTVJ010001325.1, on the reverse strand, counting down.
GTTGCTGTAGTCGTGTTTTGTTGTGGTTTTGTTTTTTACAATGACTGAAAGAGGTTTATTTCAGTAATTTGTTGTTACACAACATAAGAATACATTGCAAAAACAAATTAATTTCTGGGGCAACCAACAAGCAAGAAACTGGCATTTTAAAAAACCCCTAAAATTTAGAAAGGCAAAGAAACCCCCAGCCTGCTGGGATAATAGATCCTCTGCCTGACTCCCTGTGTTCAGAAGTCCCTCTGAAATTGCTGGGGTGTGTATTTAACTCTGGGTAAGCAATAGACATTTTATACACAGAAACTGAGTTCACTGCATGTTCAGTGGGAGTAGGGCTGTGGTGTTAAGGAAGAAAGGTAAGCTCAGGTAATGGTTTTTCTGATTCCTGAGCATTTGGAGTTCATAGCACTGGGTAGAATAGTGTTTGGGAACAGACAAAGCATAAATTATAAAACAGGACAGAACAGATTTTCCTCTTTTTCAGTATGTTTTCTCATTTTGTCGTAGTTGCAGGGTGCTTTAATACTTGAATGATTTTGTGTGTGTAAAAGACAGGATTTTATTTTCTGGCTGTTCAAAAGCATGTGTATTTTTCTGCAGTGAAGACCTAGAAAAAGATGTAGAATTTGAAGTTGTTGGTGATACCCCTGAAAGAATTGGCCCTAAACCATCAGAACCAACATCCAAGAGCATTAGCAATGGCAGTGATGATGGAGCACAACCTTCAACATCAACAGGTAATCAACAGTAATCAATATTAAACAAAATAGTCTTTCACTAATGCAGTCCAATTAAAGTTGCCTTCATTTTTATGATTTAACTTCGCCTATTCAAAATAAAAGTCATTTAAGTTGCCTCTGTGTATAACTAATACTAAACAGAAAAATGCACATTTACAATTGCTACAAAAGGCACAAAAGCTTATGGCACATATACCTTGAAATTGTATTATTCACCTGGTGTTCCTTTGCCTGTAAGATGTGCACAGATTTAAGACAAAGTATGTAGTCTCTTGCCTCCTGTTTAAAGAAAAACTAAATTTTAAGAGTATTGCTAAAATGTACTTCAAATAGTATTGAAAAATTGCATCATTTAACATAATAAGTTTTTACAGTGAACTTGTGTTCAAAACCAAAGAAAATCCACTAGATGTCTTGAGAGTTCTCATTGGGTTCTCTCTTCCCTACTTCATACTATCCATTGTTATCCTTTAGCTCTGGAAGTCTGCTCACACTGCCACTCCTCCCTCTCTGAAGGTTCTCTCTCTCCTGGGGGTTGTGCTGAGTGCAGTGGGGAAAGGAGAGGCTGCTCTACAGCTTGGGGTGTGCAGAAGTTCTTTTCCCAACAACTGCAGCAGATAGCAGCAATTCCTCTGCTTTGTACATGCAAAAAAAAAAAGTCCTGTTAACTACTGCATTTCCTGTATTTTTGGCTTTTGCAGTATTTTGCACACCTGTGGTGAAGAAGGAATACCAGTGTGAAAGCCATATTTTACAGTAATTTCAGGGACATTGAAGATACTCTTGCAGTGGCATGGCAAAGAATATGCATAAAGAATGCTCCAGTTTTTTATGGATGAAAACTCATTGGAGAGTAGAGTGTCTTTGCAGTATCCATTTGCATTCCAAACACCTCTTTTGCAGCTCCAGAGCAGGACGACGTGGTGATCGTGGACTCTGAGGACGAAGGCACTTCCAGCAACGCCGACGACGCGGAGAGCAAGAGCCGCAAGAGGAAACTGGAGAAGGGCTGTGAGTGCGTGGGGGCCAAGAGGGCACGGGCTGAGCAGGAGCAGGATGACCTCATGATCGTGGAGTCCGAGGATGAGGGAGCTTCCAGCAGCGTTGGGGAGGAGGAGAGCAGGAGCCACAAGAGGAAACTCGAGGAGAAAGCGTGCGAGTGCGTCGGGGCGAAGAGCGTGTGCTGAGATAAGAGCAAGATGAAGAGCATTTGGGGGGGCCTGCAAAGGCCCCTCCCTGGGCAAAGTGATTCACATAGTGTCATACTGTAACAGCAAATTGTGGTGGGATGTGAAAAATGTCCAGAACTAGACTAACTCTAAGGCCTTGGTTCAAAGTGGATACCAAATCACTGGCTTCAATAATTTGTGTCTGTTTCTCTCAATGATAAAGCTCTCGTATCAATAGACTCACTCAGAAGTTTTTTCCGTATTCCGTATATTAAATGTAGTAGAAACGTAGTCTATGAATACCTACAGATAAGTATTTACCTAAACAGTCATGAAAACAGCATGGTATTTTTGTGTAAATACCTCTTGGGTAAAATCCAACAGGACAAAAAAACCTTACTTTTCTTTAGTAAAGGGCCATCATCAGATGCCCAGATTTTAAGCAACTACATTTTTTATTTTTCAATGATTACCTTTGAAGTTTCCCAGCAGTGGCCTGCCTGCACATTTGCTTATCCCTTTCTGAGGCTGTGTTCCAAGTGTGACTGCTTCACCTCCAGCATTCACAGAATCACAGATGCTTGACGAATACAATTTTTAGCCTAGTCCTAAACATTTTTCACACCCTGAACAAGTAAAGAAGAAAATCCAACAAAGAAAATTAGTGCCATGTTTTAACAGTGTTCTTTAACCATCAGCTGGCACTATGTACATTACTGTAAAACTGTTAATTTACTCCAGTTTTTCAGCTCGTACTGCCTGGTATGTCAGTGTAAGAAGCAAATTTTTGTGTATTGTTACAGTTTCAGGTTATTTATATTTGATGTTTTGTAAACTCAGATACTACTACTATACTGTACATCTGATGGACCAAATAAATAACATCTGAAATACTTGCTATATTTGCTTGCACAGTCCAAGATTATGCTGACTTATGGGATTTTACAATGTATAGCCTTCAAAAATTACTGTATTATTTCCATTTTTCTAAACATAACCGAGTAGTACAGAACTTAAGCTTCACTTGTTTGAGGTGAAAGGGGAATTTTTTTAATAAAACTTTTGTGAATGTTTTTTTTCTTGGACAATCAATTCCTTGGCTCTTCAGCTGCAGCAGTTGCATCACCACACACGCTTTCACCACCTCATGCCTTCAGAAGGAAGAAAGCTCTGATTTTTGTACATTACACTTTGTGTGTAGGATAAAAGTGTAATGTTAAGAATCAGTGTCTTAAATCCCAGTGCATTTGTGCTGGTAACTCTCAAAACTCTCACTGTTGGTTCTCAGAATGCAGTAATTGGCCATTTCTGTCACTGTACCAAAACAATCTCCCACTTTTGTGCCAGGGAACCAAAACTGCTGCCTTTCAAAGGTGAGTGTGCAGTGAGCCTTACAGAGCACAGCAGTTGTGCAGCAAGATTTATTCTGTACAGTTTGCAGACTGAATTGTAAAGCAAACGTGAATTTTATAGGAGAATGTTAAAAAAGCAAAGGCCAGCTCATCGTGTTAAAATTGCCAATGCTGTGCAAAACAGCTTCTATGAGGCAATTAATGTTTTATTTATTCTTTTAGGCAGTAGCAGTCATATGCAGTGGCTTGTTTGGAGGCATAATAGTTCCCAGTGAAATCCTTTTGAGTTTGCTGCTTGGCTGGCAGGAGTGAAGACTGAGGTAAAGATGTAAATAAGAGGTGTTACAGATAGCATTTCAGTGCTGCACTGGAAAACTTGCCATAAACAACTGAAGCTCTAGAATTTAATGTCTAATGACATCTTCCAAAAATTGAAGCTGACATATTTTGGTTTAAGCTTTACCAAAAATAAAATTACTGCTTTATTTCACTTTCTAACTTTTTTTTTAAAGCACCAGTAGAAGGTATTATTCTGCTAACTTACACATTAGTTTTACTGAAGCTGAGTGCTGGACTGAAATGCCACCAACAGATTCAGGGGTGAGAAAACCAGGCGGGCTCTATTCTGTCTGCCTGGCTTCTCCTTAAGTTATTACTTGTTTTTTGTTCTTAACCTTGTGTCATCCTTTGGTTTGCAACATGAAAGGCCAGAATGGAAACTGCACAAGCAAGTACCTGGTGATGAATTTAGGAGGTGCTGTTGTGCCTGGGTGGTACAGAGAATGCTCCTGGATCCCTCCTGTCACATGCTTTGAAGTGAAGGATTTTTAATGTATTTCCTTTCCATGGGCTGCTCCCACAGAACATGCGACAGCTCTTGGCTGTTCTGGTCAGTTCTTTGGGAGTTTGGCAATACAGAATGAAGCACTAAATGCAAACTGCTGCTGTGTGAAATGAAAAGCTGCTTTTCAGAACTGGTGGAGTATGAGTGTCCTTAATTGGCTACTAGGCACCAACATTGTATTAATGTAGAACTTTCCAACTTGAACTTTCCCTTGCTCTTTAGAAAAAAAAATATAAATTGAAGTGTTAATTAAGCTTTCGAGTAATTAAAAAACCCTCCAGTTTTTAAATGGCAATTTGTTCAACTCCTAATAGCAGTAATGGTCATATGGAAGGAAGTATAGTTGGAAAGCACAAGATCCAAATGTTAAAACAGAGGAGAAATTCTTCCCAGTGCTTTGGCTCAGCAACCTGATGTAGGCTCTGTCTTCACTAACAATTTTGGAGCCCAGCTCATTAAATCAGTCTACAAACTGCTATTTGCAGTGATATAAATTGGCTCTGCTGTCACACGGGGTTCTCAAGTTGTTTGTTTATACTCATGCAAAATTCTCTAATGCAGATGAGCTTTTCTGGCTGCTTTTATAGAAACAATTCGTGATGCTTGCAGTTTTAATTTACTTTTAGTGATTTTGAGTGCCATGTATGGACAAGAAAATACAGACTATTACAGAATGTACCTAGTGTCTGCATGCTTTTAATTCAATATCCCTTTTCTGCAGCAGAGCATGGAAAGGAATATTGACCACTGATGATTGACAGCAGTTAATGAGAGATTCATTAAGCTGTTCTGATGGAGGGTGAAGGAATTCCCAAAGCATTGAGAGAATCACCTTTAGGAGATTCAGGAGAAAGAATTCTGGGGCCCTGGTGACAGACAGCCCCATGCCAGCCCATTTCTTGAAGAGCCACTGTAACCTATAGATGACCATTTAGTGTTTGTGGTGTTTCTAGGTGACATTTTAGCTTTACTTTATGAAACCATTCCATAGCTGATCCACAGAGAGAGGTGCATCCTTTCCTGGCCTCTTGCCTCTGACAGCTGGGAGCAGATTGATGTGCCATTTCAAGTTCTGACCTTTACAACAAAGACCTCTTGCTAACCATTTATTAGACTTCAGAAGATAAAATCAGCTTGTATTTAGTCTGTAGATACCATTGATATCTGCTTCAAGCCTTACAAAGTTTTAAATTTGGATTAGAAAACTGAATACACACAGAATTAAGGAAAATAAAATTTGGAGTTGTTCTGTTCCTGTGCCTATAGGTAGAGGTATTTATTTTCTTTGCAGCTATAAGGACAAGAAGCCCTCCATTTTGTGCATCTAAAATACAGAATGTGGAAGAAAGCAGGAACTGGGATTGGGATAATACAGCAATTCATACACATGACAGTTACCTGGTTTCTGCTTGCCTGGGATGATTTCTGGGCTAGTGCCTAAGCAGAATGACTACAGAGAGCCTACACTGCAGACAAATGTACATGAGGGAGAGACAGTGCCTTGATTTGGAGGCCTAGATGCTTTTAAGGGAGGAACAGGATGAAGTAAATACACGTACTTGTAGATATAGTTTGGTATCTGTTATATTAAAAGACACAAATTGCTGTTCAAATACACGTTCTCTTTATCTCTGCCAAGGGCAGACTCCTTCACTCTCATGAGACAAAGAAGTCTGCAGAAAGTTTTCCAAAAGAAAAGACACTTATGGAATTGCTCTGCCAGTCCTCTTCAGCAATACCCGAAGCTCTCTGCAAACATCAAGCAATTCCAATCCTGCAATACCAAGGCAGTGTCTGGAGAAGAGACAGACTCCCAGGAGCTTCTGTGGTAGCACTTTGGCTTTGGACTGACACCTTTGCTGCTGGGAAAGTGCAGGGCCAGAGCTCTGTGGGATACAGGGCTCACTGGACTGCAGCATCACTGGGGATTTGGAGAGGAGCTGTGGGCTGGAGAGTGCAGAGGATGCACAGTAGAGACCAGGCTTCATTCCTTCATTCATACACCTATGGAACAGCTCTATCCTTGCAAATTCCTTCTTTATTTTCAGTTAATGAGTGATACCTCTGTAACACCTCTAAAACACAACACAGTGTAAATGTAACTGGTGTTCTCAACAAAACAATGTCCTCTTCCTTCTGAAATGATCCTTCTCATCCCAGCTGAAGTGTGTTGTGTCGCCAGGTCAGGAGGTCAGTGCTCGTAGCCTGCCTCATTTCTTTCATGGGTATAAAGAGGGACATACAGTCAGGCTGATACTTTTCACCACCTGAGCAGAGGGGAGCACGTGCCTGGCTGCCTGGCCCTCCTGGAGTGTTTCTGTTCTTTTTTCAGTGCACTGATGCTCTCTGATTCCTTTGCTGGATGAAGGTTTGCAGTATTGTAATCAGGACTTTCTTTTTATCGTATCAAGAGAAATTGTACCTCCTCCAAGTCTCTGAAATCAGAAGCTATATAACTTCAGATCTCCTTAAAAGTACTAAGTGGGGGCACTGCTAACTGAGCTAGCCAAGTAAATTATGAATTTATGCAAATATAGTGGTTGCTAACTGATTGCATTGGAATACGCAGTGACTGTGTCCTGAGTGCAAGGAATTATGGCCAGTGCCCTGTGCAGCCTCCAAAGTGTGAGCCCATAAACCGTGCTGGACAGAAGTGTGATTATCTGAAATATCTAAGAGAAGTGGAAGATGAAGCTATAAAAGAAATAAGATACATATATGGTGCATTAATCATAAGTGCTTGGACAGATGTTGTCTGTCTACCCCAGCACGTCCACAAAGCGCCTGTTGTGACTGGAATTCTACAGGGTCTGTCCCAAGTTATGTTTGTGCAGCACAGTGAATAGCTGCAGTTGCAGTGAATAGGAAGAATGCAAAAAATGTTAAATGGTGTTTTATTGCAGATTTAGAATGAGAAATGACCTGTAAGCCTGCAGAGTGGTGTTAGTCAGAAATATTTTAAATAGTTGTGCCTGGCGAGGGCAGCCATTCAAACACAGTGTGTGCTCTCTGCCAGAAGATGGTGCCCTAAAACACACTCTGCAATTGCAATTTTTAGAAGCTGCGATCAACTGCAAGTGAGAATTTCAAAAAACAAGTCAGAACGGAGTGATTTGCAAACAAATCTAAATACACATTAATATCGAAATTTCATATTCCAAAATGTTTGCTTATACTTAAAAGTATTACAACACAAATTAACATACAGGATCCAAATATGCAAAACAAAGCAATATAAGCCCAATACACTACCTCTTCAAAGAAAATCAAAGCTTCAGTCTCCCATTCCAAAATCAAAACACTTCTTAGCATAATTTTTTAATTAATTTCACAAAGTTTTTTGGGGTTTTGTGTTGGTTTGGCTTTGGGTTTTTTTCATCAGGCTTAAAACAGACCAGAGATAAAAGACTAATCATGTATGTTCCTTACCAAGAAACCAATCAATTTTAAAAGTGCAAAACAGTTACCTTATGGATGTCAAGGTATAATTTCATTGATTCCCTAATGCTGGAGACAAAGAAGGAAATTGCAAAAAAGCAGGTAGCATCCAGTTCAGTAGGCAATTCCTGGAGCAGCTTCAAATCGTTCAGCTGATGAAGTGAGACAAAGAACTCGCTCCTGCATTGTGTCAGGTCTGATACAACACACTCACACCACAGCACAAGTCATGGGATTATTGCCATTGTCTTCAACCCAGCTAAAGTTTCCACGGGGAGTTCTTGCACTGACAGATTCCCTGCTTTGTTGGTAATAAACTGTGTGCAGCTCAGGGAAGCAAAGGCCAGCAGAGCAGCAGCTCTCCCTGCCCGCTGCTCCTGGGCAGACCCTGGCAATTCCAAGAACAGGAGTGCTCTGCCTGGGAGGCCTGGCCAGCTGATATTCACAGATCAATAACCCCACCTGGCTATTTTGCTCCCTTCAAGTCTTAGACAATGGAGTTTATTTAACAGAAGCAGCTGGCTTTCCTCAATATCTGATTTACTGAGATAACTTAAAATCAGGCATAAGGGTAACCACAGCAAATCATGAAATGAAGTTCAGCTTTTATAATCCTCTCATAGCTCTGTGCTTGTAGCTGCAGAAGTGTCAGTCTTTTTGCAGTAAATACATGTTACTGCTGGTTGTTATAATTAAGCGAGTACATTGAAAATTAGGTGGGGAGAAAACCACATCAGGATTGTCAAGCTGTAACTACCCAGTATTTTGGATTTTCGTGTGTCTAACAGCGAGGAGAATGATGGGGCTACTTAGGGCAGCAACAGCAGCTTAAACTCCACTGTTTTTGTTTGCACAGCCTGGTACAGAGGGTCCTCTGTGAGCAACGCAGCAGTGCTGTGTGTCACTGCAAACATTTGCTCCACCTGTGTGGCCCACAGGCAGGGCTGTACTGCAGGTAAATGTGATGTTCTTCCTGTGAATGGCAGGAGTACAACTCCCTGCTGAAGAGGGGCCAGGGCAGCGCCCCTGCAGCAGGGCTGAGATGGGAACCAGGGTGTTACTTACCAAGCATAAGCTTTCAAACAGCAAAAGTAAGTGATTTTTATAATTTAATCCACACTGCTTACTAAAACGGGCTGCTTCCTTAGACTCCCCAGTATGTTTTTCCCATGAGTTCATACTCAAAAAAGCACATGCTTCCATGCCTTATGTACCAATTGACTTAATGCAGGAAGCTGCTGGCAGCAGAAGCAGCACAGAACTGAGTGGCCTCAAAAGGGGCAGATTTGTGGCTCAGAAGGACAGAGCTACAGAAGGACACTGCAGCTTCAGCTCTGCAGCTCCTGCTCTAAGGATACCTGCCCAAAATGCTTCCTTGCATGAGCACACAGGCAGAGCTTCCCAGTATGTCCCACCTGATCTGTTAGAGCAATAATAAAGCTATATAATGTTGTAAGGTTAAAAACAAAACCAAAACCACAACAGAATAAGATACCCTTAAAAGAGAGTTCCAACCTTCCAAGCTGTCCACGAGCATCTCCCAGTTTCTCCCAGGAACTGGCAGTAAGTGGTGGTAAGTCAGTAGCAGGAGCAAAGAGCCTCACACAGGCCCCAGGAACGATTGAAGAAGCTCTGCACTGATACACTCGAGGGCAGCAGGTCACGAGATGCCCACTGCCACAAACAAACTTCATCCCAGGTGGGGCAGATGAAGCCTCAAGTTAAAGGTGGTGTCCATGTGCCCTGTGGGAGGAACTTCTCTTTGTTCTTGGCAGGGATGTGTCCGTGTGACCCGGCTGACAGCACAGTTTGTGTCTGTGCTGACAACTTCACCAGAGCCCGTGGCTGGAATGGGACAGGGCCTTGAGCTGCTGCTTTGGTGCTGCTCAGAGCTGGGGAGAGTTTGCTGGGCAGAGTTTGCTGCCAGTGCCGAGGGCCCCGTGTGAGCAGGAGCAGCGAGGGCTGCAAAGGTGCCCTCCACCATCACACACCTGTGGGCTACACGTGAAATGGAACTGGTTCCACGAGCACCACACGTGGTGACAGCTTGTTTAGGAGATGGGCAAAAAGTGTAATGAGAGATATGTGAACACAGAAAAGAGCACTTGACTCCCAGGAGTGGTGGTGTTTGCTCACATACGTGCACATGGACGAGGACTGCCTCTGCCATGTCTAACAGAGGTGTTTTTCAGGTCTTGCTCTGCACATTTACATGGTTTGTTGGATTTTTTTTTTTTCCTGCCACCCCTGCACACACAAGAAAACAGATTGCCAATCAATTGCCCTCCACTGCTGGGGACATTTTTGAGTACACAGTTGGTTTTAATGTTTAATTAGGTCTGATAACAGAATAAAATGTTCTTGGCACAGCAGAGTGCCTATAGCTCAAACCTGAGCTGTATTTCTCTTCTCGCAGGGTGCTCAGCATCCAGCAGCGTAAGGACACCCATCGGGTACCTGTTGTTAGGGCTTTGCCAGCATTTCTGCCATCAACACCAATGATTGTCAGGGAGCTGCAGCTTAGTTGCAAAAAAAAAAAAAAAAAAAAGGAAAAAAACCCAACAAAAAAAAAATCTGTAGGCTACAGTTTAGTATCGGGGTCTTGGTTCAGTTGCCGGTTTGGGGGGTTGTTTTTAGACAGCCTTTCCCGTAAGCACACAGATGTAAACAGCAAGCGACACCAGGGTGTTCGTCACCATTCAACAGATGAAGCTCGTGCAGTTACACACACAGTAGCTGCTTTTTTACACTCCCGTCAACTCACAGATTGCTTTAGGCCACAATATGTTTATCATCTGTCTTAGTGCTGCCTTTTTTTTTTTTTTTTTTTAAGACTTAATAAATAACTGGTAACAACCCTCAGCTGCCGTGCTACAAACACCGGTCCTTTCAGCGGAGGCACCTGGTCAGCGCTGGGGACTGCGCACAGGTGCGGGGCTGCTCCCGACCCCCGGCCCCGCCACGATGCCGGTGTTTGCGCGGGGGAGCCCCGGCCGCAGGTGGGGCAGAGCCGCCCCCTTCCCACGCGGGACGAGGCCTCGGCTCCTGCCGGAAAGTTCCAGCGAGGGGCGCGGGCGGCGGAGCCCCCCCGGGCCGGGACCCCGAGCGCTCCTGCCCGGCTGCTCCGTGCGCGGCTCCCCGAGCCCCGCGTGGGGACCCCCGGCGCGGTGACAGCCCCGCCACCACCGCGGCACCGCCCGCCGCCGGCCCCGGGCCGGGCTCGGCCGGCCCCAGCCGAGGAGGGAGCTGCCGACCCCGCCGCCGAGCAGCGCCGCGGCCGCCCTCTCCCTGACTGACTCGGGGAAAATCATTGTTTGGCTCCGGCATTAACTACATTCCAGCGGGACGCAGCGCCCAGTCTCCTTCCTCGCATTCCTGCCCCACACAAAGGAGTCCCTGCCTCGCCGCGCCCCGCGCTGCGCTCGCCGCGCCGCAAAGCCCCTCCGGGCCGGCCGCCGCCTTCGCCCCCCGCCCGGGGGTGCGGGCGGGCCGCGGCCCCTCCGCGGGGCGGCCGCCGGGGGCGGCGGGGGCAGGGAGCCGCCGAGCGCAAATTCCTCCGCGCAGCGCGCCATTGACTGGACCGAGCAACTTATTTAAGGCTGGAAAGTGACACAGGGGTGCCTCGTCTGCGCCGGCCGCGCTCCGCCGGGCAGCCCGGCCGCACCGAGCCCAGCGCCGCGGCGCGGGATGCCGCCCGGGTGACCGCCCCTCGCCCGGCCGCCGCCTCGCAGCCCTCCGGACAAGGAGCCGCGTCCCGCCGCTGCCCCGCCAGGACCGCGGGAAGGGTCTTTCTTTTGGGGTGCTTTTTGTGTTGCTGGATTTGGGGATTTTTTTTCTCTTTTTGGCTTTTTTTTTCTTTTTTTTTACCCGTCTTCATTCTCCGCTCCGGGCTGCGCTTTCGCGGAGAGTTCACCGCCCTCCCCCGCCCCGCGCCGCCGGGCTCCGGCCGAGCATGGAGAAGTACGAGGAGGACATGGCACTGAAGGCCACCAAGTTCATGGAGGACCTGTCCCTGTACGAGCCCTGCCCGGAGGGTCCGTACGGTCGGGGCGGCCGCCGGGACCTGGCGCTGCACCCCGACCTGGAGGAGACCAAGCGGGTCATCGCCGCCCACATGACGGCGGAGCAGCGGGGCCGGAAGATGAACGGCACCGCCGCGCCGCCACCGCCCGCCGAAGGCTTCCCCGCCGCCGCCCCCTGCGGCAAAGCCGCCCCGCTCCGCGCCAACGGCCGCGCCGCCGCCGAGCCGGGGCCGCCGTGCTGCGAGGAGGGGCTGTGCACCCGCTCCGAGGTGGCGCTGCCCTGCTACAGCGGCTTCGCCGACAAGGGCAAGCGCTACTCGGCCGAGGGCTACCGCTACGCGGCGGGCAGCGCCTACGAGGGCGGCTACGTGGCCAAGGGTGGCGGGCGGGCGCCCGGCGGCCCGGACGGCAAGTTCGGCGCCGCCAGCCCCCGGGCCAGCCTGGCCGCCGCCTCGCCGGGCCCCGCCGCCGAGCACGGCAAGTTCTCCAGCCCGCGCTCCAGCCTGGGCGGCGCGGTCTCGCTGCCCTACGAGAAGTTCTCCAGCCCCCGCTCCAGCCTGGTGGTGCCCGGGCAGGACAAGTACGGCAGCCCCCGCGCCAGCCTGGTGCAGTACGACGGAGCCGCCCTCAGCCCCCGCTCTAGCTACGCCAGCACGGCCAGCGACACCAGCAAGCACTCCAGCCCCCGCGCCAGCCTCACCGGCTACGACGGCGGCGGCAGCAAGCCCAGCAGCAACCGCACCAGCGGCATCAGCATGGGCTACGACCAGCGCCACGCCAGCCCCCGCTCCAGCACCGCCAGCCAGTACTCGTGCACCGCCAGCCCCCGCTCCAGCTACTCGGACTCCAGGTACGGCCCGCCGGGCAGCGCCGAGCCCGAGGGGGCGGGCGGCGCCGGGCTCGCCCTGGCCAGCCCCCGCTCCAGCCTCTGCGGCCCCGAGGGCCGCGGCTCGGCCGGCCCCGCCGTGGTCAGCCCCCGCTCCAGCATCTCCAGCCAGAGCTCGCGGAGCTCCCGCGGCTCCATGAGCGCCTACCCCGAGCTGCAGCTGCCGTCGCCCCGCTCGTCCCTGCTGGGGCCCGGCCTGCAGGAGGACGGCGCCGTGCCTGAGCTGGGGGACGTGTACCACCGGATCCATGCCCAGTCCCCGCCGCGGCACGACCAGCAGCACCCGGCCGGCGCCCCCGAGCCGCCGCCCCCCTACGCCTACAGCCCGACCAAAAGCTCCGCTTCGGCTCCCAAATTCAAGCTGCCCTACCAGGTGACGCCGTGCCGGGAGAGCGGCCCCAGCCAGGCGGAGAGGCGGCTGGAGGCGCTGACGCTGGAGCTGGAGAAGGAGCTGGAGATGCACATGAAGAAAGAGTACTTCGGTGAGTGGGGCGGGGGGCGCGGGCGGCCGGAGGGCGGCGGTGTGCGGGGCCTGCCGAGCCGGGCGGCTGCGGCCCTGGAGGAGGCGGGTGTGCCATGCCCGGGGCTGCTCCGGACCGGGTGCCTGCTGAAGTCTCACATGGCCACAGACGCTGTCTGGTGTCCGAAGTGCTTGCACCGTGGTTCGCTCCGGGTATGTGAACTCTCTCCCGTCTGTTCCTGACGCGCTTTGCCGGGGTGTGTGATGTTTCCCTTTCCACGTGCGGATGGCACACTTGTCTGAAGTGTGACAGGAGCTGTTTGTGCCGTCGGGGCTTGCAGTGACTCTCGCTTGTCTCCCTTCCTCACGGGCTGCTGAAGCTTCCTCCCGCATCCCAGGGGCTGCGGTGTTTGCGATCGTGCTCCCAGGCTGGGGTAACTTTTGTAGCTGATGAGTAGGACCGGCGGAGCAGTTCTTAGCGCCTGTTCAATGGAATCTTTGTGCTAGCTCAGAGTACCTGTGGGAGCCCAGCATTGTTCCTGCCCCGCGGGGCCTCGCAGGGTCTGCCCAGCACGCAGGGACATCCCTGGGATCAGGGGGCAGTTCGGAGGAGACGAGAGCCCTCGCTCCTTGCTGAGGTTAAATCGGCCTGATGGTCACCTGAATTTTTGGTACTTCTTTATGGAAGAAAAGTAACTTCTTGAAGTGCGGATGAGTGCACGTGTTTTACAGCCACACTAGTTAGGATTAGGCTCCTCTGCCTTTCTTACGTTGTACTGGATGGCAAAGGCTAAAAATCCCTGTGGAAAGTTGATCCCGGCTGTCCGCGCTGGGGGCTGCAGGTGAGGCGGCAGCTGCCGGACCTGGGGAGCAGCGGGAGCGAGGGTTCCCGCAGGGCAGGGAGGAGGAGGAGGAGGCCTCGGGAGGTGAGGGCTGTGGATGAGCCAGCCCCACGCGAGGCCTTTCAGGGAATGGCTGTGTCCGTGCTTTGTGCGCTGCCTGGGCCGTGTGCGTTCCTGGGGATGGAGTCGTGTGTTCCCTGGGTCAGTCGAGAGGCTCGGCGTGCTTCTGGCTCTGCAGGGAAGGAAGGAGCTGTTTGGGAGACAGACCTGGGCCGATCAGTGCAGGTAGCTGAGTGAGTGAGCAGCAACCTCTCTACCGGGAAAACCTTTCAGTAAACTGCAGTGGCAGGATTTCTCCAAGCTTTTGTGCCCGGACAAAGGAGGCTGAATGCAGTGCTTGCTGCTTTCCTTCATCCGCCTAGGGCTGATAAGGAAGCTCATGGATCACCCATCTTCTGCAGTGTTGGCACCTGGCACGATGCTCCTTGGCAGCTGAGGACAGTCGTGGCTCCCTTGGAAGGATGGGGCATGTAACACCAGCTGGAGAAATGTTACCTTCAGGATTTCCGGGGTGTACAGTCAGAGACTGAGGAATAAGATGGAAGAGTAAGAAACAAGTTACCTGTCCTTGAGCCTCTGGGAGGTGTTTCCAGTGGCCTGGGAAAGCTGGGGGTGTGATCAGGCTCCAGGAGCAAATGTGGGGAATCTATGTTGTTGTGGATAGATTTTCTTGTTTATCAGAGTTAGGCTGGTGTCCCTGCATGTGTGCTCCCCAGGGATGTGTTGCAGCAGGCCCCAGACCTCGGGAGATGCACCAGGGCAGGATGAGCTCTGTGCCTGCAGAGCCTCTGGGCTGCTCTGGAGGCTCCTGCTGTGGCAGCTCAAAGGGCCACGACTGTGACTTCCACCCTGCAGTCAGAGCAGATGACACCCAGAAAACTGGGGTGCTTTGAAAGAGAAAGCTGATTTCTGTGAGCTGCTGAGGTTTTGATAAATCCTGATGGATTTGATCCCACCTTTTTGGTTCAGATGATCCATGTAGGTGAATGCTGAGCTTTGGCTGAGCCCAGTGCATGAGAGGCTGGCAGGGCTGACCTGGGCTGTTGGGTCAGAACCAAGGAGAATGAGAACGGAATAGGGAGAGGTCTGGTTTTAGTTTGACTTACCTGAGAGTGTCTTAAACAAGTTAATAAAAGGAAGCAAGGAAAGCACATTGGTTTTCATTGCAGTTTGTGCATGCTGCAGCTGTGACCCCTCTGCTGAGCACCAGTGTCTGGCACACTCCAGGGGCACTGGTGGGGGCTCTGTGGTGCCTGTGGAGAGCAGAAGGGTTGAGCCAGTAGGTCCAAAAAAGTGGAGGGCACAGAGGAGATGGTTTCATGCTCCTTAATTAGGTGAGCTCAGTTGTGCAGTGAGGAAGTGCTGATATGAGGACACCGGGTGGTTACTGTGCTCTGTGTCCTGTCATTGTGGTGGTGTTGTTGTCTGGCCCCCACACCTCCAGGAAAGTTAAAAACTGAGCAGTGTGCTGTTTTGAAGCTGAGCTCAAGGGACTGGCCAGCTCTGCTTGGAGGAGGAGCAGCTGTCCCCTGCTCCATCCTGGCTGTGGGTCAGTGTGTGTGAGTGTCCCCTGGGCGTGCTGGAGCTGCCAGGCCCTGGCTGCTTTGCCACACATCCCTGCTCTGCTTCAGGAGGGACCCGTAGTCTGGGACAGATAAATGCACGATGAGGGAGAAGTGCAGGGTCTGAGCTCCAGAGAGGCTCTGGGGGAGCCAGGCCAAGCCTCGGGTCTGCTGGACTCCCAGCTGTCTGTCCTGCTGGTCTGCAGGGTGTGAGCAGTGCTGTGCTGGGAGCCTTGCTTTACTGCTTCACCTTCTCCATCCTCCCCTCTCTTCTCCCAGGCTTCAGTGCATCTGTAGAGAGAAGGAAGATGCCCTCCTGCACTTGGTTTAATCCAAGTAAAGATGCCAGTGCTGCCAAAGGAAGGCTTTGCACCTGCCCAGTGTCACAGGTGAGGGGCAGCACCCTTCCACTTCCAAGTGCTCCCACCAAGACCTTGCAGCCACCTGCACTCACTGACCTGATGTAAACAAAGCCTGCAGAGGAGGAGGGAGAAGAGGGAGGTTGTTTGGGGCTGGATTGGTGAGCTGCTCCAATTCATCCTTGTTGAAGGGATGGCTGGAGCTGACCCAAGGCAGGGGGTGCAGACAGAGGGCTCCAGGAAGCTGAGACCCTTCCTTTGGCAGCAGCTGAATTGGGTAAATCTGTGAGACTTTGTTCCCTTGTAGCTGCTTCCTGTGCATTCCCTGCCCAAGCCTCTTCCTCCTCAGCCCTCTGAGACCCTGTGTGTCCCCTGTCAAGGTAATGACAGCTTAGTAAACGTGCTTGGTTTGGTGGCTGTGCTGAGAAGTGAGGTAATAGAAAAGTGCTTTCACTCATTTTCATAACTCTTTTGAGCTGAACATTGATACAAGGTGAGGTGGAAGATGTTTCAGGAATGATTTTTAAATTGAGTGTTCATCCTGAGGTGTCAACAGGATGTTGGTGGGTGTTGGAAAGTCATGAGCTCAGGCACTTGTCTCAAATTCTATTTTCTTTGCAGAACACTTCAGTCTGATGTCTAGGTGGTGAAAAAAAGTGTAAGGCAAAAGTTGGGTTTTGGCAAAAGTTGGGTTTTGGCACACCCATCCAAGTCATGCATCTTTGTGGGACTGACTGTAAACCTATGGCTTGTCACCTGCCAGGCAGGGAGAGCTCTGTGCTGGGCAGTTCTGCAGATTTGGCTGATTTTGGAAGCAGGTTTCTGTGCTGGCAGGAGGATGGAGGGATGGATGGAGGGATGGATGGATGGAGGGGTGCAGGCAGCAATCCCCCAGCCATGGCTCTGCTCCTCTTGGCCAGGGTGGGAGGATCCAGCACAAGAAGTGACTTCATTGTCTGGTTGTCCTCACCTGAAGATGCAAGGGGCACTTGGAGAGGTGGGCAGTGCAGATTCCTGTCTGTGCAAAGTCTGCAGAGACAGCAGCTCTGCCGTTGTCCTTCAGCTCCCCTTGTGCAGGGGGTGCCCTTGTGAAGGGGCTTCTCCCCATCCCTGCACACCCAGAGCCTTGCCCAGCCCTGGCTGCCACCCCAGCCCCAGCTGGCACAGCTGAGGTGCAGAGCAGAGCGAGTTCCTCGTGTGTGCTGCTCCTCAGGGAGAGCAGGTGACCCTGCCACAGAGCTGGCACCTTCCCTGCCTGCCATGGGCATCTCTGTCTTCACCCTGCAGGAAGAGGCCCCTTCCTGGGGACCTGAATGAGCCCTGCCAAGGGCAGCAGGGCTGTCTCAGAATCAGACAAAGTCTGGGTTCTGTTCATAACTCCCCCTGCCAGCCTTGCCCAGCCTGTGCCTGCCTGGGCCACTGGCCCTGACTCCTGAGAGCTCCTGTCTTTCCAGAGCCACCCAGCAGTACCAGCACGTGGCTTTGGAGCACCACCAAGGAGCAGTGCTGATAACATGGTGCTGAAAAGCCTTTGGCCTGGTAGGTGAGGGAAGGGAAGAAATAAATCTCTAGACCCATCCAGGCCTTCTCTGCCCTTTATGTGCATGGTCACCCATGTAAATCTGTGTTTGAGCCCTGCAATATGCTGGTGAACTCAGAGTTGGGTGTTGGTGCTTGTTCTGTGTGTGCAGGTTGAGATGGAAGGGTGTTTGTGCAAGTGAGATCAAAGTTAGGACAGGAGCTGTTTGCTCAGAGATGAAATTTGAAAATTTTACTGAAATTTAGATAAGCTTGCAGTTGGTGACCAGAACACTGGAGAGATTTGCCATGGAATTGTTTTCAATCTTAGGAGTTCCTGAAGGCTTCTTTGTGAAATATTAGATCTTCCCTGTTTCCATCAAAATAGAGGTAACTATTAATACATGACATTGTTTGGGGGGAATAAGCAAAGAGTTATTGTCTGGTAATTACTTTTTATTTCTCTTTTGCTGGGCTTAGAAATACATGATGCTGTGAGAATTGGGAGTAAACCCCAGTTAAATGACTTTCAATGGGCTCAGTGGACAGTCGTTTGCAGAATAGAAATGTGAGCCTGCTGTGAAGGAGCAGGGAACTGTCAAAGTGGCTGTTGTTATAATGTGATTGAAGTTGATTTTTTTTCAGTGTGAAATGTCCCTGAAGTTGTATGATTTTTACATCTAAAATATGTAAATGGTACAAGTTTGTGTGTTACCACTGATGGCTTCATGGTGGCAGGCCTAGGCTGAAATCCTTAATACCCACAGTTAATAAATGAGGGTGTAAATGTCTCTTAGCTGTGTGGATATTGGGTGCTTAGAAAATGCTCTGAAAGGAAGAGAATTTGCCCAGCATTTAAGTGGTTATTTTTAAAAAATGCTAACATGATTATTTTAAAAAATGCTCCAAACTCGGCAGAGTAATTTTCAGGTGTATAATAGGATTGTTCAGCAATGGAAAGAAAATAAACCAACAATGATAGGCCAAATAGTTCCATTAAAATCAGAACATTTGTGCAGGTATTTTATAAGCTCTGGGCTTGGCCTTCTACCTACATCATCTGTCCCAAATATCTCAGATATTGGCAGAGCCTGGTTGGTTGTGTCTGAAATAATTCTGTGTTCTGTGGCTGGAGAAGCTGAGAGTCTGAGAGTGATGTAAGGGTTGATTTTTGTGCCCATCCTGGACCAAGTGCCTCCTCCCTGACAGGGAATGATGTGTGATCTAAAGCCAAACTGAAGCAGCCAGAAGGATGGGATGCAGGGATGTGCAGGATGTCTGCAGTGTTTGTGATGAGTTTGGAAAGGCTCCCTTTGGAGGGCTGTGCTCAGGTCCTGCCAGGGCTTGGGCACCTGGGGCTGTGCTGTGGCATTGCTTGGAGCTGCTCCAGGCGTGTGACAGCTCTTGGGGCTGGCAGCAGGATTCCTGCTGGCTTATTAGCCTTCAGCTCTGAACAGAATTAGCAAATGTGCTAATGATCAACCAATAAATGAGGTGTTTGGCTGGATTTTTGTGTGATTTTTCACTGTGCCTGTGTGGGTGCTGTCTCTGGGAGTGGATTTTCTCCCTTTTTTCTACGTTGGAGCAGATAGTTTCATTCTGTGGTGTGTGTTATCTCTCCTTATTAACCTCACTGGGTTGTTTTAGCTCCCTATCAGCACAGCCTTGCTTGTTACTGTGCTGAGTCTGAGCACAAAAAAGCAGCCGAGCAAGTCATGTATCTCCTCCAGCTGGAGTGCTTCACACTGTCTGAAACTTCATTCCTTGTTTTTTGGAGCAGTTTTTACTAAATCTCTAATGTCACATTTATGTGTTCCAGCAAACTTTTAAGAAAAAGCCTGTGACTCTTTAAGGAAAAAACCCCAGAGCACAAACACTCCTTTAATGCTCAGCTGAGAACTACTGTGCACATAAAACATGGAAGGGCTTGCACAGGGGGGGCTCAGCTGGGGGAGGTGAGGATTTATTGCTAGTGACACCTATTTCCAAATCTGAGATGCTGGAGGAGTTCTTACTGGCAGGTTTTGCATGCAAACCTGCAGGCACTTGGGTTTGAGCCTCTGCTCTGTGCTGCTGGGGCTGCACAAGGGCCAGTGTGAGCCTCCTGCTGCTCAGGGAAGGGGCTCCAGGGGCAGCTCTGCCTGGCCTGGGGAGAAAACCACGATGGGCAGGTGGGGCTGGTGCTGCCCACCTGGGCTGAGCTGCCCTGGGCTCCCTGGTGGGGCTTTGGGGGGCTGAGAGTTGAGTTCCTCTGGTGCCAGGGACGAGAAACCAAATGACTTTGGAAGAGGGGTGGGATTGGGTTGGAATAACAGCACAAATACTTAATCATCTCCCCCAGCTGCAGCCTTAATTGGAAAGTCTTTGATTGCAGGCAGCAGCAGTGAAATGCATTTGGAGTCCTGTGAGGGCTCATGTGAGTGTTTGGGGACGTGGGGAAGTGCAGGGAAGGCAGTGAGCAGGTGTAAAGAGTGTTAATGTCGTGGGTTCTCAGGAAATAGGGAGTCAGATGGGCAACCAGGAGGCATTTGGTAGGTTACAGAAGGTCATGCCTCATATGTAATGCTGCTCTTGTAAGAATTTGGCTGAACAAAGCTTGTTTTGGTTCAGAATGTATTCATAGTTTTTGTGAAAAGTAGATGGCTGTTGTGGAAGAACTGCTTGGGACTTTCATTGTTTCCCAGCCATCCAAACATTGATTTAATTGGTGAACTGTTTCACTTCTGACACCTCAGAACTCCTGGAAAGAGAAAACAAGATGTTTTCTTCCTTTAATGTGGTCACTTGAAAAAATGAGTAAATTCCAAAGTTAAATAAAGAGAAACAAGAAGCCATTCCTAAATGCAGTTTGACAGTTTGTGCATGTTTAGATGCTCCAGCTGGCTTGGATCATGTTTCCTGTGGTCCGTGGAGAGCCTGTGGCCTCTCCCAGGCCTGGGAAATACCCTTTTGTTCTGGTGGTCATGGCACAAACCTTTCCCCTGTGCTGCAGCTCGGCCCCAGGCACGCAGGGATGCCGGGGGTGAAGCTCTGGGCTGGCCTGGGTGGCCCTGGTGGCCTTTCTCAGGCTCTCTCTGTGCTGGCACTGTCCCCAGGGGAGCAGCCACCCCTGGATGGGCTCCATGCTTGGGTCAGGTGCTGTTCAAACACAGCTCATGGATGTCCCAAATTTAAATGCCTGGAATTTGAGGCTCCTTTTTGTGTCTGTCTGGGAAGGGCAAAGCTGCAGCGTGTGCTGTGGGGTTGGAAACCTTTGGTGGGAGGGATTTCTAACCAGGTGGGAGAAGTATGATGGTGAATCTAATAAATCAAACATGGACTTGGCTGGACTGAGACAACCAAGGGCTCTGCTGCTGTGCCTTGGTTGGGTTTTCTTGGCCATGTGGATGTGACGTTGCCTTCAGCAGAGTTAGAGCAGGATCTTGGTCTTCTGTCTTTTGCTGGTGTGAAATTCCTGCTAAATCCATTTGTTGGGTCAAATATTGAATGAGTGGAAAATAATCACTGGTGGAGTGGTTCTGAGCAAGGGGACAGGGAATGAACTGTGTCCCTTGTCTGTGGGTTCCCCTGCTCACTGAGGTGTGCTGACCTGGCTGTCCTTGTCACCCACAGGATCACTGCCTGTCAATGATCCCACCTGCCACTCCCCACCTCTGCAAAAGGGAATGCTGATTTTTGGGTTTGTTTAAAGAAAAAGGGGAGAAGAAGCAAAAAGTACCGGGGTGCAATATCAGCCAAGAGAAAACAACTGCACAGGAGGCACTGGAAAGAGCTGTAATTGGTAAAATCTTGGATTCTTCATGTTTCTCTGTGTTGTGGCACCTTGAGCATCCCAGGTGTAGGTGCATTCTCAGGTGTAGGGGGGCAAACAGGCAATTCCTTGGGGAAAAAGGCAGAAGTTTTGATGAATGGTAATAACTGTTGCAGCTCAATTTTTGGTTTTTTTTTGGTTTTGCCAGGCAGTTATGTGAAAATTCCCTGCAGTTGGTGGGTTGCCCATTTTTAATCAAAGCCATGTTTTCCAGATCTAAACACTCAATAGAAAACAGACCTGCACACCAATCAAGTGCTAGAGTCCAGATTTTGAGCTGGTTTCAGAAATAAGCATGTAATTTTTTGAAGTGTAGGTCAGTAGCTGGCTGCCTTGGAAGGTCTCTGGGCTGGCTGTACCTGTTCCTGGCTGAGCTGGAGCCTGCAGGATGCAGTGATGCAGAGCAAGTGATGCCCTTGCTCTGTTGGGAACCCCCATGGCTTGGGTGCAGACCTCAGTGGCTCAGCTCAGGGGAGGAAAACCCTCAAAACATCTCAAAATAAAACCCATGCAATGCATTCACCTGTACAGTTTTATTTAGAAAAAACATCTGATGAAGCCAGTGCTGCCTCATGAATGGCAGTCCTGTTTAGGTCGTGGGGGCATGATTGATGAGTTTCTGACAGCTGGGAGTCATCTGGAGTTGTTTTTAATCCACCACAGAGATCAGGGAATGAGGAAATCCACACCAGTGATTTTCCCTGTCTGTGTTTCTCTGCCTGGCCTGTCCAGCAGCCCCTGCACTTCTGTAGTGGTTTTCAGTTCACCTATTCAAGATTCTATTCCTAGATTTTGACCCCTCCTGACTAACCCAGGACATCCTCCCAGGCCATGCCCACCCTGGGAAGCTCAGGGGAGTCACTGCTGTGTGCTGGGGCTGTGACAGCCCTGTGCTGTCTCCTGGGAAGTGCTGTCTTGGCAGGTGAACACCAATTTCCTGCACATTGTGGTTCAAGTATCCACGAGCAGGTGGATTCTGGTGTTGGGAGAGGCTGGGATGCTCCGTGTCCTGCTGGCCTCTTTCAGCTCACACAGGGTCACTCCTGGGCAGAGATCCCAGGTTGCTCCTGCAGGACAGGGTGGGAGATGAGTGTGATGGGACAGAGGTCGTGTCCAAATGTGAGTTGTGCATCCTCTGCTTTTCTTCTCCGTGTTCTCCTCTGCCCAGAGCAGGACCTTAAAGGTCTCCAGAGCTGAGGATGTGCAGCAGTTACAGCACAGCCAGGGGTGAGGCACATGAGCTGCAGGTGGTTCTGGAGATCACCCTGGTGCTGCCTGTGGTCAGGGGTGTTCTGGGGCTCTGAGGACTCTTGCCATTTTCTTCCTTTGGTTGCCTTTGGGTTTTTTTGCAGCAAAATAATAGATCCAGTCTATTCGTACTTAATGTCTATTTATGAAGTCTTTGCAGTCATCAGGTGCTAGACTCAGAAGCTGTTTCACCAACAATGAGAAAAAAGCTGGTTTTGCTTTGCCTGGAAGGAGAATCTCCCAGTGTTTTTGTGTGTTGGTTTTGAGGGAGATGTTCCTGTGTGAGGGTGCTGGGAGGTGTTGCCTGTTGGTGGTGCAGCCACACCAGCAGCACCTGCAGCTGGTCACTGCCCAGGTCAGAGAGAGGAAAGAACTCAAATCCATGGCAGGTTTGGGCTTTGGGCACAGCAAGGACAAGGTTTGCCCCTTGCAGGAGTTCCTGGCACAGTGGAGATGTGGCGATTCACCCACCAAATCCCACAGTGCCTGCGAGCAGTGAGGCAGTTCCACGTGGGGTAGAATGACTCTGGAGTGCCAGACCACACCTTTTCAAAAAGCAAACCCAAAAAACCTCCCTGACCTATTAAGAAAATGTAAAAAGAGAAGGGATAGCCTGGGTTAGGCTGAAACAGCCTTGTGTAAGAGCAAATGATGTTAACTCCTTTGGGAAAAGGCTTCCTCAGCCCCTCTTTCACCCCTGGGGGGAATCCAGGCCAGTGAAGAACCAGCCCAGGTAGAGGTGATCCCCAGGGACTGCCCTAAAGAAAACACTTTGAAGTTGTGCCAAGTGCAGACTTGCAGATCAGCTTCCTGGTGTACCAAGTGTGTGAAGCTCTGCTTTTCCCTGCTTCCCAGCTCCAGGGGCTTTGCCTGGCTTCCCCAGGAGGGAACAGGCAGGAGCAGGGAGCAGCTCAGACCCCAGTGGCCTGGCCCTGGCTGGACTCCCCAGCTGGCTTGGTCTGATTTACTTCACGGAAGGGAGAGAAATGAACCCACAAAACAAAACACCTGCATTCCTGAGCTCAAGGACAAATCCTGGGCTCCTTTGCAGCAGAATTCCTTTGAAATCACTGCGTGTTTTGCTTGGTTGGAGTGGCAGAATTGGGAAACCTGGTGTTAGATGATTGTAAGGTCAGAGAAATGGTGCATTTCAAGGTTGGGGCGAAGGACTTTTTGTTTTTCTGACAAAGTACCCCTTGAATAATGAGCATGGACTGAGAGCTCCTCTGCTCCCAGCTGAGTCAGTGCCTGCATGGGGAGCTCCTGGCCCTGCTGCAGGTGTCCCTTCCTCTAGCTCTCAGCCTCAGGGTTGGTTCAGGGTGATGTGCACTGGCTCATCCCCATGGCCAGAGTCCCTCTCCTGCTCTCGTGGCTGGGATTGTCCCTGCTTTGACTCCTGCTCCTCAGCATCCCAGTGCAAGGTTGGTGTGGGCTTCAAGGACTTGAAGGAGCAGGTTCTGCTCTGGTCCTCAGGGTTGCTGTGAACTTGGCTGTGGTATTTGAAAACAGAGAGGAAGAGATGCAGTGTGTGTGGGGGAGCATCTCCAGGGCCAGCCACTCTGGGAATGCCCCCTGTGGCTGGGTGCTCACCAGTGTGAGCATTTGGGGAGCTTCTCAATGTTCCCATACAGTGTGGAAAAGGCAGGAGAGAACTTTCATTGAAAAAAAAAAAAAAGGTGGGGAGGCTGCTGAGAGTTTTGGCAGATACGTGGTAATATTTGCTTAAGTTTCTGAGAAACACATTCTTTCACCTTTATTGTGAAGCTTATGCCCTGTGTATTTGCATCCCCCTAAGTGTTTTCTGGGCTTTTGCCATTTCAAGGCAATGTTTGTTGGTCCAGAACTGCGGCACCAGGGCTGAGCTGACAGTGGTATAAACTCACTTTGTTTTTAATTTGAGCCATTTTCATTTTGACCAGGGAACCAAATCACAGGGGCACTGTGAGGGAATGTTAGGTCATGGCTTCAGTTTTGCTTGTACATGCTGTAAATTTGATTGGGAGTGCAACCAAAATGCAGTGAGATGAATGAGAGTGTGCCCTTCCCAAGGGGCGGGAGCTGCACACCCAGGTGACAACAACATGTAAAAATCCTCCCTAAAGAGTGGACGTGAATTCCTGTTTTGAGGGAAGATCTGGGAGCTGGGTGTGCTGCTGGTGCTGGGTTCTGCGTGCATCGTTTCCTGCTGCAACACTACTGCTCCCCAAAAAAATACCAGCCAGAAAAAGTGTCCAATAAGCCTCAAAATAAATTGTTTGAATTTTTTTGGACCATGCAGGTTGCAGTTTCTCACCAAGCAGTTGACTTAAGGCAACAAATTAGGTGTTGTCTCGGGGTCTGATTTGGACTCGGGGTCAGGTGTGACCATTGGGGAGCAAACAGCTGCATTTTGTGCTCATCCTCCAGCCCAGGGCAGGGCACGAGCTTGGAAACACCAGGGGGAGGGAAGAAGTGAGATAGGGATGTTCTGTGCAGGCTGGAGTGCAGAGATCAGAGCAGGTGACAGTCCACATGTTTAGTCCTAAATAGGAATTAAATCGTTCAGATTTTCTGCTCTCAGAGAGCTCCGTGCCCAGGTCATGAAGAAAGCGTGGCAAGTGTGGTGCAGCAGAGTCTGGAGCCTGGGCACAGGCAGTGTTTCAGGTCTGAGCTGAAGCTCCGGTGCTGTTGCCTTGTCCAGCAGGTGAAGGTGAGCTGCTGGCTCTGCAGAGGCCAGGGCAGGGAGCTCAGCTCATCCTCAGCACACCCTGCATGGAGCTGCCTCAGGGCTGCCTGCTCTTCCTTGCCAGCCTGAGTCACTGACTCCACTGCAGGATAAAAGCTGGGGCTCCACCAGCTGAAAACCAGTGGGGAACAACCATTTTTAGTGATCTTTTAGGGTTTTGTTTTTTTTTTCTTTGCTTGAGGAAACATCTCTCTCGTGGTGGTGGAAGGCACCAGAGAAGACTTTTGTGACTGGCACTGCAGTGAGGCACAGTGTTTTAATTGAGGATCAACAATGGTTCCTTCTCTCAAAGGGACAATTAGCTCCTCTGCAGAAATTATAAAATCCTTCATCTGTCAAAGGCACCAGTGGGAGAAGCAAGGGATGTGCAGGGAGCAGCTCAGTACCAACTCTGTACTTCACTCAACCTTACAGAGAAAGCACAGTAGAGAGTTTCATCATTGATTTGGTAAAAGCTACCCTTATTTTCATGGGTATAATTACAGAAGAGGTTACATTCATCTGCAAACAAAGGCTCTAGTAATTTTTTTTTAAAGCAGAAATAAATTTAAAACCCCCAACAAGTAAACTAATTCTTTTAGCTACTTTTCAGAAGATAAGTTTTGTGGGTTGTGTTAGTTGCTTTGTTGGTTTTTTTTCAAGGGAGCATTGAGGAACCTATTTCTTGGTGAATGCAGTGAAAGGAGGGATTCCAAAAGGGCTTTTGTGCAATTAAGGGAATGTTTGCATTAGGTTGTGCTGCAGTGATTTAACACATTAGAAGGAAAAATCCCAGCTGAGTGATTTACACACTGATCTTGAATGCTTTGATCAGAGGTCAGACTCAGAAATGCATTTGTGCTTACTTTTAAGTCAAAAGAGAATCCAGTGGGGAGTTAAATCTCTAAGTAGGCATTTAATGTGTAAATATTCACAGGTAGCTCTTTACTTGGCCATGTCATTTTGCTGTGAATTTAGACAGGTGAGATTTCCTTGGAGGCTGAAGTCCAGACTGTGCTGGTACCTACAGCAGGGGAGAGCATCTCTGTAGCCTGAACTGACCTTGAATATTTCATTTATAAGTTCTGTACTTTGCTGACTTACAGGAGTTCTAAAGTAGGTGGGGAGAAGTGAAAAGGGGTCAGGAGAACTGGTTGATTTTCCAAGGATTGCAGTCTCCAGGGTCAGGAATGGCCCATGCTGACATGCAGGGAATGGAAGAGGCCTGCATGGAAGAGCAAGGGGTTCTGAAGGAAGGAGTGGAAAGGATGTGTGTAATATATAAGGGGGAATATTGAAACTCTGCCAGGGTGCACAAGGTTGGATCAGGAGACACAAGGCTCGTCTGGAGCTGACCCTGGTGAAAGACAGGGAGGTCAGGAAGTGCTTCTGCAGGTAGTGAGTGAAAGGAAGACCAGGGAAAAGGTGGAGCAGGGCTGCTGGGTTGGCTTTCTGTGATGGAAAGCCTGGGGAATTAGGGGGGAGCAGTGGTGCCTGATCTCAGCTTTAGAAAAGCTTTAGTTGTAACATCCCTCTGGACACACTGGTGAAGTACAGAGTGGGAGAGGCACTGAAAAGTGGCTGAGCTCAGGTGTGAGCAGCAGGATGAGGCTGAGTCAGAGGCAGTCACTGGTCTGTGCTGGAGCCAGCTCTGGCGTCAGCAGTGTCTGACATCTGCATCAATGACCAGGGTGATGGGACAGCCTGGGGACTGTATCACCATGGCAGGACTGCTTGATAGGCTGGGTGGACGTGGTGGTGGTCAGCAGGACCCTGACAGGCTGCAGAAAGCTGGGAATGGGAGCCTCAGGAAATTCAGCACAGGGAAAAGCCAAGTCCTGCTCCTGGGGAGCCACAGCCTCATGCAGAGCTGGGAGCCCACTGGCTGGAAGCAGCTCTGCAGAAGGGTCCTCTGGGGTCCAGGGTGGGTGTTTGGCAAAGGAAACCAGCAGCAGCTTGGGCTGGAGTTGAGGCTGACCACCCTGGCTCGTGGGGACACTGCAGCTGGATGTGTCCTGGCTGCCCACCTTGGCCCAGCCTCAGTGTCTGGGCCAGGGGCTGGGAGTGGGGTGTGTCAGCTGCTGGTGGGGATCTCCTGGGTGGGAGACACTCCCATGGGATGGAAGTGTCTGTGTGCTGTGTGCTGGGAGCCCCTGGGGAGCTCAGGTCTCATCCAGGCTTCCCAAAGGCAGCCCCTCCAGTGCCACTCCTCAGGTGGATCCCTGAAACCTAACAGAGCACCAAACATCTGCCACAGAGTTCATAATCAGATGTGAATTCTCTTTCATTGCTTTTGTCATGATCCTGCTCTGAACCACTGCTTTAGCAGCAGGGAGAACAGCCCAGACACTGCAGGGGAGGCTCCCAGGGATGGGTGCACTGGCAGCAGCTCAGGTGGAAAGGGTTTGCCTCTCTTTGTCACTTCTCTGTTTTGCTGAGTGTTTTAATTAAAACCAGGTAGAGGAAAATTTCTCACACTGTCTCCAGTTTTAATGGTTTCACCTGCTGTTGAAAATTGCATCAAGACATAATGGTAAAGGGATGATGTAAAGAGGAATGAATGCTGCTTTTAGTGGCTATGAATAGAGGCTTCTCATATCAGTTAAGTGTTGATTTACAATTATGAAAAGATTACAGATTTCTGTTATTTTTTAGCCAGTCCTCTAACACATAAATTAACTAACATTTCACCACTTCATGTAACCTTTCAAAATGGAGAAGGGAGGTTTGGCTGATGAAATTGCATAAGATCACATTTATTTGGAGATGTTTACTGTAACTAACAACGTGAAAAATTACCTTCCTAACCTTTCTGTCTGCTCACTCTTTCCCTGGTTATGCAGTTCTTGAGGAGGTGTTTTTTGCTGTTTCTAGAAAGATTTTTTTTTTTTTTTAAAGAACAGTTATACCATGGGAGTTTGCTCTTCAGCTGTGCTTCAGTTGTACTTTTGTAAGAGTTGCTAGAAATTTAGCCACAACTCCTTTGCTGTCTTATGACTGTGGGTGGTGGAGCTGAGGAGTTACTCACTAAATCAGAGATGTTTGGGTGGTGAGGTGTCAGGAGTGGGAGAGAAGAGCATCTCGTGGCTTGTTCCTCACTTTGACTTGAGTCTGGCATCCAGCTTACAAGAAACAGAGCCCATCTTCCAAAAATCATCCCAAAAAGAGGATGCCTGGCTGTCTTGGCATGGAGATGGTGAGTAGGGTGACATGGAGAAGGCACCCAGTGTGGCTCTGGGGACAGGCCCTGTGGTGTGTGGCTGGGTCCTGCAGTGCTGGGTGGCAGCAGCTCTGTGAAGACAACACTCACTGGGCACCAGTGCCAGCACAGTGCACAGGGATCATCAGCAGAGACAATAAATCCTCTCCCCCTCAAGCACACTGCTCTCTGAGCAGTGAGGCCAGGGCTGTTTCCCTGTTGGCATCTCAGTGCCAAGGGCTCTTCACCAGCAGCAGCCTTGCACTCCAGCTGAGTGGCTGAGGGTTCCTCTGCAGGTGCAGGGGGCAGGTTGTGAAGAGAGCAGGTGATGCCAAAACCCTGCTGCAGGTGGGGGTTGCCTTCTGGCCAGGTCCTTTCTGAGCTAAGTCAGTGTCTTGGATGTTTGTGCCTTGGTGCCCAGGCTTTGCAGAGCAGCCCAGCACTCATCACTGGTCTGTCTGAGAGCAGGAAAGGTGGGTGGTGAAATGAAGCGTGCTTTTTGACACAGTCTGCAGCTCTGGCTGCTGGTTTGCTCCTGTCTGGGAGACAGTTCATAACTGAGGGCATGAGCACACGTGCTTCTTAGCTGGGTGCTGTGACCATGCCCATTTCACACCTCCTTCATCAGAGAAAACGGAGGGCTTGGGTTGGGTTTTTTTTATACCCAGTTTGCTCCCATTTCATGTCAAGATGATGGTCTAGGTCAAAGTAGGGGAGAGGGATGGTGCAGAGTGTAATATTTGTACGTTTCTGGATCATTCATTGATACTGTTTGGATGTGGATCAAGCGTGTGTTCACATTTGTGTCGAATTAGCCAGACAGACCACATGCCCTGGAGTTCATTCCAGCTGCTGGAGAGCAGACTGTTACCTGATCCAGGACTGACAGTGCCTGACCCAGCAAAAACCCAAAGCAGTCCAGACAGGAGATACCTGACCCAGCAGAAATCCTGCCAAGATGAAGTTAACCATCAGTGCTTTACTCTGTGTGGCATCCTTTGTATGGTACTCAGAGTTGGAGAGCTGGATTTATTCAGGTGCTGGAACACGGCCTCCTGTGCTGCTGCCCTTGGGAATGGAAGGTTCAGTGTCAGTCAGAGGGAGACCTGTCCACTCCTGCAGGTCTGGTGGTGCTGGGGAGAGCAAGTCCCTGAAGGTGAGAGTGGAGCTCAGGTCCTCTCAGGGTTATGGGAAGCTCAGAGGAATGATTCCTCTTGCAGGAATCATTGCAGACAGGAGTCTGGCAAAGCCTGGAACAGCCCCTTGCCTACCTTAGGTCTGCCTTGGAGAGCAGCTGAACACGTGGGCAGGGTGCTGATTTTCTGACTTTTACTTTTCCCCCCCCTCAGTTGAATTCACAGGCAGGAAATGAGCATCTCCATCCACAGCATTTAGGGCTGCTGTTTCCCGAAGGTAGAGGAGGCAAAATTAGAATATCCTGTTTACATGTCGTTTGAGCTGTATTTGGCCAGCTGTCCCAAGGGTTTTCAACTTGCTAGATCAGGACAGGCTTTTCTTACAGTCTGAGCATCTTCCTGTGTGAGTGTAAGAGTGTGGCTGTTTGCACTGAGCACTCCCTGGGCCCAGCCTCACAGCTGCAGAGGACACAGGCAGCTTTTCACTGGCACCAGGCTGGGGGAGCTGAGGCTGGCCAGGTACTTCAGAACTAAATGACTAAAGGTGGGAGAAACCTATGGCAAATTGCCTTCTGAAGTGCTTGTTCCTGTACCTTACAGGAAGGTGCATTCCTCCTCCTGATGTTCTCAAAGCATCCTTGAGTCACTGAACTTGGAGTGACTGGAGGAAAACTGGTTCAGAGGGTTGAGGTGACCGAGATTTTTAAGTCACTTCCAGCTTTTCTTAAGTGAATAGTTCAGTCTTTCTAAACATTAGCTTGGTGTAATACCTACCTATGTGCATGTTTGTGTTTAAGCAAACCTATTTATGCTCCTGGGAATACTGAAGCACCTCCCTGGGGCGGGTGGGAGCTGGGGAGAGGTGTCAGCACCTTGGTGGGTGGGTGCTGGGGCTGTGGTGTCCAGCAGGGCCGGGAGCTGCTGAGTTTGTAACCAAGGGTGGTTACGTAATTCCATGCCTTTTCCAGACTGGAAATAAACCGTTATCTGAGAAAATAGCAAAGTGCACCTGGAAACTTTTAGACTAGTCTCCTTGTTTAATCATGAGCCCCTTTTTAAATATGTCAGGGAAGGCAGCTGTAATATATGACCTTTTTCTGCCATATATTAGAGTGATGACTCATACATGCAATGGCAGGAGAGTGTAATGAAAAGTCTCCAGCCTGACGTCTGTGCAGCTGATGTTTGCAGCTCTGACGTGCTGAGGAGTTCAGGGTGTTTGGGCTTTTCAGTATCACTGTTTTGTTACCTGCTTGCGCAGGTTTTTGTAAGCTGGAGGATTTAAATTGATTCTGTCTTTTCCATGTCATCTCAGAAGGTTTTTTTTTTTTCTCTGAAGACCCCAGAGGTGTCAGTGACTCACATATATAGAAAAGAGCCAAGACAGAAACTAAAGGTCACTAAGAACATCAGAACTGGGAAGGGGGGGTGGTACAGTAGGTTTTCTGGCTGGTTCTGTACCGTGAACACTGTCACTTATATAGAAACAATCTGCAACGTGTACACAAGTACACTATTATTAATGTGTGGCATCAGCAGAAAGGAAAGATGATGGCAATATGAGCTTTAGATGTTTAGTTCATTGCTTATTTGCTGTAATAAAACCATTTCAATGTTTGCAAACCTGTTGCTGGTAAATAAAACTTAATAAGAGCTTAAATAAAACATAAAAGGTCGGCAGTCTGACCTGCATTGTGCCAAAGTCTGAAGTACTCACATGGACAAGCATCTTGCCCTAGAGCACAGGTGATCTCCAGGTGGTATAACCAGCAACTCCTATAAATTGCAGTGTCCATGGTAACTGAAAACCAAGTAAATTCTTTTGGAAAATCTCTTCTATCCCTCTCTGTGCACTGCCACTCCTTCTGTTGCCCATTATAGTGGGATGGGCAGTGTGAAGGTGTGCCCTCTTCCTCAGCCAGAGTGCAGAGCTGGGCTGAATGCCCCTGATGCTTCACACCAGCTTCCCAGCAGGGAATTTGCCCAGGAGCACCGTGGAGCTTTGGATGTAGGTGTTTGCTCAGTCTGGACTGAAAGCAGGAGCTGCAGGAGCATCACCTGGTTCTGCTGGCTCTGGGCCTGCCTGGCTGTGTGTGCTGGGCTCACTGAGCCCCTGGTGCTGTGTCCTCCTCTGCCAGCACTTGTACCAGCTCCAGTTTTTGGCCCCAGCCAATCCTCCCCTGCTTGCTGCTACACTGCTCGAAATTCGGCACTCCTCAGTTAGCGAGTGTAATCACATCTACAGCTCAGCCGTGCTCCAGGCAAAGCAAGTGTGCTTTGAGCTGAAGGGCCTTGCTGATGTGTCCCTTTGGGCTGTAAGAGGGCTCATGTCCACAGCAAGACACTCAGGTATTCAGCAGGATCCCAGGAGCACAGGGAATGTGATTTACAGACTTTGCCCTCCAAGTTATGCATTCCCAGTGGTGCTCTCCTTTGCCACCCCTGCTGTGTGTGTCTCCTTGCTTTGGTAGTCCCAGGCATCATAAGGTACTTTTAGAAACTCTGTCTTTATTTTTGGTTCATACTTTGGTTGCTGAAGTTATTTGCAAGTCCCCTTGTGGTTGTCAGTGTGAGCAGGAGCCTCGAGCAGTCAGCTGAGCTCTGAATCCCACACAAAGTGACCCAGAGTGGCACAGCCCATGGAGCAGCCACAAGAACTCCTCTGTCTTCCACTTTGGTGCTTCAGTGGCAAAAGATTTTTCTATAAATGCCAGATAGGAAGTATAAATCACCCTGGAGCTGCCATGCACTAAATCAAGACCCAGAGAAATGAGTGAATATTTGTAAAGCAAGCATCAGTGTAACCAAAAGAGTGCAGGAACAGTGGGGCCGTGCTCAGCCTTGTGCTGTCAGAGGCTGCACACAAAGGAGAGCTCTGCAGAGGGGTGAGCCCTGCAGATAGTGTCAGTAATTTCATGCTTCAGAGCAGTAATTTCACATCCTGCATGAAGCAGTGAGTGTTTGCTGTGCTGGCTCTGGGGTTTCACTGGGTGACAGGGTGGCTCTGCTTCAGCAGCACCCAAAGCCCTGCAGTTTGCAGCAGCTGCTCTGCAGGGCTGACCCTGCCTCCTCCCATGGCACAGCCAGTGCAGGGCTGGCCTGGAGCTGCTTTAATTCCCCAGCACAGCCTGCTCTGGGCTCAGAGCTGCTGAAACAGGCAGCTGGGGACGGTGCTGTTTGTGAGTTGTTGCTGGGGCATTCTGTGTTCCCAAACACTTGCCCATCACCTCAGCTGACAGCTGGAGGTGCAGGAGGGTGAGGGCACAGCAGAGCAGGCAGCGTGTGGCTGCTTCCAGAGCCAGCAGGAGGGATCCCTCGGGCAGGTAGAGCTTGGCTCCTGTGCTCTGATCAGCACCATCACTCCTGGAGCTGCTCCCAGTGCCTTCCTTTGTGGCTGTGACCTCTCCCAGCAGCTTTGTCCTGGGCAAGCCTTGTTCAGCAGCAGGCAGAGTGGAGGTAATGAAAGTTATGCCAGAACTAGAGCTGCCTAGGGCTTTGCTTCTGCTGAACTTCCAGTGAGTGTGAACTTTGCTGCATTTGTAACCAAACATAAATTATCTCCAATTTTGATTTTTCTGGGTAAAGTCCTACACATGCATCCCTCCTGTGTATTAATTGGGTAAAGCCTCCTGTAGCAGGCAGGCACTGAAGTGATGGAGATCTATTTAAGTCAGCAGATGCATATCTCAAGGGCCTAAGAGTAGTTTATTGTTTATTCCTTGAGGAGGAAAGCAAGGTTGGGGGCAATCTGAACGAGGTTTAACAGTGACAACAAGAAGTTTCCTGGTCCCCAGGCTGCTTTCTGCCTTGCTTTGCTGAAGCTGTGATTTGTGCTAGGTGCTGTGGCCCATATCTCTCTCGTGTTCTGTACTCCAGCACAATCTCTGCAGGGAGCAGGTGGAGGCTTCCAGGCTGGAATTGCAGTCGTGTTTGTGGATGGGGTCAGCTCCCTGCTGGCTCTTGGGTGTTGGGGTGCCAGCTGGGGACGGGCTGGGGCTTGGCAGGGCAACCTGAAACATTTACTTGAGCATTCCTCACTTTTCTTAGCCGGTCATTTTCAACCTTAATTCAAGCTGTGGTGTCTCCTGATCTTCCCTGGGGCAGAGGCAGTGCTGGTAGCTTAGCCTGGCAGTGCCTCCATCATTCCTGTCACAGGATGTTGCTGCTGAGCGTGCCCAGGTTGTATTTATTTATAACTTGTACGTACCAGATTTAATTTCATGTTAGATACCGAGTCCCTGGTACATTTGCAGGGTGTCTGCAGGTAACAGATGAAAGCCCTGCAGTGAGAGCTGCCCATGGGGTGAGGGCTGGGAGGGTTCCCTGGGTGCCCCCCTGGCTCTGCCCCGTGCAGGTGCCTGTGTCTCCTGTGTGTGCCTGGCTGAGGGATGACGTGTGTGTCAGAGGATCCCTCCTCCTGCGGCTGTTGGAAGGAAAGGAGCATTCTTCTCCCCTGAAGTCACCTCTTTGATCCAAGGTGCCAGCCCAGGATGCTCAGCAGGTACTGCAGCAGCAGTGCAGCAGCTCTGGGGCCTCTCTGTTTACCTGCCTTCCCAGCAGAACACATTTCCCAGGTAGCAGCAGCCCCTGTGTGAGATCAGGGGCTGCAGGCAGAGTGGGAGCACCTGCCCTGGTGTCACCTGCAGCTGTCAGAGCAGCCCCTGCACAGCCCTCTGCTCTCACAGCTCCTGCTGCAGCTTGGCTCCTTGTTTGGAGCTGCTTCCCTCCTCGTTTGTTCTCCTGCTCCATGGCACTGCGTGTCCATCCCCCTGCCCCTGTGCCATGGACGGGCCTCAGGTGTGGAGAAACTTGCAGAGCTGCTCTTTTCCTGTGTGAGAGAAGAAAAGGGGATTTTGCAGTGACCCAGCATTCATCCACCCTTTTCCCAGAACTGCAGAGGCAGGGAGGGAGTCATCTGTGCCATGTGTTAGTTGTTAATTTTAGCTTTACCATAACTCTTGATGACAGGGCTTGGTTGTTTCCTGCTGTAGGCAGCATGTAGCAGTTGTCCTGGGATGCAGAGTGGCTGCAAGGCAGTGAAGCTGCAGCTCATCCCTGAGCCCTGGTGCTCTGTCTGGGGGAGCTGCATTCTCCCAGCCCACACAGCTGCTGCCTGCTGCACTTGGGAGGCCTCGTGGTACCATTTTTCTTGCATTTCTGCTAAACTTTTGCCTTCAGGTTACATAAGGATGGCATCAGGCACAGGCTGAATTCCACGTGTGTCTGAGGAGGAAGCTTGGCCAAAAGATGGTTAAATATCTGCCATGATATGCACAGCATTTATCAGTGTTTTTCCTGATTCTGGCTGCCTGCTGAAGTCTGTATGAAGTAGCAGCAGCCTGTACTGGCATGGCTAAAAGAGCTTTGCAGGACTTGATGTACAGGTCCCAAACTGAACCTCTTGTAATGCACAGGCTGCTAGAGGGAACTCTCACAAGTACAAGCAGGCTGAAAAATTGTATCATTTTAATATCTTCTCTAGGTTGTTGCTGATACCTTTGCTAACTATAATGTGTATCTTTGGGCTCAAGCCTGGAGCAGTCACTGAGCACGTCAGAGAACACCAGTGTGCTCTTGTGCTGGTGCTGCTGGTGCTGTTTGCTGCTGTGGGAGGTACCCAGAGCCTCGTGCCCCTCAGGGCTCTGGTGCCACGCAGTGCTGGAGCCTTGTGTCCAGAGAGGATGCTCTCACCAGCAGGGTCAGGCTGGGTGAAGTGGGCTGGTGAGAGGTGTGGGGAGCATGTTGGGTTCCACTGTGTGTGTTCCAGAAAAGCAGCCTGGAGGGGCCAGAGGTGCCCAGGAAGCACATCCAGGTCACCAGGGATGGGCATGGCAAAGAGGATCATGGCTTTGTGGCCTCTGCACCCATTGTGTGAGAGGATTGTAGGGTGTGACCTTCTAGGGGATTGTTTATCTTTGCTGTTTATGGGATGGCACAGCCTGGGGGTGGGATGGGATAAAGGGAATTTTCACTGCACAGTAGTGGCCATAGGGCAGTGGCCATGGGGCAGTGGCCATGGGGCAGTGGCCATGGGGCAGTGCCATGGGGCAGTGGCCATAGGGCAGTGGCCATGGGGCAGTGGCCATGGGGCAGTGGCCATAGGGCAGTAGTAGGGGCATGGGGCAGTAGCCATAGGGCAGTGGCCATAGGGCAGTGGTCATGGGGCAGTGGCCATGGGGCAGCCATGGCCATGGGGCAGTAGCCATGGGGCAGTGGCCATGGGGCAGTGGCCATCGGGCAGTGGCCATGGGGCAGTGGCCATGGGGCAGTGGCCATGGGGCAGTAGCCATGGGGCAGTGGCCATGGGGCAGTAGCCATGGGCAGTTTGGGCAGTAGGGCAGTGGCCATGGGGCAGTGGCCATGGGGCAGTGGCCATGGGGCAGGGGCCATGGGGGGTGGCCATGGCAGTAGCCATGGGGCAGTGGCCATGGGGCAGTGGCCATGGGGCAGTGGCCATGGGGCAGTGGCCATGGGGCAGTGGCCATGGGGCAGTAGCCATGGGGCAGTGGCCATGGGGCAGTGGCCATGGGGCAGTGGCCATGGCAGTAGCCACAGCAGCAGCCATAGGAGCAGTGTCAGCAGCAGTCCCAGAGTGATCTGGAGCAGTCTCAGTCTCTGTCTGGATAATAAAGAGCTCTGCACAACATCCCAGTCTCATCTGAGAAGTCCTTGGCCCTGTGTTAATCCTGCAGGAGCCCTGGCCGTGTGCTGCAGTCCAGCACGGAGTCTCTGGGAGCTCCTGCTCTTTCTGGTGCCATCTTTGCTGAGGGTCTTTAGCTGTGCTCCACAGAGTGTTTGTCCAGTCCCTGCTGGCCCCTTTGGTTAAACACTCCCTCTGTGAGGGTGTGAGCATCTCTCCACCCCAGCCAAGGGCTGTGTGACACCGTGCTCCTGGCTCAGCCACCCTTCGTGGCAGCTCCGAGCCTGTGCAACATCTGGCATGGCTTCTTCTGGGTACAGACAGCACATCTGGAGGGGAGCTGGTGACCTGGGTAGAGACAGCAGCTGATGGGTTAAAGATCTGGGGTACAGTGCTGAGAATGGAGGGGGCAGGAGGGGCAAGGATTCCTGTACAGGCAGGAGTTGATCTGAAGCCGTGTCAGGGGAAGTGTCAGAAGCGAGACACGCTTGCTCTGCAACAGAACATTCTTCACAGGCGCTTTAACAAGCCTTGGAATTAAATCTGGGGAGGGAAGGGTGATGTAACTGTTATATCAGGGCTTCACAAGCTCGCAGTGTGCAGCCTGACTGGTGGAAAAGCAGACCTGAACAGCCACGGAATCAGGGCTTTTCCGAGGGAGTTATGAGCTCACACCAAACTCACACTGCAGCTGCAGAGATATTCTCCAAAATACACTTTTGGAATTTTACGTATGCTTTTTTAGTATGCTAATCATCTCTGTGGTCATTCATTCCTGGAGTTAATGACTGCTGTCTTGGAGAAAACAAGTTAACAAACTGACAGCTGCTCCTAACAAATCACTTGCTTGGAGAGGCCAATTCAAGTTTAACATCCACAATAAATCCTTCTTTTGCTTCTGATGGTTCAGTGCAGCAATGGCAAAGAAATGAGGCAATAACTTTCATTTTTCAAAGCAGTTTGGACTGTGGCAGATTTGTGCACAAGAGCTCAGAGACAGAACTGCCAGAGTTACAGGCTGTGGATTCCTGCTCTTCTGTGAATAGCACTGAGTGTAGATGAGAAAACACAGTTCTGTCAGCATCACCTCCCAGCCAGCCAGGTTATCCCCAGCTGCCAGTGCTGGCATGAAAAGGTGGGCAGGGAGTGCCCAGGGAGCAGGGGGGGCTCTCAAGGGGCCTCCTCTGTCCCCACAGCCAAGAGGGATCCGAGTTGCTGGGTCAGGGCCCGGTGCTGAGGTGACACCAGCTGGTCCCAGGTGTCCCCTCCTGCCCCAGGGTCCCTGCAGAGCCCCTGGCCGTGGTGGGACAGTGAGCAGGGTCCTGGGCTCTGTGCTGCTGCTGCCAGTGAGGAATTCCTGCAGCTGCTGGCCCACAGGACACCTGTGCCAGTCCCAGAGTCCCCAGGATCAATAGCCATCCTTGATCAGTTAACATTTAACTCATGGCAAATAGCAGGTGTTTTCCTTAACATTTGGTTGCAAATAAATGAATAGACTTGGCAGCCTGGGATAAGCCAAAAAATGTTCTGAAATCCCCATTTCTGATGTGAGGGCTGAGCTCACCCATGGACTGGTGTTTTTTCTTAATGTGCATGCAATAAGCTGAGGGATCTGGATGGCAGCTAGTTGTCTTACAGGCTTAGCTTGGGTAGCTGTTCATCTCACAGTTCTTGCTTCCCTAAATCTCTGAAATCAAGTTTAAAATTTAAGAAATGTATTGGGTTTTAAATTTATCTCTTTTTTTCTGACAAGTGGTTTAGAATGGCAGCATTGTGTGAGGATGTTGAGCTACAGGAATGAAAGGGTAATCTCCCTTCCTGACATGAAATGAGGGAGTTAAAGGCATAAACACCAATAAACCCCACAATGAATGAATGGATGCTCCTTCCCTTTCAGTACTGGAATTTGTACTATAGGAAAAACACTTTTTTAAACTTTCCAGGATCCCAGTTGATGTGATCACACTCCATGGCCCACACTGGTGGCTGTGCTGATGCTGCTCTGAACTGGAGCAGTTTCACTCTTACAGAGGCTGCTGCACTGGGCAGCCTTGGCCAGGTCCTGCTGGTGCTGGGGCTCCAGGGCTGGCTCTGGGAGAAGCTGCCAGAACCTTCCCCTGTGTCCAGCAGAGCCAATTCCAGCCCTGCCCAAGGCTGGGCCCAGCGGTGACAGTGGCAGCACCTGGGGGGACATTCAGGAAGGGGCAGGAAATCCCTGTGGAATTGCAGCTGGGTGAGAGCAGTGAGGAAATGGGAGAGGAGCAGCTCTGCAAACCCCAGGGCAGGGCAGGAGCAGCTCCAGGAGCTGCAGCTGAGGCTCCCCCGAGCCTGGGGGCACCCAGGGAGAGGCAGCTGAGACCCTGCAGCCCCTGCCCCTGCAGGCTCCAGGATGGATCAGAGACCCTCCCCTGCAGCCCCTGCAAGGCTCCAGGATGGATCAGAGACCCCCCTGCAGCCCCTGGAGGCTCCAGGATGGATCAGAGACCAAGTCTTTTTGCTTTGGACTGAATTGTTTTCTCAGGGAGTTGAGTGGCTGTGGAGGTCTCACTGAATTGTTTCTTGGGCTGGCTGAGCTGTTAGCAGGGAGTGAGGGGATTTCTGTGTCCTTTCTGACCACACCTGCCTCCCCTGGGTTTGTGTCTGCAGGCAGCCTCAGCCCCCTGCACTGAAACACCAGCAGAGGCCTGGCCCCCCTTCATTTTGGGTTCATTTCCATGCATTTGTGTCACTGCAGCCCCTGCTGCTCTCCTGGGTACTTGAATCTCTTCAGGGTGAGGGGCTCATTGATTTAGGGCCTGGTGGGGGTATCATGAGTGCTGTGAATTGACAGCCTGGAGCTGTCTCCTGGAGCTGTGGAGGATTTTAACTCTGATTCTCTTTCTGCTTCCTAGGTATTTGTATAAAATGTGGAAAGGGTGTGTACGGAGCGAGCCAGGCGTGCCAAGCCATGGGGAACCTCTATCACACCAACTGCTTCACCTGCTGCTCCTGTGGTAAGTCAGCTCTGCCCTGCCCCTGTGTGCCTTCCTTGAGCAGCCAGAGCACAGAGTGGGACCTCACCCTGCCTGCTTCCCCACGCTCAATTCCCACACCAGGGACCTCACCCTGCCTGCTTCCCCACGCTCAATTCCCACACCAGGCTCCAGCTTCTAAAGTTGTTTTTCTATTTGCCATCTGTAAGTGCTCAGTGGTGTTTTCCTAAGCAGCAGCCCAGAAAAGCAGTGTTTGGTTGTTTGGAGGGCTGCATTTGCAGAATGGCTTCAACCTGGCTGGTGGAAGCACTGTGTGCTTTAAATCACTTGAGTTTATGGAACTGTAATGCATCATTTTTATAGGAGAAAAAACGGTGAAAGTTGTGCAGCCAAAAGCATATTTTTGTCACTTTCTATTTGCAAATGCAAGTCTAGTCAGGCACGTGTGTTTGTCATTCCTGGGTATGCACAGTGCTCAGAAATTGTTCACTTACAGTTGAATGTGACAAGAATAAATAGAAACTGTGTGTTGGAATGTCTTGTGCTATTACAAGATTTTATATTTGTGGGGGGAAAGTTGATGGGAGATCACTGTTTCCTCCTTGATGTTCTCGAGACCCTTTAGGGTTTCCCTTTTAATCTGAAGATGTTTCTGTGTGTGATTTGGGAGGTCTTGGCTTTGCCTGGGGAAATGCAGAATTCAGGGCAGCATTTTCAGAAGTGTGCCCTAAGTCAGGCATTGTGGGCTTAAATTGGAGACTTCCTCAGTGCCTTATCTGTAACTGCTGAGAGCTCACAAATTCCCACCAAGCTCAAGGGAAGTGTGAGAGCTCAATTTGCAGGAATCAGGTGATTTTTCTTGTTTTATGCACACATCCAGTGAGGTTCCTTATATATGAAAATACTTGCCTGGATATTGAAGGTCTTGCTATGGTACACATACACAGTAAAAGATTTATTCTGAGCAGAATGTGCTGAGCACAGATTGTTTATAAAAAGGATTAATTAAGGATTAGAAAAAGAGTAAAAGATTGTTGGCATAGAACCAAATAAGTTGATAATCAAAAGAACATTGTAAAGTTCACTTCTGACAGGAGAAATGTTGTCTTTTCTCCTGAGATTTGTGCTGATAAATATTGTTTTAAAGAAACCTTCAATCTGAATGTAGAATTTAGTGACCTTTCTAAATGACTCTGGACCATTACCAGATGTGAGGCTGAGCTCATCTCAAACCTTCAGGGAGTGCTCCTGACTTTGCTCAGGTCTGACAGTCAGTGAGAAGCTGTTTTGTTGGCTCCCAAAGTGAACAGCATCCTGCTTAGCAAAGGATTACAAAATAGGATATCAGATAATGGCTGTCCACAGCATTAACCTAACCTGATTGCATGGGTGAATTGCAGCTCCCTCTCTGGGCCACAAATGTTGTTTTTAAGCACTCAGGCTCTGTGTGTTTGCTACCGTGGAGTTCTGAATGCAGGTCACTGTTCCTTGGAAAAATGATTCAGGGAAAAGGAGTGCATTTTAACAGCAAGATACAAACACAGCTCCATTATTTAAACTCATAACAAGCTTTTCTGACTGATCTGGAGAGGTGTGTGTGGCCAGTGTTCACTCACCACGGGGCAACTTCAGACACGTCCACTCGGAGCATTGGTACCAGCCCAGAGTGCCCTGGAATTTGGTGATTCAGGCAGCATCCCATGAGTCACCCACACCCAGGGAGCTGCTCCAGCTTGTGTCCTGAGCCTCTCACTGGGCTGGAGGGCACAGCTGGCACCCAGCAGGACAGCTCACCTGGGAGAAGGGCCTGGATCTGCTTCTGGCTGACACCCCTGGTACAGCCCTGCTGGAAGGGCAGTGTTTGGGCAGTGCAGAGGAGAGGAAGGAAGGGCAGTGTTTGGGCACTGCCTTGGGCACTGCAGAGGAGAGGAAGGGCAGTGTTTGGGAAGGGCAGTGTTTGGGCACTGCAGAGGAGAGGAAGGGCAGTGTTTGGGCACTGCCTTGGCCTGTGCTGCTGCTGGGACAGCAGTGCCTGGGTGCAGGCAAACTCCTGATCAAAGCTCAGGTTCAGCTGCGTTCAAGGCTGAGACCAAAGCAGAGCTTTTCCTCTCAACTGAGCTCTGAAAGAGGATCAACATGAAC
This sequence comes from Eopsaltria australis, assembly GCA_034509425.1. Taxonomy (NCBI): domain Eukaryota; kingdom Metazoa; phylum Chordata; class Aves; order Passeriformes; family Petroicidae; genus Eopsaltria; species Eopsaltria australis. The sequence goes on along the minus strand of JAVTVJ010001325.1, from coordinate 133,586 downwards.
ATAGCTGTGGGGAGGGTGTTTTATTAACTCTTTGGTTTCTCACTCGGTTTTGGGTGTGGAAGATCCAGAGTGGTTCAGAACGGTGCCGGCAGATCCAGACCTTGGGACCAAGGCATGCAGGGCCTGCCTGTGGGAGCTGCACCCTTGAGAAAGGGGATGAAAAGGCTTTCCTGGAGCTCTTGGGCAGGCAACCAAATGGAAACTTCTCCCAATACTGCAGTTCATGAACAGGGAGCTCATTTTGTGGCATTGCTGGGACCCACACGAGAATCCTGAGCTGTAGCTTTGGTGCCCACCTGTAAATGGATGAGATTAGCTAGGGATGGCCCAGAAGAACTTAAATAGGTGATTAAAGGCTGGAGAAAAGCCATCCACAGGAGCCCAGTGTATTTTGGGTATCTGAAATTATGGGAGGGACATGTGGCTGGAGCTCCTAAGCACTTGAACTATAAAACAGCATTAGAAAGTGGTCTCAGATGTACTAGAGACAAACACAAGAGAGACCTTTCCTGGAGGCTGAAATTACACCATTCAAATAGGAAATCAAAGACAGTTTTTCTACAATGAGGATGATTAACTGCTGGAACAAAATAGCAAGAGAAGTGGCAGATTCTCTATTCTTTGTTTTCAAATTAAGACCAAATGTCCCTTTGGAGAATGTTTTTAGTTGAGCCAAGCTTTAGGTAACTGGGTGATCATTAATGATCTTTGTTAGGTGAGGGGTCACAGCACACACACTGGTGCTCCTGAGCTTTTGACAGGAGAGCACAGAAGTTCCCTGGTTCTCTCTGCCTAAACCACTGCCTGTGCTGCAGTTCCTGGGTGTATTTGTGTGGTGCCCACCAAAGCTACTCCATCACTCCATCCCTGCCCTCCTCAGCTGGATGGGAGAGGCAATGTAAGGAAAGGCTTGTGAGTTGGGATAAGGGCAGGGAGAGATCCCCCACCAGTCACTGACACAGCAAAACAAAACAAGCAAGCTATCAACAACCAAATCAGAGCAGGATAATGAGAAATAAAAACTGAATCTAAAGCACCTTCTCCTCACCCCTCCTTTATTCCTGAGCTTAACTTTACTCCCAGGTTTTCCACCTCTCCCCCGAGTGGTGCAGGGGGATGGGGAATGGGGGCTGTGCTCAGCCCATCCTGGGTTGTCTCTGCTGCTCCTTCCTCCTCAGGGAAAGGGCTCCTCACACTCTTCCCATGTTCCAGTGTGGGTCTCTCCCACAGGAGACACTGAACTCCATGAGCTGCTCCAGCCTGAGAGCTTCCCATGGGCTGCAGTCCTTCAGGAGCTGCTCCAGCCTGAGAGCTTCCCATGCTGCACTCAGTCCTTCAGGAGCTGCTCCAGCCTGCTCCCTTTCCATGGCTGCACTCAGTCCTTCAGGAGCTGCTCCAGCCTGAGAGCTTCCCATGGGCTGCAGTCCTTCAGGAGCTGCTCCAGCCTGCTCCCTTCCCATGGGCTGCAGTCAGTCCTTCAGGAGCTGCTCCAGCCTGAGAGCTTCCCATGGCTGCACTCAGTCCTTCAGGAGCTGCTCCAGCCTGCTCCCTTTCCATGCTGCACTCAGTCCTTCAGGAGCTGCTCCAGCCTGCTCCCTTTCCATGCTGCACTCAGTCCTTCAGGAGCTGCTCCAGCCTGCTCCCTTCCCATGGCTGCACTCAGTCCTTCAGGAGCTGCTCCAGCCTGCTCCCTTCCCATGGCTGCAGTCAGTCCTTCAGGAGCTGCTCCAGCCTGAGAGCTTCCCATGGCTGCACTCAGTCCTTCAGGAGCTGCTCCTGCCTGCTCCCTTTCCATGGCTGCACTCAGTCCTTCAGGAGCTGCTCCAGCCTGCTCCCTTTCCATGCTGCACTCAGTCCTTCAGGAGCTGCTCCAGCCTGAGAGCTTCCCATGGCTGCACTCAGTCCTTCAGGAGCTGCTCCAGCCTGCTCCCTTTCCATGCTGCACTCAGTCCTTCAGGAGCTGCTCCAGCCTGCTCCCTTTCCATGCTGCACTCAGTCCTTCAGGAGCAATTCCACAGGGATTTCCTGCCCCTTCCTGAATGTCCCCCCAGGTGCTGCCACTGTCACCGCTGGGCCCAGCCTTGGGCAGGGCTGGAATTGGCTCTGCTGGACACAGGGGAAGGTTCTGGCAGCTTCTCCCAGAGCCAGCCCTGGAGCCCCAGCACCACCAGGACCTGGCCATGCCATCACAATGCAACTTAGAAATGTGAGAGTAAGAGCATGGGATGTCTTTTTTAGTCTGTCGTTTTTCCCCCAAGTGACAAGAATGATCTGAGCTCACCTCCAGCAGTTCTCAGTTTTACTTTCAGTAGAATGGCTGTAGAACATAAAAAGCAATAACCAAAGAACAATAATTCTGCACCTGAAGACATCTGATTTAGATAAGGGCTCAATACTTAACCAGCTACAATTAAAAAATAAATAAAATAATATTTCAAACCCTTGGGAAAAGTTGTGGTTTGGAGACCACTCAGGCTGAAAAGTGATAATGAATGATGGAGCCTCCAAGGCCTCATTTCGTCACTTGGCAGTGAGTGTTTTCAACTCAGCAAAGACAAGTGCAGTTGTGCAGAGAACTGGAAATTCTGCCTGAGTCAGAGCCCTTTCTTAGGCACTTCTTTGAGTTGATGTTCAGTTTCAGTGCCAGGTGCCCTCTGTCAGGGTGTCCTGGTTGAAGAGGGCAGCGTGTGCCAGGACAGGATCTGTGCCTCCTGTGCCCCCCCAGGAGCTGCCAGTGCTGTCCCTTCCCACTCCCACCATTGTTTATCACATTGCTGGGGGGGTTTGTGTTGCTTGCAATTAAGAGGAAACCCAAAGCCAGGCTCTCAGCCTTGGGCACCTCTGGGAGGGCTCCAGCCCCACCAGTGTGGAGGGGGCAGAATGGGACAGGGGTTATTGGGGTCTCCTGCACTGGTGGTGGCTCCCTCTTCGAGGTCATGGATGCAGAAAGGTGAGGAAGTATTTCAGGTACACAGCAAACAAACAGGAGATTTCTGTCCCCTCTAATGCTCACATGGTAAATCTCTTCATTGTCTTCCTGGATTCTGGCAACTTTGGGAAAAATCCTCAGCATTCCATTGATTCAGAGTTGAATGGGATCTCCTCAAAAAAAGGAGATTTCTCCAGTAAGCTGAGATTAGAATTCAAATGGAAAGGAAGAGGTGGTGACTTATTGGGCACATTTTATGTGCTGCTTTTCTGCCTCTGGAATGTGTTCAGTGGGCTCTGGAAGGCTGAGCCTTGCTGCCAGAACTGGGCAAGTTCAGCACCTCAGATCCTGCCTCTGTCAGGAGATTTTTGCCACATCTCTGTAACCCCTGCAGCCTAAAGCCCTGCTCCTCAGACAGCTTCTAGTCACAGGTCAAATAATTCTCTTCAGCTAAGGTAGAAGCCAAAGTGATCTGATTTCCTGAGATCAGGTATTCCAACATAGATCTTTATTCACAATCTCTTGGAGGAAACAATGCAGCTTGTTAGGATGGTTTTTGAATGCATCTCAGCCCTGGTACCAACAGAGCCTCTCTTAGGCCTTGATTCAGCAAAGCACTCAGATGTGTTTAAATGTGTTCTGTTACTCACATGTAAAATTGCTTTGCTGAATCCTAAATAACAGATATTAATTCAGGCAACAACATACTCTGTCCCTTCTGTTGAGTATAAAATCTTGGCTTTGGCAGGAGTTCAGTTGCAGATTTTGCTTATGGGAGACAAGAGCTGAAAAATATCTGCCTGAAAAGCTCATCATCTAATTCCTCTTGATAGTATTTCAGAGCATGACAGGATTTCTTGAAGGATAATTGCTGTAATGCCAGATTGCTTGTGTGATCTAAGTGCAGGTGAACAGTTGCAGGAATTAATGGGCTCTGCTTGATACTCATTAAAGAAGAGAAGTTTTACCAGGTGCTTCAGTTTGCAGATCAAGATGCCATCCACAGCTTCTTTTGAGGCTGAAAATTTCAATCCAGTGCAATGATGGCAGAACTGCAGTAAGATGAATCTTTACAGGAGGAATGTCAGTTTGTTATTTGTTACTCAGAGGGTGCAGGAGATGATCAAGGAATGAGCTTTGCAGAGCTAAGGGTTGGGAGCCTCTGCTCTCAAAGCTGAGGTGTATTTCACCATAAAATCAGGAACACTTCTGCTCTCCATGCTTGAGCATGTCATTCATCCTTAACTGCAGCTTCTGCTGCTGGTTTTAAGGCACAGGAAATCATGGCAAGATCAGCCAGGAGCTTGAAGCAAACTGTAGCATCTGAAGGGATGCAGCTCTCACCTGGTGGCTGCTGGGCAGCCCAGAGCAGTCCCAGGGGTCACACAGGGCTTCAGCTTTTGGGGACAGCTCATGAAGGTGCCACAGCTCAGGGGATGGTCCCAGGGAGGGCTGGCAGAGCTGCTGGTGCCAAGGCCCAGGTGGGACAGCCACAGTGGGAGTGTTGTTATTATGAATTACCCTGAGGGGATGAAGGCACTGCTGAAGCAGCCCATGCCCCAGTGATGGGAGAGGGGAGTCAGTTCATGGCCAGGGGCACAATCTGCCTTTCCACTTCTGTCTGAGGCCACTCAGTGCTGCTGGGTGTGGATGTCTGCTAGCAGGAGGCTGCTCCTGTCCCAGAGGAGTTCCTTGTGACACTGGAAATGCTCTCCTGTGTATTTGCTGCCCCAAGCTGAACCTTTGTTTGCTCTTGGTGGCAGTGAGGCACAGAACATCTTAAGGAAGCTGTGTCCCTTCAGTGTGTATTTACAGCACTTGGTGAGTTTTTAAAATACCCGAATTCCCAGAGAAAGGTTCATTTTCAATTTGTGTTTGTTCTGTCCCCACAGTGTATTTATAAGTTTGGCATGAGTCGCTGCATCCAAATTACACCCTGCCAGTACTTGCTTTGGAGCTGCAAATTAAATTGTCTGTGAATGTGACTTTCACATAAAATAAAGCAAATTCAGTGTCACATCTGTGAGCTCTGCAGTGTGTGTCCACCAGTGTCAGAGCTGCAACCACAGTGGCACAAATGTGAGTGTTTGTGTCAGTGTTATCCCCTGGTGCCTCGTGACTCACTTTCCACTGCCTCAGCTGCAGGTTCAGTGTCTGTTCATCTTTCTGCAGCCACTCTGTGCAGCTCTCCTGGGCACCAAGGAGAGCCCTGAAGGGAGAGGGGCTCGTGGGCACTGCTGGGAGGGCAGGGACAGTGACAGTGACAGTGTCAGTGACAGCCTCATGGGCAGCTCCTGTCTCTGTGCTTTTCCCTGCCTTTTCTGACCACACACTGCTGCACTGGAGCAGGCTGGAATGTTGGGATTTTTGGTCTGTGACACTGCTAGAGGCACTGGCATTCAATACCTGGTGCTGGGGGCCAGGCTGAGGAGTGGCTCAGAGCTGAGGAGCCTCCCTCCCAACCCCTCAGCTCACACCCTGCCACTGCTGCTCATCCTCCACTCCAGCCTGTGCTTGGACTGGATCTGTGTCCCCCTGGATGCTTGGTGGTTTCCAGGCCATACCTGGGGCTGGCAGCAGTCCTGCTGTGCGTGGGGCAGATGCCTGGGGATGTGACTGCCAGGAAAAGCAGAGTGCTGTGTGTGGGAGGGAGGGTTTGGTGTCTATGGATCACTGAGTTATCACTGGGATAACTCCTGCTGCTTGCCTGAGTCACTCTGCATCTCTGAGCTGAGCTCCAGCCTGTGCTCAGCCCCCTGCTTCCCATTGCAGCCCTGTCAGGACAGGTGGATAAAGGCATCTCAGGTGTGCAGCAGCAGTCCCAGGCAGCCCCCAGGGCAGGACTCAGGACAGGGAGCTGCTCTCTGTGGAGAGAGGCAGTGGATGGATGGCAGAGGTGACTCACATGGTTTGTGCTCCCCTGTGCAGGACTCTGAGCCATGACTGAGTCTCAGCAAAGGAATGTGATCTTAATTTTAATTAAGAGTCAAACTTGGATAGCAGCATGTGTAAGAGCCCAGGTACCTTTGGGTACTGATTGCCAGAAAAGTGTTTTATCTTGGTCCCTGGTTAGTCTGATAATATCCCAGGCTTTTAAGAACAAAAACAATGGGATGGAAAAGGGTCATCAGAAATGTTTGAGATGGGATAGACACAGGAATCTCTGCTTTATTTAAAATGTTTTTAAAATGGGTTTTCCATTTTAGGAGGCATTTTGCATTTCTCTGCGTTGCTGTCTGCTGTCCCAGGCAGCTCTGGCCCAGCACTGGTCTGTGTGCTGGGCTGGAAATAAAGCCATCCACTGCTGGGTGCTCCCACAGACTGTGCTGTGAATGTCATGTATTGAAATGTTTTCAGTTCTGGGACTAATTTAAACTTAGTTCAACTCCAGGAGAGAACCTGGTTTTTTAGGGGTGGCTCCTCTGATTGCCTTCCTTGCATGGGGACATCCCAGATACTTGAAGATGCAAGTGCTTAAAGCTGTTTTTGGCTGGGGAATGTCTTGGAACAGTGTCCCTGTTCTCTGAGAGCAGCTTTAGCCCCAGGGAAGGGGCTGGGGTCAGTACCTGGCTCACAGGGAGCTGGGAAATGCTTCCAGTCCCTGCTGCTGATGGTCAGAGGGCATGTGATCAATAGTTGGCTGCTGGTTTGTCTCTGTCTCCTTTTTTCCTTGAAAGCTTGTGATTGCATGCTGCTGTTAATGATTCTCACACGAAATACATGGCTTTTGATGGTTATTTTAATGGGTGGGGGTTGCCTGGCAACTCATGACAGAAACTTCCCTCTGTGTTCACTGACTGACCATAGATGCATTCCTTCCACTGCATTTTTGTGTTCATAAAGTGGAGCCAATCACTGATGGCACCTGTGATCTTTTCAGGGGTTGGAAAGCACATAAAGTACAAAAAATATGCTCTAATTAACAAGGTTTCTGTCTCTGCTTTTTATTTCTGTAAAAACTCCTGAGAACCTAGTCATTTCTTTGCATAGTTCTGTGGGTCTGAAATGTCACCTATTGTCTAGAGTAACAAGATTTGGTCAAATTTCCCCGTTTCCTTATTGGCATCTTTTATCTGCAGGTCTCGATTGTCTTCTTTGAAACCCACATCTTTTGGGTGTTCAATCTTCCTTCTACTCTTTTTTTCCCCTTTCTTACCTTCCCCTCTGCCCATTTAAAATGTTTTCTTGGAACACACCTCAGTTTCTACAAAAGAAGAGATTCCCTTGGGCTGCTGTGGAGTTCATCTCTCAAAAGGGAAGAAATCCAGATAATCCAGAGCAGAGCACAGGCCAGGCACTGATGTTGTCAGCAGATGTTTCTGGTTCCCATTTCCAGGTTCTGTAATTTTTAAGTGTTACCAAAAAGCAGGTGGAAGGAAAAAGTGAAGAAGAGAATGAGTTGAAGGAGAGGCACAGGGTTGGTTTCCTGGAATTCTGTTGCTCTGTTTCTCCTCTCTGTTGTCTCCCTACATATTTTCCCAAGTGTGAAAAATGCTTCAGTGGCATCCTTGATCTTGGCTCATCTGCAAACTAAACCTGCAAACTAAACTCTGAAACCATTTCTTATGTAAGATAGATGGTCATCACTTCTTCAACAATGAGTCAGTTCTGTGTCCACACATGCAGTCCATCACTTCTGTCCTTCAGCACTCAGGGAATTCATTCTCCCACCCACAACCAAGCGATGCTTTCTTTCCTAGTGCCTCTCTCAGTGCATTTGGCTGAAGTTTGTCTCCACACTTATAAAACATGCAGTTGCAGCAAAGTCCAGCACTCTGTCTGTGAGGCTTTCTTCTGGCAGAGGAAGAATTCGTGGCTGGGAGGATTTGGTGGGCTGGTGGTCACCCAGGGCAGGGCTCTGCTGCACTTGCTGAGCCCTCCTTGTCCTCTTGGGCACATCTCCTCCCCTGTCTGGCTTGGCCCATGTGCACATCATCCTCCTCACCTCCCTCCCCTGGGTGATGCTGTGCTGCTGTCAGTATTTTCAAATTATGTGGAGATGCTGAGGTCAAAGCACTAGAAAAGGGAGAAGTTTTGTAAATCTTCCCATAATTATTGTTATATCACAAATAGATGCATTTTCTGGAGGAAACACTGGCAGTGTCTGGCAGCCAGACCCTACAGCTGCTACTGCATGCTACTGAAGCTAATGACTTGCTCAAATAATGCATATTTACAGTTTATGGGGGACCAGTTTGAGGATTATATATCATTAAATAAATGCACTAATGCAAGATTTTCAAAAGCCTGCTTTCCCAGCACTGCTCCCAGGAGCCCTCAGTGCCTGGGCCACGTCAGAAGCGTTCCCATTCCTCTGTCCAAGCCCAACGTTGTGTTTTTAATTTATTTTCAGTATCCAAGGAATGCTGTCTCCAGTATCCAGAGGACTCTAAATCGGATGTGAGACACAAATGCACCAGAGCAGCTTATCAGAGGAGCAGGCTTGGCATGAAGCCTACCTAAACAACCATAAATTTTTCTCATTCAAACGAGAGGACTCAGGGGGATTGGCCCATTCCAGCTGCAGGGGGCTGGCCTTGGGCACCAAGGAAAGTGCTTTGGTAACCCCTGCTATCTGACATGACCTGAATGTTTTGCCTGCCTATAAACTTACTGTTCTAGGCTGACCAGCTTGGTTCTGGCAAATTCACTTCTGCAGGTCAGAGTTATTTACCAGCAGTGGATGTTTTCTCCTCTCCTTGGGTTTCCCAGGACATTTTAGCCCGTTTTAACCCAGGTAATGAAGAGCTCTTGTTTCCAGGCACCCCTCTCTGCCTCACTCCCTTAAAACACAGAACAGGAAGAAACTCAGTAAATTCAGTCTTGGCCAGAAAGCTGGGGTTTTTTTCCCTTGCTTCCAATAAATATCTCATTTCCTGAAAATCCTGACTTTGACCAAAACTTCTGGGACTTTCTAGATTTATCATCACTCATGGCCAAGCCCAGTTTCAGTTTGTGTTGGGGTATTCTTGAGTTCATGTGAGCCCTGAGCTGGGCAGCAGGAGCTGCCATCACCCTGGCGTTGATGCTGTGCCCCAGCTGAGCCTCTTCCCTGGAGCTGTATGAAAACCAGGTAATTCTGCAGCATGGCTTTGATTGTGAACACCATGCCAGGAGCAGTAAGGAATTATTTCCTGGTTTTGTTGTGAAATTTGTATCATTTTCCAGTGTGAGCCCTGCACTGAACTGACACAAGCGAGAGCAGGCAGCCCTCACGCTTGCAAACTTGATCCCAGTCTTGAGTGAGGTACAGCAAATGCTTTCTGACAGGAAACCTGGAGCAAACCCTGCTGTGGCCTCCCCAGTGGCCACTGTCCAGTCCATCCATACCCAGTGCTCCTCCCTTTGTGGGGTCAGTGCCTCCCAGTCCCCAGGACCGGTGTGTGATGGAGCAGAGCTCGTGTGCTGTGCTGCAGGTCAGTGCTGGGCTGTCCCCTCTTGCTGATCCACCCTCCTGTGAGGGCTTAGCCACTCTCCTGGCTTCAGATTAATGAGGATTATTTCCTTCAAGTGGTGGAGAGAGCAGGAGTGTAATAACTTCAGTTCCTGCCCCAAACATCCCTGCAGGCTCAGGCCATGCAGGGAGTGAGGAGGGAATGGGGCTGAGGTTCCTCTGGGAATGGGGCTGAGTGTTTGCTGGACACCTGGGCCTCTCACCCTGATTCCCATGGACACTGAGTACTGGAGAACAGGTTGTGTCCTGTGCTCATGGGCCAGAGTCACCTCCTGCCGTTGTTTTGGGGTGCTGGGTGCTCAGGGGCTGCAGCATTTCACCCACAGAGTGGCTGTTCCTGGGTGATGAATGACCCACCCTTGCTGCTGAAGTGGCAAAGAGCATTTCAGTCTCTGTCCCCTGTCCCCATAGCCCAGTGACAGGGGCAGGTGTAGCTGAGTGTGGGTTTGTGTCTGTGTGTGACATGGCTGGGGAGGCCTGGCAGCCTGTGGGGCTCCAAGTGCTGCTCATCCTCTCCAGGTGTCTTCTGCCCAGGGGTTTTTTGAGTGCTCTGCTCCCCTTGTGCTGTTTGGGAGATGCATTTTGGGGCAGGGGGTGCCCAGGAGGCTGCTGCCAGTCATGGCCTCTGCAGTGGGGTTTAAAAACCCCATGGAAAACTCCATTGTTTTTGAGGTTCCTGGGGCCCTGTAAAGCCATTCCCAAAATCCCCCATGGGTACTTCTTGCCTCGTGGTGCTGGGGCAGGTGTGGAGAGCCAGGATTCCAGTCCCATGGAGCCCCTGCCTTTCCTGTGCCCCTTGGTGCCATGGGGTGCAGGCAGTGCTTGGGGAGGGGTCCCCAGTGCTCTGTGCGCTGTCCTGCTCCTGCTGTCTCCACAGACTCCCTGTATGGATGCTCAAACCCTGTATCCCATCCCATCCCATCCTGCTCAGGGCCTCCTGTGGGGCTGCTCCTGCTCCCTGGGCTGTGGCTCAGGCCCTGGCACTGCCATTGCTGGGGCTTGGGAAGGGCTCCCAGCCGCTCTCCCTGCTCTGGGTGCCCCTCAGGCTTGGTGCTTCCTCCTCCTTTCCAAGAGATGAGCTTTTCTTGCCTAAAACCTTCCAGCATTAACTGTTTGTTTACCAAACCCCCGTGGGCTTGCACTGTGTTTGGAGCAGTGGTATAAAAGTGAATGCTGAGCCCGGTAAGAAACAGGGAATCGGAGGAGAGACACTTCCAAAGGATGTGCTGTGAGCAGTGGCATCTGCAGTGGCTCTGACTGCAGCCAGCAGGGCTGGCTCTGCTGCTGGGCTCACCCTGTGCCAGCACACGTGGAGAACACGGCCACCAATACCTGCAGAGTGAAGGGTGTCTGGTTTTGTGCACATCCAAAAGCAGGGATGGATTTCGCAGTCATTTTTGATTATTCTCTGTTACATCTCAGCAGTTGTCTGTCACTGTGCTCTGAGACACAGCGTTCTGTGTCCTGACATTGAATGAGATCACACAGCTCCCCTGGCTGCTCTGCTCTGTCACTCTCCCAACTGCACTGCCTGCACAATTTTTCCTGGAAGTAATGCAAATAACTTTATTGAGTGAGTCAGTGGATTCCTGACCTTAGGAGCCATGGCAGTGTAAATTCAGACCCATGGAAACAATTTGCTGAATCAGTATTAGCAGTGCAGTGGTCTCTAGAGCAGCAGCCTCCCAAAGTGGGGTGCAGGCACCCCAGACAGTGTTCAAGGTGATCCTTTGGGGTGCAGGGAGAAAATACTTCACTAGTGGATGTGTATAATTTATAAATACATCAATGTGCATGTGTTGGGATGCATGTGCAAACATTTTTAACTGGTAGGGAAGCACGATCAAAAGTTTGGACTAGAGAAGGAAAGCCTAAAGAACACACAGCCACCAGGACTCATTCTGCTGATTTCATGAGTTATTTAACAAAGCAGAATGTGTACACTTGGGAAAATAAGGCTGGAAGTCATCTCTTAGGAAAGTGTGTAGGTGAGAGCCAGAGATCGTATTTTCTAAGCCTTGTTTTTGAACGGATGTTATTTTTTATTGCCCTGTTTAGGTTCAAGTAGCAAATCATCCCTGTTGTTACAGTTCTGTTTCAGGCCCTGCTGCTGCCTGGGACTGGTTCATGGAAAGGGGCTGGTGGCTGCTCTCTCTGAAGTCCTGTGGGGTTTGGATGGTGATGGTGAGGATAGTTTGGTTTACACACAGAGGTGGCAGCACAGAAGCTGGCAGATCACACAGTTCCTGTGCATTGAAACCTCGAGGCACTTTCACAATTTGCACTAAGGGGAAAGTCCTTCATCAGTGGAGTTCTGCAGCTGATTCTGTGCAGTTGAGAGTGATTAACATCGAGGGTTACAGGAGCCAGTGCGTTTGATGTTTGGGGTTTGTTGATAGCTACTTTCTCCTATTTGCTTCTAGAGCCTTTTTCCCCTAGCCCAAATGTTGGGCAAGTGAACAGGATATGCAAAACCCCAAAACCAGGGGAAATCAGGAGTGAGCAGCTTTGATAGGAGCATGGCTGAAGGCAGAGGTTTTCAGTGTCTTAGTCACCAGTGGCTGTACTGGAGAGCTGATGTCTCATGCTGGGTAGAGGAGAGGAAGGAAGTGGATTTAGCAGAAAATTGATTGCATCTACTTGGGCTCTTTCCAGCTGAATCCTGAGTTAAGTACATTCATCCTGAGCTAATCGTTGTGGAGAATTGGCTGAAATCTCACATACTTCTTAAAAGGAAAGCTAAGCATTAAAGGAACAATATCCTTATTGTACCTGAGTGCCAAAAGAAGTGAATGTACTGTCAGGAGCTGTACCTATTCAGCCCTCTGGCTCGGGCTGTGGGTTTAGTACTAATGTGACCTGTTGCAGGAAGCTGTGGTCAGTCCAGCTCAAAATATCAAGGGCAGCCCAAGGAGGGCTGATCTTTGATTAGATTTCAAATTGGCTGAGCAAGCCAGAGTCCATTTCAGTAATTGAGTACACCTATCATTTTCAGGTTTGTTTTGTTTACAGTGAAGAATGCTGGAATATTGTCGAAAACACATATCTGAGGTCCTAGCAAGGTTTGGTTCCAAGTTACCAGGATAAATCTGAAGTAAAGTTATTAACATCAGTGTAATTGTTCACCAGTGTGGGCAACAGGAGAGTTGTTCTCTGTGCAGGTCTTTCAAATTTACAGCTAAGTAATCTAAACACAAAGAATGTCCTTCAAAACCAGCAGATGCTTTAATACTTTGTCACTCTGATTTTTTTTTTTCTCTGTGTATTATTCTTTCTGAGTTTCTTCGTGCTTCTGGACCCAAGGACCAGTCCCTGACACAATCTTCCATTATCCCAGGAAGAAAAGGGTTACAGCTGTTGCTCAAGATGCCATTTCTAGGCACTGTGGATCTTAACAATCTCACTTGATTGCAAAGATTTATCTCAAGGGAAGGAGAACTGTGCACTGTTGATTCCACCATCACGGGGTGGGTGATGTGGTTGGTGCTGGCTGCTGAGCTCTCTCTGTCTGTGCCTCAGCCCCAGCCCTGCTGCGTGCAGTGTGGCACCCTGGAGGCTGCTCTCACCCTTTGGATTCTGCTCTCACCCCTTGGATTCTGCTCACACCCCTTGGATTCTGCTCACACCCCTTGGATTCTGCTCTCACCCCTTGCATGCTGCTCTCACCCCTTGGATTCTGCTCTCACCCCTTGGATTCTGCTCTCACCCCTTGCATGCTGCTCTCACCCCTTGCATGCTGCTCTCACCCCTTGGATTCTGCTCTCACCCCTTGGATTCTGCTCTCACCCCTTTGGTGCTGCTCTCACCCCTTGGATTCTGCTCTCACCCCTTGGATTCTGCTCTCATACCTGTGGTGCTGCTCTCACAGCAGCGCTGACTCACACGGTGCTGCTGTGAGCAACACTGAACTCTGCAAATCCATTCTTGTTCTTCTGTGACAGCACAGGAGAGAGTTTAGGGAAATTGCTCATCTCCCTTGAGGCTCCCCTGCATGTTGCCACAGGACTGGGCTGTGTCCACTCCTTTTGTTCAACACATTTTTCTGTGTGTTAGCAGAGGTGATGCTGCAGCTCACTCCTTATGAAGATGACATTCAGCAACCTGCCTGCTCTTCCAGCTCCTGTTCAGATTTCTCTTCATCTGCTTCAGACCCTGGCTAAGCTGGGACTTTCAGTTGAGGCTGAACTTGAATGGGGAATAATGAATTGCAGGAAAGAACCTGGTAGCAATGGTAAGGGGTCTGCAGTGCCCTCAGTCCAACAGCCTTGCCCAGCATTTGCTGGTTGTCAGGTGGAACTTCCAGTGGGTTCTTGCCCTGCTCTGAATGTCCACGTGACACTGAGGACCAAACATCTTGTTTCCTTCTTCCTTTAGTCTTGTTGGAATACAGTAGCAGCATCTTCTGGATGTATTCCCACAGGAATTGCCTCCTGTTGTGTTTCTCAGCAGCTGACCCCTCACCGAGGCTGCTGGGGGCAGTGCAGAACTCGGGAGGTTGGTCCTGCCTCCCTCAGGGAGCTCACACAGACTGTGTGAACCTTGAGTCAGGCACTCTGTTCTACGTGTGTACAAAGACCTGAGCAGAGCCTCAGAGTGCTGCTAGATAAAAACACCAGTTGTGCTGGAGATGTGCATCCCATTCGTGTCCAGGTGCAGCTGAGGTCTCAGCTTTGACTTACAGGGCTCTTCAGTCTGGTGGTGGTGACTGCAGAGGCTGCTGTGTTCCCTGGGATGCAACAGAAGCTTGAGATCAGCAGAGGTTCAAAACAAACAGAAGGGAATATTTCATACAACGCACAGTGAAATTGTGGGACTCTGCCATGGGGACAGCGTGGAGGCCAAAAATATAAATGATCTCATAGAGAAATTAGACAAATTAGAGAAGGATTGGTCCAGTGAGGCTATTAAACATAATAGTTATGATGCAACCTGTGGTGCAGGAAGGGCTGAAGTGCTGGAAGCTGGGAGGTTATTCCTGGGAATGCTGCAGCTGTGTGAGCCCTGTTTGTGGTGCTCTTTCCCAGTGAGCTTCCACTCCTGGCCAGATGTGCAGACAGGATGCCAGGGTAGATGGATCCTTGCTGCTGCCATCGTGGTGCTTCTTCCTGGAGGCTGAATCAGAGCCACCCACCACGCACAGGGGCAGGGGCCAGCCAGGCTGCTGGGAGGCTGAGTCCTGCCTGGAGCCTCAGCAAGGCTTGGGCTGCACTTGGGGATGGATTTACTCTGCCATAGGATGGGCTGGCACTTGGGCCCTGGGATAGTGTGATAAGACAAGTACTCTTTTAAGTCCTGGCTTACAGGCAGCAGCTGGAAAATTGGAATTCCTTACTGATAACGACCAAGAGGCTGTGATGGAATGGTGAAAGCTTCCCACAGTGGAAGCTCCCCACCTTGAGGGAAGAGCTGTACCCCCTGCCCTCCCAGCTTGTCGAGTGGTGGGGAGGCCTCTCATGGTTTGGTGGGGGTTTTTGCATTTGTAAACCCAGCCCCGGAGGGAAGAAATTAAATTGAAGTACACTTGGAGCTTTACTTTACATTTTCTTAGTGTTGCCACTTGCTGGCTTGTTAAGTAATGTATTTTTAGATGTATATTAATATATTGACCCGAAGTAGCTATTAGATCAACGCAGGCAGTTGTATTTCTGTTTTTAAATACATACTCAGCTTACGTTTTTGCAAAGTCTTTTTCATCGTAAGTTCTTCTGTTAGAGCTCTGTGGAAATAATTTATGTGTTAACCCTGAAATTGATGGGTGGTATGGGATAGAATAAATATGTAAGTGGGAGAGAAAGGAAACATCTGCCAATTTAAACTTTTGCAAATTATATGGAAGCTTGAAAGTATCTGCTAAGTTTATAATAGAGTCTGCACAGGAATGCCTTGCCAGAGTGCCAGAGGTCAGAGAGCTTCTTGTCCCTGCAGCTTTAAGCAACCTCTCGGTTAAATAACCTGACCGAGGAGTAGGAGGAGACAGAAAGGAAGAGAGAATTCCACACTAGAGTAAACATGGCACGGAGATCATGGGTACCCTGCCAAGAAAGGTGGGGTTTTCCAGCAAGGTAACAAAAGATATTGGCTATCTATCTACATAATCCTGCTGGATGCTGACAGCTGCAGTCATGCAGCGAGGTTGGGCAGAAATGTGCCCTCCACTGCTCGGAAATGTGCCCTCCACTCCTTGGAAATGTGCCCTCTGTGTCCTCAGCATCCACTTGTGGCTGTGGTGGGCTGAGTCCTGCGGAGGTCTGCAGTGCCGGGATGCAGGGGGGTTGGATGCAGGGATTCAGGGGGGTTGGATGCAGGGATGCAGGGGGTTGGATGCACGATGCAGGGGGGGTTGGATGCAGCAAACACCTGCTGGGTTCAGAGGCGTTCCCCTCGGTGCTGTGGCTGGCACGGGGCAAAATCCCAGGGAAGATAATGAAGTTTTGCACTTTGACATCATGGCAGGTTAAGGTCTCTGCAGAGGAGAGTCTCGAGTTTACCTTGGGCTACAAACATGTCAGAACGACAGAGTGCTGTGTTTGCATCTGGGCTCTACCACACGTTAGTGAGTGCATGGCACAGACAGCCCGTGCTCTGTGGGGATGGCACAGGCAGCCCTGCAGCCCGTGCTCTGTGGGGATGGCACCTCGGGCACCTGTGCAGCCCCTGTTCTCTGGGGATGGCACCTCGGGCACCTGTGCAGCCCCTGTTCTCTGGGGATGGCACCTCGGGCAGCCCTGCAGCCCCTGTTGTGTGGGGATGGCACCTCGGGCAGCCCTGCAGCAGCTCGCAGTTCTGCGCAGCAGCCGCGGGGCTGCGGGCGGTGCGGGTGTGGCTGCGGGAGGTGCAGGAGGTGCGGGTGTGGCCGGGGCTGTGCAGGAGGTGCGGGTGTGGCTGCAGGAGGTGCGGGCTGTGCGGGTGTGGCCGGGGCTGTGCGGGAGGTGCAGGAGGTGCAGGAGGTGCAGGTGTGGCTGCAGGAGGTGCAGGAGGTGCGGGTGTGGCTGCAGGAGGTGCGGGCTGTGCGGGTGTGGCTGCGGGAGGTGCAGGAGGTGCGGGTGTGGCTGCAGGAGGTGCGGGTGTGGCTGCAGGAGGTGCGGGCTGTGCGGGTGTGGCCGGGGCTGTGCGGGAGGTGCAGGAGGTGCGGGTGTGGCCGGGGCTGTGCGGGCTGTGCGGGTGTGGCCGGGGCTGCCCCGGGAGAGGTGGCACAGGGCAGGGCAGGGCAGGGCAGAGCCCGGACAGCGGCCCAGGATGGAGATGATCATTGCATTGCACTTTCTTTTGCTTTTGTGAGTCCAAGTAAGAGCGGGCAGCGGTAATTGGGAGGAAAAATGGTTCAGTACCATCTGCCTCCCCAGGGCAGAGCCGTGAGGAGAGCGAGGATGAATGCTGACTTTGTGGCCACGGTTAATTTGCACTGAAAAGCTCGGGTTTGGTGTACAGCTATGAATTAAGTATAGGAACTTAAACTAGACTATGATTTCCAATTATTAATTTGAAAATAATTTATTTTAAATTCTAATTTAAATTATCGTTTTAAACAATTTTTTATGCTTTTTCAGCGTCAATATTTCTTGAAATTGAATCTCCTAATCTCTTTAAAGTGTTTGTTCATATCTTGCTATGTCTGTGTACCTGATGATAATATTTTATTAGAATTCGTTCACAGACTCTGAATACTCTTTCCTGAAAGAACCTATGTAAAGGGAGAAAACAATACACATCCTGTACTCCACCTTCACAGGCCTCCAACATACGATGCCACCTTTTGTTTGCAAGAGTTTAAATTTCAAATAAAATCCCAGCATTCTTTTGAAAAAAAGGAAAGGGCCTCTCCCCTGCTTAGATTGTCAAATCCCAGACTAGCCTGGAATTGAATAGGCCAAGTCAGTGACCTCAGGCAGAAAGAATGTTGGTTATTTACGTAGGGCTTCTGCTATTTTAGCAGCAAACCTTTTCTTCTGAAAGGACAATGTATACTGTTTTGTGTTTATGGCCGAGTAAAAAGCTTGTACATTTGAGATTTGCATGGTAATAGCCTCGTAACTCAATATACAGCATCCTCAAAAATAGCACTGCAAGGCTCTGTTTTGTCTTAGCCAATGCAGGTCTTTTAGAGGCTTTTACAAAAGTTCTCTGTAAAACCGACCTTAAGATTCAGCTGCTTATATGTTTGCTTTGGTGGCTTTTTTTTTTTCCTTCATTTCCCCGGAGTTCTGCATTTTTTCCAAACCTAAAATTCCACGTGGTTTCTTTAGGAGCTATCAGGTCAGTGCTCAAAATATTTTGATGCATCTCAAGCTAAGCCGTGCCTGCAGCTTGAAACCAGGAAAACGTGTGAGTGTGTGTGTGTGCGATCCAGACACTGAGCATTTTTCCCGAAATAATGGGAGATCTTTACAGGCATTCTGGCCCGGTGGATGAGCCTGCAATTCCAAATGGTTTTTAAAGTGTGCCGTTCTCAATAGATCGTAACCATGAGGAGCTATTGTGTGAGTAAAGCACACATTTAGGATCCAATCCTGCATTCCTTAAAGTCAATGGGAGTCTGAGCGTGAAAGGAATGCAGGATTGGGTCCTGGAACAGGGGAGCAAAATTGTGTGCCAGATTGCTTTGAAAAGAAGAATACAGCACATCCACAGTAGCCACTTTTTAGTGTTTCACATTTCAAACGGCTGGAGTCTGTGAGAAGTGGCTTCTGCCAACATGCACTATCTTCTATTCAAAGGAATTTGGCATTGATTTTTTTTTTCGTCCCCTATCTTAAAACCCCTGAAAGCCCTAGAAATTCACCCCTTGTTTCACAAAGCCTGAGCGTTACGAGGAGGGGAGGAGGCCGTGGGGGATGGAGGCTTGTGCGAGCCCAGGGGCTGGAGCTCGGTCCCCTCCTGGCACCCTGGCTGTGGTGGCAGCTCCAGCCCCGAGCCCGGCACGGGACCTTGTGCTCGGTGCCTTTGTGTGAGTCCCCTGTAGGAGACTGAGGAGGAAAATGGAATGAGCAGTTCCTGAGAGGCTGAAGCAGCCTCGGTCTGCCCCGCTCGCAGTGGGTGGAGTGGCAGAAACCCTGTGGAAAGAAAACCTCTGTGCAGTGGGGCACTGTGAGCCGGAGGATGGGGAACTGCGGCCCAGACTCACGTGGGTGTGAAGGAGGAATGGTAACAAATAAAGAAAAAGTATTAGAAGCTTTTATTTTCTTTTGTCACATCTTCAATTCCTGGGCAGGCAAACCACTGCTGCCTGAAAGGGAACAGCTCTCCCGGGTGAAATTCTGCACCCGTTTTAGCCAGAGGTGGTTGGGCAGAGGAGGTAGCAGGGGTGGCTTGTTATTACTTAATGTTCTTAATTATTTATTGTGTTTATGAAAAGTGGTATTTTCCTTGAAGTTTCAGCTCCTGGACCCATCTGGTGACTTAAAATTTAGCCTCCACTGTTCAGCAATAGTAGCTGTCAAACCTAGGGATTTGTGGAGAGCTGGTTTGGGTTCTGCAGGTTTCACTTGCCCTTCATCTTTTGAGCTGTGTGTGTCCCAGCTGCTCGGTCCTCAGGTGGTGTCACACAGGTGAGAGGGACAGTCACTGCTTGCATGCCAGGGGAAGCTGCAGCCAGAGATGGGTGGGCAGTGAGTGGTGCCTGTTGGATGCTGCTGTGGGCAGGACCCTTGAGAGGACCCTGGGCTGGAGAAGTGCCCCTGGGAGTGTGGGCAGCCCGTGGGTGCACCACAGACCAGCTCAGAATCACAGCAGCCCCAGACCAGGAGCCAGGGCATTTTGCAAAACAAATGAGCAGGTTTGGCCTGGTAAAAGTTGACATTTCAGTGAGCAGTGGTGGAGAGCGTGGCAGGGGTGGGCAGTGGGCTCGGCTCAAGCCACCTTGTGTCTCATTCCACTTGCACAGGGCTTCAGGGCAGTACACAGGAATTTTCCTTCACTGTTCTGGTAGCTGGGGAATATTTGGGCAAATGTTGTTGTGCATTAATCCTCTGTGTGTGCGTGTGACACATCACTGTGGTCTGAAGGCTTTCGGGGACTGTCACTTGAGGTGCTGGGATGAGCCGAGTCCTGGTGCTGGTGTCACATCAGCCACTGCAGAGATGGCATCTGAAGCAGTTAACAAGCAATTAGGTCCATGGTTAATATTGCTAACTAAAGCAGGCACAGTTCTTTGGTCAGCCAGGCATGAAGAGCTGTGGCTGCCACGCTCGGGAAGCTGAGCAAGTCCTGGAGCAGAGTTTGCAGAGCACAGAGATCCTCACTGCGTGTCCCAGGCAGCCTGGGCACTGACAGGTCATTAAATAAGGAGGAGGAAGAGTCTCAAGGAGAGAAGCAACGAGAGATTTTTTTTTCCTCCAGCAAGAGCTGTTAAAGGAGGATGCTGAGGATCTGCCTTGCTGCTGTGAGACAAGGCAGGAGCTCCTGGGTGCCACTTTGCCAGCAGGAGCAGGGCAGGGCCGTGCTGGAGGCTCAGGCAGGGCCCTGGTGCTGGGCAGAGCAGGGACAGCCACCCTGCCTGGTCCTGCCTGTGCCTTGGCCACTGCCTGCAGCCTCTGTGCCTGCACCTTCTCTGTGCCTGCACCTTCTCTGTGCCTGCACCTTCTCTGTGCCTGCACCTTCTCTGTGCTGCACAGCCACGTCCCTGGCCAACAGGAATGGCAGCCACTGTGTTAGCTTGGGCTGTTAGGACTGTTAATTAGATCTGCTTTAATGAATGTCTTATCTTCAGTAGTGATACCTACAACTGAACGCTCGGATTGCACTCCATATGGGAAGGTTTAATTACAATTTGTGGGTAAAATAGTATCCTTGTTCCACACAGCTGTGATATTAGAAATATCAGGACACTCTTAGTCATTTCACTCTTTGTCCCCTCTAACACTGAACTTTCCCACATGAATTTAGAAGAGGCACATCTCTGCTGAGAGCAGCACAAGAGGGATGCTGATGGTGAGGGGGTGCTGTGCTGTGCTGTGCTGCGGGTTTTTCTCCGGGATGCACCAGGCGTTATCTGGGAGGCAGGGCTGGGGCTGCAGCATTCCCATGATGTCAGAGGGGAGCTGTTTGTGTTTGAGCAGCGTCAGGCACGGAGACAATGCAGCTTCTCTCATGAACTTGCTTACTCTACAGTACTACTAAATCACGATTACCAAAGGGCTGTGTGTTTTTAATCATCAAAGTGCTTAAAATATTATAATAATGCTTGGCACTTTTCAACTTCAAAGCATGCTGCAAGCAGTAATTAGGTCTAATAACCCTGCTGTGACAGTGAGACATTCCTATCTCCTGTCTTCCAGCGGCCAGGGGGGTGTCAGCCTCTGATCCGGTTGCAT
Source organism: Eopsaltria australis (assembly GCA_034509425.1). Lineage (NCBI taxonomy): Eukaryota > Metazoa > Chordata > Aves > Passeriformes > Petroicidae > Eopsaltria > Eopsaltria australis. Next base: position 112,894 of record JAVTVJ010001325.1, on the reverse strand, counting down.
CCATCCTGTGTGAGACAGGAGATCTCCCACTGCAGGCTGTGATTGATAAAGTGACCTCCCCACAGGCAAATCCTCACAGCCAGCAGCGGCAGGGAGGGCTTGGCAGATGCTTTCCAGGCTAGAGAGGAGGGGGCAGGACACTTCCAGTGCTCTTTGGGGCCGTGTCCTCAAGGCTGTTAAACCTGGCCTGATTCACATTTTGTTCCACGGGGGCCTGGAGCAGCATTTGAAACAGCTTTGGAAAAAAGTTTTACTCCGTCTTGGCTTCCTGGCTGCTGAGTTTTCACCACCCAGCAAAGTGTTCTGGAGACTGGGGAGAATACTTGTGGACAGCCTGTGTCAACTGGGGGTCATTTTTCCTTTTGCAAGCTGTCTTTGAGTTGAATCCTTTGATAAAGCAACAGCTCTCCCGTTCCTTCCTTTTAGTTTGCAACGTGTAGGAGATAAAAATTGTGCAGAAAGTAATTGATAGATACATTTAAATAACAGAGACTTATAAACTGGCTAAATGTCCAAACCACTGTTAAAAACCTAGAGATGGTTCTGCTTTTGATTTATTTTCTTTTTAAGAGTTCCACAAACCTGCATTCTTTTGGGGGTTTGTCGTGTTGGTTGCAGTCACCAGTTGTGATCGGTCCTTGGGACAGAGTCGTTTCTAGCTTTTATTTCCTTATCTGCTAGATTATCTCGTGGATGTTTGCTGGAGTGTTCCTGCGGTCTGTGCCTCCCAGCTGAGGTGCTGGAGCTCCCTGAGCCTGGTGCTGGCTCCCCCTCCAAGGTGGGGGTGTCAGGGAATGGGATTTGCTTTGTCACTGGCAGCGTGTAATCTTTGTTTTCTATAGGAAAACAAGGCTGCAGAGCGCTCGGGGGAGAAGGGGCTTTGCCCTAAAGCTGCAGCAGGAGTCAGCAGCTGAGCACAGGCGGGTCCCCCCGCACATTCCCTGTCCTGCTGCTGTGTCGGGTGTGAGACGGAGCCTGCTCCTCGCTGCTGCTGCAAACTGGTCTGGCAGGGCAGGCGTGCCAAGGTGGGGATGCAGCAGGAGGAGCAGCCAAGGCAGTGCTTGTGAAACCCCACACTCTGAACTCTGCCTTGGCTGCTCATTGTTATTATAATGAGCCGTCAGCAAGTTGCATCAAGTTCTGTCAGGAGCTCTTGACTTTTTTTGTTTCAATATTATGAAAGCAAATAGTAACCAGGCTTGGCTAGACTCAGTCATTCAGAAAGCCAAGCAGCAGGGCCTGTGTGCCAGTGGGCAGGGTGATGTTACCTTCCCTGGCTGGCCAGGTGCTTGGCTCAGCTGGCTAAAGGAGCATCAGGGGGGTTTTACCTTGTAATTTCTGCCTAATTGATGATAACAGGTTGGCTGCACAGAACAGGCTGGTGCTGTGCAGGTCCCTGAGTTGCTCCAGGAGCTTGAGAGGTGAAGCCCCCTTGTCCAGTACCTGGAGCTCGGGGCAGGCATCCCAACAGCAAGGGGCTGCACCCACAGCCACCCTGCTGCCCTGGGGCTGGGGCACCACCTCTGCCTCTCCTCGGGATTCCTGTGTCCCTGGCTGCAATTGCCAGCACTTCCCTCTGCACTGCACTTTGCACATGGTGCCAGGTGCTCACAGGGTGGTGTTTGACCACGCTCAGTGCTGTCATTTAGTCAACCCTTCTGGAGGGCAGTGAAATGCACACTTCTGCCTTTATTTCTAAAATGTGGGATATAGAAGTCAATATGGGCATCCAGGGTTGGTTGAATGATAACTTGCTGTTTCTTGTTTATGAGTTAATTGTTGTACGGTCTCTGAATACAATTCTTCTAAGGTAAAAGGCCTGTCAGTCTTATTAATCATTGCTAATAATAGTAATTATCATGTGAGCAAGCTGCTTGCCTGCTTTATGAGTTTAGGCAGGTCAGTTCCCAAATAGGAGTCTTGTTTTTATCAGCTGGAAAAGGGGGGGAAATGGGATTTCCCCTCAGTTCTGGAAGGTGTTGTGCTGGGGGTGCAGTGTGGTGCACAGGTGGCAGGTGTGGGGTGGGGGGAGCAGCTCTCTGTGCTGGGCAGGGGGGATTTTGTGGGGTGGGCTGGGCTGGGAGCAGGGATCCCAGCAGTGCAGGGCTGATGTGCAGACCCACAGTGGGGGCACTCAGCTGCCAAGTGCACCTGAGGCTTGGTGTGTCTGAGAGCCACTCAGAGCATTGGCTTGGCATTGTTGGTTGGGTCAGAGGCTCCCCACTCCATCCCACTCCATCCCACTCCGTCCCAGTCCAGGAAAGCACTGACCCCAGTGGCTCCTGCCAGTGATGCTGTGCTAAGGAAAGAACCAGAGCAGAATTTGTGCCGTTCCTATCGACAGCAGGCTGGGGTACAGAGAGGGATGTCAGGATCCTCCTGCCCCTCCTGCAGTGCCTCAGGAGGTGCTGGTGCCTCCCTGCACTGGCACGTTGCTGTCCTGCAGAGATCCTTCCAGGAGCCAGCGCTGGGATTTGTCCCTAATCCCCTCTGCTGCTGCTCACCACACTGGGGCTGTGCTGAGGGGGCCAGTGCTCCCTCCCCTGCAACGAGCACCCAGCTCTGGGGGCATCAGCCCATCCAAGGCAGCTCCCTGTTCTGGGTGCAGCCACTTCATGTCCACCAGCTAAAGACAAGTTGTGTGCCAAGGCTGGATCTGACAGAGACAACACATCCTGTACAAAGCCATTCTGGCCTCTTTCCTTCTTTTCCTTTGGTTCCATGTACTTTACCCTTCCCTAGAGAGGTTTAAAAACAGCTTTACAAGCAGGAGGGAAGATGTAGATGTGGTTGCTCCTGCATCAGTTGAGAGAGGCCCCAGGGTCCCCTGACTGGTGCCCCAGCCCTGTGCCCTGTTCAGGGGATGGCCCAGTCTCACCTGAGGCTCTCAGAGGGGATGAGCATGTTCCCCACATCACCAGGCTCCTGGTCCCCACCAGAGCCACGGGGCAGCTGGAAAGGCAAACAACTGACTCCACCTACCAGCAGTATGGAGACAGCAGCTCGTGAGATCGACAGCCCAAGAATGTGCACACAAAAGAAGCATTTCCCTCAGCCACGACAGTAAAACCACCAGACAACCACATGCAGCATGTGATTTCCCAAAAGCATCAGCCCAGATCCCAACTCCTTTGTGCCACACACTGTTTCCCAGGATCAGATCACAGTGGCAATGTGTAAAAGACGCTTTCAAGCACTGAAAATCAATAATATTTTCCTCAACATTGTTTATGGAAACCATGGAGAGCACTCCTGCCCCTCCGTGCTGTTCCTGGTGAAGTTGGAGGAGACATCCAGGCTGATTCCATGGAGTGAAGCTCTGTCAGTGACCTGTGAATTCCTCTTGCCCTGTGTCGCTGCTGGCACAGCCCTGTCTATGTGGGGCTGCAAAGGGCTGCTGAGAGCTCCCCCATGCCTGGGAGCTTTGGCCAGTGGGGCCTGGGCAGAGTGGGAATGAGCTGAGCTGAGCTGAGTGTGGTTTCCCTTCTCCCTCTCTGGTTTTACGCTGGTGAAGCAGCGCTGCTTTTAACAGAGCAGCTCTGGTGTAAGGCAGCTCTGATCTGCTGTAGCTACAAACTGATTGGGCTTGGTGAGTCTTGAATTCCTTTCTGTTGGGACTCTGGAGTCTTGTGCATTTCTTCACTGTAAAGGGAGCCATCAGTTAATGACTGTCACAGGCTTTGTTGGTCGAGTTCCACATGGGCTAATGAAATGGCAAATGTCAAAACTTGAATACAAAAGCTCTTCGTTTCTGTGTGATTTTCCTGCCCTTGCCTCCATCATGTGTGCCTTGTACTGCTTTAGTGTCGCAGGGAGCTGCTGTGGCATTGATTATTAATATTTTTGAGGGTGGCAGGAACATCCATTTGCAGTATCCTTTGTGTAGTCCTTTGGAGACAAACCCTGCTGCTGTTGATTGCAGTGGATGTGAGCCTGCTGGAATTTTACCTGCCAAGAAAATTGTCTCAATTTGCAAAGGAGCCTTTTCCCCCAAATCATTTTTGAGCTTAGACTGTGAGCTTTTCAGGAACTGGCACCAGCTGGGTTCCATAACCCACACTGAGAGGTAACATTTGGTACCTAAGGCAAGGTTTGGTACCTGCTTTGGTAAGGCTGGAGAGAGCCAAGAGCCTGGCCCTAAGGCCTGCCTCTGAATGGGCCCTCCAGGGAAGAGAGGGGCCAGGAACAGACCCCACAGACAGGTACAGGGGGTGTGCTTTTCACTTTGCATCCTGAACAACTGGGTTTGGTGATGGAGAACAAAATTCTGATGGTCCTGTGCTTTAACAGGGAGAAGACTACGAGGAAAAGCTTTCTACAATGTCAATGGCAAGGTGTACTGTGAAGAAGACTTCCTAGTAAGTAAGATTTCAGGCATTTTTAAATTATTTCTAGAACAAATTGTTCTTTTATATTGGCTTGTTTGCTTTGAGAGATGGTTTGATGATGTGAGGCCTCCTGCCAGTGGTAGAATTGGGGAGCTTCTACCACTGACTCCTTGGTTTGAAGTGGTGGCTGTAAAACCAAGTACATAACTGTCCATAAGCCATCACAAAGTGTAAATTATGAGAATAAACACTGGAGCTGCTCAAGCCTGGGACTTGAATTGCAGCCACAGAGCCTCGCCTGCCAAGCCTGAGCTCGAAGTCAAACATCTGGGGAATCCCAATCATAACAGGAGGGAGAGGTTTGTGCCGGGAGCACGGCAGGGCTGTGCACAAAGTTGCTTTGTTGAGGCACAGTTTAATCACTGCTCTGCTCACGGGGCTGAGTTGTGATTAGCTGGGGACTCTTGGCCATGGAGGGGCAATTCAGGTTCTCTCCCTGCTCACAGAGCTTTTGTAAGGGTTTTACTTTAATAGAGACTAAGTCAGGAAAAGAAAAATGAAGCTGTTGCTGAGCTGTGTTGTTCCAAAATTAAAATATTTGTGCAATTAAGGGTGAGGATTGTGCAGTGCACAGCAAATGATTTGATAAGTGCAGACCATTTAGAATTAAGATGAAGGGGATGGCATGGCTGGAAATTGCAATTAGAGAGCAATGATATATTTTAGCTTAGAGGAAGATGAATTGGACAATCAGTATGTTGAATTTATGCCACCTTATTTATTGAAATACCATTAATTTAGAAGCTCGGGTCTTCAGAACAGCTTTCCATTTCTAATGAATACATAATCGTGCTTTTTGCAAAGGAATTATTGAAAGTATATCCCACAACAAAATTGTTACTGGCAGTTCAAAGTGCACAAATGCATTCCTCATCAATGCAATCCATAAAAATCATGGAAATTCCTAAAATATAAGCTAAATTTGCCTTCCTGTGTTACGCCTTTACTGTGAGCTGGAGCCTGTTGGAAAGAAAACCAAAATGTGTTTTGTGCAGAAAATAAGTATCTTGTAATTGAAACTTGTTACTGTTTTGCTTGCATTCTGGAGAGAAAATTATTATTCTTCCTTGCTTTTTTCAGCTCTTTCTTTACTGTGTTTCTGCAGAAGGACAGGGAGGGGGAGAGGAGGTGGTGTGAGAGGGAGGGGCTCAAACCTTTGAGATTTTTCATTTGAACTGTGTTGGAATGTACTTTCCCCATGATCAAAACCTTTCATCCAGACTTAATGACATGATTGTTGTTATTAGGTTGTAATTTCAGCCTAAACACAAGAATTTTAAATCTAAAAATCTTAATCTTTTGGAGAACGTTCATGAGGTGGGGGAAAACTCTTCAGCTCAGGCATGTTCTGTACTGGGTTTCTGAAGGAAGATACCTGCAGAGATTTTCCCAGGAAAACTGAGATGAAGGACCTGATAGGAGTAAACTTTCTGCAAGTTAGGGAACTGTTGGGACATTTAAGGCACAGATTTAAAAGGCCAAACTTCTCACAGGTGTGTTTTAGCAGATTCCCAGGAGCAGAGGGATGGGGGAGAAGCAGACCAAGGGACACCGTGTAAGTCAGCAAAGAAACCAAATCCTGACATTGTCCCTGCTTGTGGTAATTTTGCTGCTTCTCAGGAAGCAATTGCATCTTCTCTCAGCTTCCCTGAGCAAATGTCATAGCAGGAATCCTAGGAATTGTATGGTTTCACTAATGAAATCAAGAAACATATTTTAGAGTTCTGTGAACAGGGAAAGCTCAAAGCTTTTCTCAAAGTTGAAAAAGGCTGTAAAATAGCCATTAAAAAGGAAATTATTTTAACTAGTTCATCTTCCCAGGTCTTCCTCTTGAGCACTTGGAAACCCCAGTCCTCTAAGGAAAGGCATTTTCAGTCCAAAGCAGAAAACGAAATGCTTTTTCTGTATAACTGAGAATTTCAGTCTCCACCATGAGTCCAGTTCTTCAGTGCAGCTTCATTGCAGTGCAGCAGAATTCCCTGCTGACACCATGGCACTGCAGTGTCAGGGAAGTTAAGGCAGGGGGTTAAGAAGAAGATTATTTCAGTTTGGGAATGTAATCAGATACAGTCTAACTGCATTATAATTGTACTGCTGCTAAGAAAATGCTGCCTGCCATGGATGTCCTTCCACTTTCTTGGCTTTTGTTTATCTGGGAATTGATCAGGAGGATTAGATGCTCCTGTAGGTTTGGGAGTGGGGTCACAACTCTGGATTTGCAGCCCCACAGTCTGTGTTTCAAGTTGTTTCAAACACAGCAGGGATTAGAAAGCAGAGCAGCTTCAGAAAATTTGGGTGGGAGGTGCAGTGCTGTCCCGTGGGGGCACTGGTGACAGCCAGGTGAGAACAGGCTGTGTGTACCTGGCTGGGTTTGCCTCCCACGGATCCCAGGGACAGACAGAGCTCAGTGTGTCCTTGCTCACAGTCCCACTGGGGCAGCAGGGCCTGAATGAGCCCCTCATGTTCCTCCCAGCAAGAGGCATCCCGAGGGGAAGCTGTAAATGGGGGAGTGAGGTGGTGGCACCTGGAGGACAGCTTGTCCCCTTGCCAGGGAGGGCTGTCATTCCTGCACAGCTCTGTCACACCCACTGCTGCCTCTGTTTATCCCATTCATTTGCTGCAGGTGCTTCTTCCTGCCATCCCTGGGGTCACACTGGAAATGTCCTGCAGGCCAGTCCAGGCTGGACACAGCAATTTCAGGGCTGCATCGAGCAGCACCTGAACAGTGACGGGCAGAAAAGCTGAAACGGCTCTTGGTGTGAATGAATGCAGAAAATTTTAGTGAAGAATGGATATTGTTTATGGGTTTCTTCCTATTGTAGCTGCTAGGAACGTTTAACATCCTATAGATGTCAGTGTTTAATTTCTCCTGCAGTTCTGCAGTTTGCTCCAGCTGGAGCAGTCTCCAGAGCTGCAGTCAATGGCTCCGATGGGACACCTGCTTCTTTAACTACTGCTCACTCACCACAAAGCAGCTCTTCCACTCACTCAGAGGTGGTGTGTGGAATTCACTGCAGTGTCATGTGTGGTCCCTGAAGCCAAGACCTTGAGGAAACCCATTTTCCAATCCTTTCAAGCGTTTGGCTCTTGGAAGAGCCCTCCTTGGCTCAAGTGTCCCCCTGGAGGTGCAGCCAGTGCCGGGGCCAGCTGCTCCAAGGCTCTGTTCCATCTGCAGTGAGGCCATGGGCTCCTGTGCAGGGCACATGAGAACAGAGCCCAGCTGTCCCTCCAAGCACAGTGAGTGCCTGACAGCTTTGGCTGCCGAGTGCTGCCAAAGAATCCATCGGTCAAAGTATGGCACGAGGAGCTGCTGGCATCAAACTTTCCAAATCTGCCCCTTTCTGGAAGAAGTGCTTTTGATTTGTGGACACAGGTCGTGAGTGAGCTGGTGCTGGTGCTGCTGGTGAGGCTGCCCAGGACACCCCACACTGCCCCTGCTAGAGCCGCAAGGAGCATCCTTCTGGCAAAGTTTTCCTGCATGTTTGCTCTTGCTGAGGGTACAGCCTCTGCACCAGGTGGCTTATTTTGCTCTTTCTTTGCAGGGAAGAAATGTTAGAAGTTTTTTGCCGCACTTGTGAAGTTGTTCATGGGCAAGGGATGTCTTCTGTGGGGCTGGGAAGGGATGGCTGAGGCTGGGAATCCCCTGCACCTGGAGGACGTGGAATACCTCTGCCTCCTGGGGTTATTCTTGTCAGCCTCCTGCTCCCAGCCCTGATTAGCTGCACATTCTCTCAGTGCTTAAACCCAGGCCTTGTTGGCTAATTGTAGTGAATGAATCAGATTTTAAAAATAAATCCGTGGGTAATTCTACTTCTGCCTAAGCATGGCACAGACCTTGCCTGATCTGTGCCATTTCCAGTGGGATACTGCATGTGTGAGGAGCAAAAAGAGCAAAAACAACTCCCCAAACTTTCCATTGCTTTGCTTTGGCTCTAAGGAAGATCCATTAAATCTGGGGAAGATCCTTTAAATGCCAGCTTAAGGTAACAAGTCCAGCAATACCCAAGTCTTGCCCCAGCCCTGTTAGCAGAGTTATTTCATGAAAGGAAATAAAACAAATGACAGTTTAATCCTCTCCTGAAAGCTCCTCGGACACAGATGGCTACCTAGCCATAGCAGAGACACTGTTCCTGGTGAAGTGAACAAAAAATAAATGCCTTACTGTATAATAAATAATCCCAGTCAGATGTTCTTGTTTCATTTTGTTGATAAATTGCTGCATAATCATGGGTGAAGGAAAAATAGCTCAGTAATTTTAATTTGTCATTCCTTTTCTATGCTTAAATAGCATGTAAAGAAATTCTTTAAAAAATACTGTTTTGCTTGGCAAAAAATACTCTAAAAATGTCACCAAAGCAGCCTGAATCTTAGATCTATTATCTCTTTCTTTTCTTTTTTTCCTCTTTTTGATAGGCTTTTCCTTTTTCTCTTGAAGTAATGAACATTATCGAGTGGGGGTCCAGCAGAGGTTAAGAAATGAGAGAATTTCCCTCGAGGGAGGAGATGAGAGGGAAAATGAACCTCGTGACAGATGTTAGTTACATTGCTTAATGCACTACTGGAAGACACTCAGATGCTCTGGAAATAACCTATTAGAGACACCACAGGCTGCAGTGGATAGCATTAAGGTCATCCAAAACTGCCCCTTTTAAGATTTTCTCTTTTACTGTCTTAAAACTTTGCCAGATTTAATCATTTAGGCTGAACTTCTTCCTGCTAGGTTTTTGCCTCTGGCTAACTTTGCTGTCATTAGTTGTTGAAAGTTTCATCTAGGGCTGTTCATCCATTTCAGTAAGACTGGAGGGACTCTGCCCATAGATCCTCAAAGGGGAAGGCTCTAAAGTCTTGGTTTTGCACATGGCAACCATAAAGATTCTGTGCATTGCAGAGCTGCAGAAGCCTTTGGGTGTCCCCTTCCTGCCCTCCCCAGGAGGGTGCCCAGCCCCTGAGAGGGCTGTGGCAGGAGGAGGGTGAGCAGCCCACAGCCCCAGCAGAGCCCCTTGCAGCCCTGCAGTCTCTCCCCAGCCTTCCTTCCTTCTCCTCTCCATCCAGTCTGGTGGGGTTCTGGATCCCTTTGTCCACTGCACCAGCCACTGTCCCCACCCAGGACACTGCTCTTTGCTGGTCACTGCAATGCAAAAGCTGGCTACAGAGGACATGCAGGCCTTGTCTTATATCCACAACCATAAAAGTCACAATGATTTCAGAAATGCAAAAGTATCAGGCTGTGCAAGAATGGTAGGCAAGTGGGAAATGGAAATGCTCAGCCTTTCATGGGGGAAGGGACAGGATATCAGCTGAGGAGTAGCTGAGTGTTGGGCAGCTCATCAGAGCAGGGCTTGCACCTTCATCTCCTGCAGCACCAAACACAGCAAGACCCTTACCCCAGCCAGGGCCCCTGGCTATGGCTGCAATGTAAATATTAATACTAATGAGGCTTTTCTTCTCAGTTTGTGCACATGCTGTTTTCCAAGCCTGGCAGTGTGGGAAATGGCCTGTCCCACTCGCTGGGCCACTCAGAAGATAGTTTTTATTTAGTGTAATGGAAGCTGGTGTCAGCTGGAGTCAGAGGTTTGATTTTCCATCCCAGTGACTATAAATGTTTGGAAGTCCCCCTTGGGAGGGAGCCCTGGGACTGGTGCATTACTCAAAGAGCCCATTTCTGCTAAGTGAGACCCTTAGAAAAAAACAGACTCCGTTGAAAAGGTGAATGATTGAAGTTGCAGCTTGTGTCCATTTCCTATCTAATGGGAATCCCAGAGCACATGGAGTTCCAGATAACTGGAGGATGTTGTATTTAGGATACTCGCTATTAAAAGCCATACTTCAGTCAGAGAACAGACAGACATGGGTGTTTATTGTTATGTTTAAAGAACGATGGAATCAAAGCTTAGAAAGGGATTTGCTGCAATATTCCTGGTGTAGAGAAGCATAAGGAAGTCTGTGAGTGTTTTCAAGGTGCTGATTGCTCTAAGTTGGGACAGAAAGAGCTTTCAGGTTCCAGAGGCATCATGAATGCATTGCTGTGCTGCCTGATGCTGTCACTGCAAACAAAGTCAGTTTATAGTGTGTTCCTCATCAGGGTATGAGGGAGTGCAGTCATGTTGCTGCTTGTGTATGTCTTGATCCAGCCCCTCCCTGCCAAAAAAAATTTGAATAGTTTCCTTCCTTAGTTTTCCCTGTTTGTAGTATGCAAGTGGTCCTGGATTTATTTTATAAATGAATTTGACAGTAATGATGATTAATTGGGGTATTCTGCATTGAAGCATGGGGTCAAACTTTACAGATGGGCTTCAAATTCAGGTTTCGTAATATCTAGGCATAGTCAAATATTGGTCTGCCTCTGCACTTTGGACTTGGATGTGAATCAGCATGAAGAGTGTGTAGAGCTGACAGTTTGGCTTCACCTCTCATTGCAACACAATTCCAGAGTGCTGTGTCCTGGATCAAGAAGTTACAAGTCCATTGAAGCTGGTGACACAAGTCCCATTGTCTTCAGGGGTGCATCTGGGTTTTCTCCCAGGGATTCCTCTCAGAGGACCAAGTTTTAAAGCTGGGCCCATAAACAACGAGAGAAGCTGAGGGTGAAGGCTGCGAGCTCAGCGTGCAGGACACACTGCAGGGCTCACTGGGTTCACTGGGGCTGCAAGAGGAAACCAGCTCAGTCCTGAGACATCTCAGGTTTATAAAAGAGCAGTACACAGGCGGTACCTAGGCCCGGGTAATGCAGATAAACACAATGCAGTGAAATTTCAGTGTGGGAGTAAGGTCTGTGTTCACTGAAAGGGTGCTCAGCATTTCCTGAACTGGGTTGCAGGTTATTAAATGAGTGGCAGGAATCACTCTCTGGAGCATGGCAAAGGAGACAAGGAAAGGCAAAGATGAGGTTTTTTCTGAGATGTATCACTACTACCTTTTGTAACTATCCCGTGTGTTACATTTGCTGGGGGAATCTTTGCAAGAGCGTGTTACCAAGTCCAGTTGGTTTCATGCCAGATAATCCCTCCCCTATTTCCTCTTGAGATGGTGATCCAAATAGTCAGAGTATCCATTTTTCTGAATATTACATTGAAAAGAAAATTACAATAACTGAAGCACACTTAAAAGAACTAGAGCTCTTTCTAATTATGTCTTAACTCCTGCCAAACACTTGTAAGCAGACAGCATTAATTTTTTTCTATGGGAGAGTTAGAAAAAGACCCATGTGAGAAAGTGGCATGTTTCCACTTTGGTAATAAATGTCAGTATTAGCTGCTGTTATGTTCTGAATTGAAATCTCTCAACAACTGTTTTGAATAAAATCCAGATAATTTTTTTTCCCAGGAAGATAGGTTCTTGTATAAACAGTTTCTTCCAGTGTATGCAGTAGATGGTAGCAGTGACAGTAAATAACCTGCAGCAGAGTATAGCCCTGTGCAGTGTGAAGTGCTTTACAGTGTGAGTCAAGTCAATAAATGTTGGGCTCTGGAATATGATGCAGAGTTAAAGCTGTTGATTCGGCCTTTTTTCTTGATCGTTGTCACTGTGAAGCTCCCACAGGAATTTGTCTAAGGAAGATCTAGGTAAGAAAATCATTAGTGGCTCCTAATGAATCACAGAGCAAGTAGCCTTGGTGAGTGCTCACCCAGGGCCTCTGTAGGTACTGTAAGATGTAAATGGCTGTGAAAGGCCTGACTGGCAGAGGCAGAGCTCAGGATCAGCTGAATTCCTGGGTTTTGGCAGAGTTTTGTGCATGGCCAGACCACCTGCTACCTCTGTGCAGAGCGGGGAGTCCCTCCTTGCCCTGTCCTTGTCCTTCAAACATAACAAAGTGGAAAGACAGGAGCAGGAAGGCAAACTGCTGTGTAGTGTTTCCTCACAGACAGCAAGACAGAGTGAAGCAACAGGATATATTGAGAGGGTTTCAGCAGGATGAAGAGTAAGGTTCTGGACTATTTTCCTTTAGTTAATCTCTCACCTTCCATGAAGCTCCTTTATCTTGGAGCCTGAGAAGGCCCCATTTTGTCCAGTTCATTTTAATCGCTGCATTTAAATATGTGTGTAAAAAACAACAACAAAACCCCTCTGCATGAAACCAAATTTGATATTTGCTCCCTCTCTTAATGCAATCCCATGAATTTCTTACATTGTTGTGTCCCATGTAGTAAGGCTCCCATGCAGAGAGCAGACAATACAGAAGTGAGAAGACAGATGCTCTGCTAATGGGAAACCAAGGAGCAGAGAGTCTGTGAGGGATTACAGGCAGCCTGGGGTTGGAATACATTATTAGCATAGCACCCAATTCAGAAATTAGTTTTCAGAATTAAATGCCTGAAGCATTTTGGCAAAAACTCCTTATCATCCCACTCAAAAGCTCTTAAAGCATAAAAGAGTAGGAATCTCAAGCCTAGGCTGAGCAGCCACATTGGGTGACTTTGCAGTGCTGCAGCAGTGAATTGAAGATTTTACAGCTTCATACCATTACCGGGGCAGCAGCTGCCACACCCACTGAAATGTAACCCACTCGCTCTGCTTGCACAAACCTTCAGCAGGTTTTGAACATCCTCATCAAAGAAGCAAATGGGCCTGAATGAGATTCCAGGGTCTGTTTCCAGGAGGAAGGTTTTGTTTTGTTGAGTGCATAACAGCAGGGAAGAGCAGCAGCCCCTCCTTGGGCACGGTCAGGCATGTGAGGGAGGAGCAGTGACATGTCTTTTCAAAGGCCTGACATTGCCTAAGGTAGAAAGTTTGGGTCCTGAAGCCTTTTTCAGGCACACTGTTTTCTGAATGTTTTTCTTTTGAAAATCATGATGGGAACATCAAACTTTAAAAGACCCTGGTAGACAACCAAGATTTGCTACAGGACTGAGAGCGGGCAGGAGAAATTGTTTCTCATAGTAGTTGGTGGGATTATCCTCCATGCATAATTGTTCATTGTATGCTCAAAATTCATTGTTAATTTCTTTTAGATATATTGCATATTAGACAGAAGAGTTATAAACCCCAAGATTATCACAGGAGGATACTAACAGGCCTAAATATTCAGGACAGAAGGGGACTTGTTTTCCTCTTACATTGAAACAAAGACTCTTGGACAGAATCATTAGAGATTTCTTTTTTTTTTTTTTTTTTGCCTGTTTGATAATCAAAGTATATTGGACAGCAAACAAAAGAAAAGTTCAGCCAGCCAAGGCTTCTACTTTATTTCTATTCTAACATAATTAACATATTTCTCAAGGTTTATTTCGTTTCCCAGAGTCTTACCTTATATAAGTATCATTGGGGAGCTGAATTACAAAGTCTTGATTCGTGCATATAAAATGAGATTTTATTATCCTGCTAGAGAAGACAGGGACAAGGCAAATAAGGGAGAAAACAGTTGAGACCAGACTAAGAAATCAGGAAAAATAATATGCCAGTTCTTCAACTTGCACTTTGTTTTCTTTGCATCCTGGTGTATCCAGCATTGTACTCCTGAGTCACAGAAGGGAGAGTAAAGAGTAACACTTCATTTTCAGCTTTGAATTTCAGAGTTGGTCTTTTAATAACAACTTTTTTCAGTGTTTTTATATATGCTTAAGGAGTATCTGTAATGAATATTAGGGAGAGTTCAAAATTATGCTTCCCATTTGTTGTGGACACAGTGTCCTTAGACTTCTGACTGGTCCCATCCAGACTGAGATTGGTCTGTATTTACATCACTTTGCTGCTCTGCCAACAAAATACTTTTTTAAGAACCTGGCACAGAGGGAACCCTTATAGAGTCAGGGTAGAATTGAGCCCCGCTGCTTAGATCCTGAATGAAATCGTACCTATGAATACCATGGGAACAGAACCAGAGCTGAGATTTGGCTTCTCCTTGAGAGTCCTACCTATCAGCCTGTGTCACTTCACTGCTTCACCTCAGCCTGGTTTTCATGTCTCCAGATGGGAATGGGGGTGGTGTGCTCAAAAGCTCTTTCTACCCCTCTGACTGTTGGTTATAAAGAAGGCTCCAAGCCTGTGTAGTGAAACCTTCTCCTCTGTTACCTGTCCCCAAGTGAAACCTTCTCCTCTCTGTTACCTGTCCCCAAGTGAAACCTTCTCCTCTCTGTTACCTGTCCCCAAGCTCCAGGGGAGCAGTGCTTCTCCCAGCCAGCCGTGCTGGGAGCCCACTCCAGGAGGCTCTTGGTGTGCTGAGAGACAATGAGGAGCCCGTTCTGCCTTGTCTGCAGTCTGGAGCAAGTCACAACTCCTCTCCCGTTGCACACACAAGATCAGTGAAGGTTGTTAATAATCGAGTGCTTCAAAGACAGACGTTGACAATTTTAATTAGTATTTTAAGACTTTTAAGCTCTGCTTCTAAAATTCAAAGCTTAGTACAGTAGCCCTGTTTGAACACTCCAAATTAAGATCAAACAGTGCAAAGAAGCAGTTTACAGTAAGCTCCAGAAATGTCGAGAAAGTAATTTATTGTTTTTAGCAGCAGTGTCCACAGTATTGCCATCCTGTAGGAAACAGTGCTGCTGGGCTCTGAGGCTGTTACTCTTTTCCAGTCCAAACAGATTTAAAACAGAAGAAGACCTGGATCCAAAACCCTGATCTCACTGAACCAGACCTTCGTCTGTCTGGGATTGACCCCATGATCAGGAGAGAGGAGAGTGTAGCGATAAAAGGACAGCTCCCTGAGACCATGAAATATTTTGTCACTGCTATTAGACTTACTGCCATTTTGCAAGGTCTTCTTAATTGGGTAATCCAGTTCTGGATGTGTTTGACTAATAACAATTCTCTTGTTAAAAACAAATCATGGTTTTAATTTAATAGGGTTAGTTATATAAAGAGTGATTTTGTGTCAGCAAAGCCTTTCTTTCTGACAAACAGTATAATTTATGACAATCTAGTTAGCAATAAATGCCATTAATCTGACCACTATGCCATTCTGTTCCTGGGGAATAATGTCCCCTCTTAATCAATAGCTGGGTGAATGCTCCTTTGCATTCCTTATCAAATGACAGCCAGATGGTACTGGTAAATTCATTCCAGCAGGATTTTAGAATTAGCTGGGTTTGTGCTGCTGTTGTTAATCCTCTGCTGTCTGTGTCACTAGGACCTGCCCACCTGTTTCCAGTAAGCCTGGAGTTCCCAGCCCTAGGAAGCAGTCTAGCCAGAGGGTTACTCAGCCACAGGGCAGCCAAGAAACATCCCAAGCACTGAGAGCTTTTTTCTGCATCAGTAATAAGAACGAAAAAGCAAATAAAAGTAGTATCTTGCAGAAGTAGCCAGCTAGGACTGCCCACCGCTGTATTTATTCCTCAACACCCTGATCTCTTCAAGGGAACTTCCAAAGTTTCTTAACACTGCATGAGCTGTGTTTCTTAGGGCATAGTTTGTTTCGGGCTGTGACAGCTGCTGTACCATCATTTACTGACTTCTGGGCCCCTCAAAGTGTCTCTGAGACCTTTTCCTTCATAATCACTTAGTTGCATAGCAACAATAATTTTGTCTCCAACCTATTGATCCAAGGTAACATGTAATCCCCTCACTCCAGTAAAAAGGAAAACATATGGCAGCTCCAGGCTGGGAACCACAGGCTTTTGACGTGAGGGGACAGTTAATCCCCACTAAACCAGGGGGGAATGGAGCAAGATATAAGCTCTGTTGGGGCTCAGAGGATGCATTAAGTGCCTGAGCCAATTAACCTGTGTTCTGGGAGAAAAGCCTGGTTTACATTTATCCTCCCCTTCCTCATCTTTTATCTTGTGCAACTAAAGCACCTTCCAGGTGAGCTCTGCTGAAGGAGCATCACTGTGCAACAGCCCCAGGTAGGTGGGCACCCCTTCCCTCTGGCAGGACGGTGCACACACAGCTCTCAGCTGAGATGGGGCTGCAGAGGGTGAGGGAGAGTTCAGCCCCTGCAAACACAGTTTCAAATGTACCTGGCTGGAGTTCCTCAGGAAGATGTCTCTTGTTTGTAGGGTGTGGTTTGGTAGGTCAGTCTGATGACCTGGATGATTTTTCTATACCTCCAAACAGGGCTGTAAGCAGACCTTGGCACCTGAAACAGGATCTGCTTTGGGGACAGGAGCACAAGGGTTAAGGTCAGGACTGCTCAGGCAGGGAACACAGAGCAAGCAAAAGCATCACCTCCCAGCTGTGCCCTTGGCACTGCAGCATGGGCTGGCAGCTGGGCTTTGGACCATCTTTCTGAGGTACCTTCCTGCTGCCCACATTGTGCAGCGAGCCCAAGCTCCTGTCACTGCACTGCTGGATTCTTCCCTGGCTGGAAAGCTTGGTATCCACAAGGCAGCTAAGTCTTTATTGGGCCTGCCTTCATTTTTCTAGCTTGCAAATAGCACTGAGTGAAATGTAGGTCCAAAGTCTGAGGTTGCTACTTTGAGCAGGATTTGGGAGGTGAGTCCTATGTTACTTAAAACAACCACCAAAAGAGTCAATTCAAGCTAATTTGCACACATCAAACACAAACTTTCCAAATAGACTTTAAAAATAAAAAATGAAACTTCCAATAATACTGTTACACTGGGAATCTCAGTGGAAATATTGCAGTGAATCAGAAGGCCAAACTGGTGTCTGAACATGCTGCAAGAGCCGTGCAATGGCTTCTGAGTCACTGTCCCCCAAACCTGTGTCATACACAGCACAGGCTGGAAAATAGCACAGCCTTCACCTAAAAGGTATTTCTATGTTTAGAGGAGTGGCTACTAATGATCCTTTCTTTTCTGTCGTTTTAACAGTATTCAGGTTTTCAGCAAACAGCAGACAAGTGCTTTGTTTGTGGACACCTCATAATGGAAATGGTAAGAGACCTAAACTCCTAATGGGTAACTTGACTTTCCTCTGCTTTGGGAAGTGCACTGTGAGACATCTGCTTTTCCCTACCCAGGCTGGCATTGTGTCTTCACTGCTGTCAATGCAGTTTTTGAAACTGAGGTAGTAAATAAAAATACCTTCACACTCTATTACTACTATTAAGTACAGAACGTTGGGCTTCTTTGCTACCTGAGAATATGGGAGGCTGTTATTCTGCCATTTGTGAGTTAAAATAAAATAGAGTTTTAATACTAAAAAGGGGAAAGTACAGCTCAACTTTATACAAGAATAAGGTAAAGGAACACGACGATTGTGCTCTCTATTACAGTAGATAAGAAGAGCTCAGTCAGGTGGGTAGAATCTGGGCTAGAGCAGAGGGACATTATCAATAGTCCTGCAGTTTGTCACTTGCTCTGTGACTTGCTTTATTTACCCTCTGTTGCTTGCTCCACATCATTTAAAATGCATTATTGACACTGGGATTTGTAGGGAGCCAGTAGTCAAAGTTACTTTTGTAATAAAAAAAAAATCAAAGGGCTTTGGGTTGGCCAGATACTACTGGCATCATTTCAGTGAGTGAAGTAAGAAGAGTTTTGTGTGCTCTTCCTAAGCAGAAATTCCCAAACAAAATGAAGTGGTTTGCACAGCGAAGAAGGGCAGATCCTGTAGTGTATGTGTCTTCCTCTTGCTTTAAAGTGTGCATGAGAAGTAGCTGTTGTGTTGCACACACAGAGGTTCAGTCGGAGCTGGAACGGAGACTTCACTAATGAGGATTCTGGCTCATATCCTGGCACCACTGGTTGGACAAGGATATTGTTCATTTTAGCCCAAGAGCAAATTTCTAGAGTTGTGTCATGCTGGGAGGGGGAGGGGTATCCTGACTTGCATGCTTTGAGCTGGCCCTTAATTGCAGAATCCTAGGCAAGAGTCCATAATATCTCACTGGTGGAGCTCAGTAGCTGGAAGCTTGGCAGGTGCTTGTCTGCCTCTCTCCCATCAGCAAGTGTGCTCTGACAAAAGGAAATGGCTCTGGGAGCTCCAGGAATTCAGCACTCCTATTTGGCTAATTCCAGTGGGTTCCTGCCTGGGAGCACGGCCCGGCTGTGACATGTGCTGGCCTGGGGCAGAGCTGGGGCTGTGCAGGGCAGTGCAGGGATGTGCAGGGGCTGTACAGGGATGTGCAGGGATGTCTGAGTCAGATACCACTCACTGAACTATAGGGCTTCATCAGAGAAGAGAAAAAAAATTAAATTAAATTGGCCTTTTTTTCCTGTAGTTCTTTCCTCTTGGTTTGATTTTTATTCATAGAAGCACCTATAGGGCCATGGGAGCTTGGTGTGGAGATTTTTCATCTCAAGCTTCCCAGCAGCTCCAAGCTGAGCACTGTGCTAGCAGCTGCTTTTTGAAATTACCTTCCAAAGGCACTTCTTATACCCAAAATGTATGGAATTGGTCTTATAACCTGTTGAGAGCTTCCTGAACATGGTAACTGTGTTTCACTCTTCCCAGGGGCTTGTTCATGGGCTTGCAGCATCCTCCTGGACATCCCAGTGCCACACTGAGTGTTACACACGAGGATGTCAGGAGGGACGGGTTCTGTTCTGTAGTAGTGCAGCCAAGGCTGCATCAGACCTTTCCTTCAAACCTTTAAAATGCACTAGGGAAGGTCAGCATGGGAAAAGCTTGGGCAGGTGCATGGATCAGTATCCAGACATGAATAGTGATGGAATTTTATCAGAGACGGATGGACCCTTATGACTGACTGATAACCAGTCAGTAACTCAGGGCGGTTGGGACTCTTAGTTAATAGAGGCACCTCTTTATTTGCTTGTTTTGTTATTTAACTTTCTGAGTAACGACCAGTTTGGATTCTGTTTGTCACCTGTTAAGCCTGTTAAGTTTAGTAAAGTAATTCTGGGTTCCAGTAACCTGTATTTGGGATTTTCCCAGAAGTGGTCTGTGAAGCCATTTTTAATTTCCATTGGCAGTACTGGCCCTGCAGAGCTAAAACTGATGGGCTTAGCCTTTCAGTTCTTACTCTTCATTGGGAGCATATTGAAACCCACTAAAATAAGCACGTTGATTGTTTTAAGAGGCCCCTTGCTGACAGTTCTGCAGAGTGGTAATTTCATCCTGAAGTGCTTTTCTCACTGTCATTATTAAGAATGAGGGAGGCACAGTGGTTTATGGGGAGAGAATAGCTCATGTAATCATGCATCCACTTAATTTGTTGTTTGCCTCATAAGATCTTACAGGCCCTTGGAAAGTCCTACCATCCTGGCTGCTTCCGCTGTGTGGTGTGTAACGAGTGTTTGGATGGAGTCCCCTTCACTGTAGATGTGGAAAACAATATTTACTGTGTCAAAGACTACCATACGTGAGTACACAAATCCACTGCATGCTCACAAAAATTAGAGTAGTTAAATCATTGATGTAGTCATAAGCCTTGTAATAGATCAAAAGGTTACTCCTGTTTGCTCAGATGTCCCTCAGCTGCTGCTTTCATGTGTTGCATTTGTAAAGTATTTTAAGGTTTATTTAGTACGTCATGGGCCCAGTATGGCATACAATGGCCAAGTGAGGCTGAAAATCAAATTGTGTGAGACAATGCATTTCCTGGGGGCTGCTCCTCTAGTTCTTTCAGGACTATAAATACTAATTATACCAGGCCACTTCTGCAGGTGTTGGTGGGTTCTGCTGGCTGTTTGCAAGAGTGGAGGTTCTGGCAGTGCTTGACACGGGTGTCAGTCTTGTGAACCAAGACAGAAGACGTGTAATTAACAGTTAGTGTTAGAAGAATGGGAGCCTTACCTGACAAAAGGTAGAGGTTTAAGAGATTGTTTTTGGACTCCTTCCTGATTCTGCTCAAAGGCAATGAGATCCTGCTCTTAGCTGCACTTAACCAATAACTCAGTTATGCAGCAGGAGTAAATCACCCTGAATTCAACCCTGCTGGTGCCAATCTGACTGTGTTACAACAAGGACACAGTGAGTGTTGGCCCAGTGACTGTCATAAAATGCAGCTGTGGGCCATAAGCTCAGCTGTGTATTTAGCTGGAAGCCCCTCTCCTGTTTAGCATGGTTATGTCTTCCTGATGTCAGAGAATGACAGTCCCTAAGTCAGGAGCTGCTTTGCAGTCAAGCATCAAGACTGTGGAAGTATTTGAATGGTTTTATAAATAAAGGAAGGAAAGAAAAAGGGCATATGCATGAAGCAGGGTGCATTCACTGTGCCTCAAGGTCAGGAAGACTTAAACAATAAAGCTGGGGTAGATCAGCCTTTCCCAAATCTGCTTTTCATTGCATATCATCTAACAATTAGAGGTGTTTCAAATCCTGTGGATCTCCATTTTACTAAAAACAAGGCATGATTAGAATGGCTCTCTTGGTTCTGCTTTTTGAAGAAGCTTTAAATGTGATTGGAACACTTTCTTCTTGCACCCTAGGGTTTTTGCACCAAAATGTGCTTCCTGTAACCAGCCGATCCTCCCAGCACAGGTAGGTGTTCACATGCACTGACTCGTAGGGAAAACAGCTCATGCCATATGGGCACTTCCTGAAAACACACTAAATGCTTTTCTGTCCTCTCCCAGAATCTGTACTGTGTTAGATACTACACAGTTCAGCAGTAAAGTCACTCCCAAACATTCCCAGAGGTTGTAATAGTCATACTACTTCTACAGCATAGTACTTTATATCTTCAGGGTGCTTTCCAGGTCTTCATTGGTCTGTAAGAAACCTCATTTAATTGAAAACACTGACTGGGGCTCCAAGAACAACTCAGGGAGTAAAGCCTTTGAAAAGACATCTGATGGTTACCCTGACCGTGTGAGAAGGCCACACAGTGTGTTGTCCTGAGGTGGCAGTGGAATGAAAGTTCTTTAAGGGATTGAAAAGGTGACAACAAAAATGGAACCAGACAAAAACTGCCTGCAAGCTCAGCCTGTGCTGTCAGTGTTGTTGGCACAATTAGCCCAGGGTGGGGTTCCCTCGTGCTCTGGTGGGTGCAGAACCCTCTGGGTTGCCTTTGCTGAGGTCACTGACCAGCTCATTTGTAAACAAGGGCCTCAGCTTTTCCTCCAGTCATGTTTACAGAGCCAGAGCTTCCCTCCTGTGCCCCAGTAAAGCCTGAGGCTAGAGCCTCTGACATGCCCACCTCCATCACTCTGCACATTACTCTCATTTGTCATTAGTATTTCTGTTAATTGGCCAAGTCTTACATAACTAAAAAACCCTATAAAGGCTGAAGCAGAACTGCTTTTCCTGGATGTGGGTTGTAAGGAAAAACCTCTGTGTAAATTTCACTGATTTGGGTCTTAAAAAAATAATTCTTTTTTCTTTTCAAGAAAGAAAGAAAAAGAAATAAAAGGCAGTCATAGTGCTGACTCACCAGATGACTAGCAGGACAGAGTCCATATTCTTTCCCAGGGAGATTTCTTAGGTTAGTTCAAGTCTAGCAGAGCAGGTACTAACTTGCCCACAGCTTCTCTCAGACATAGTGCACGTCATATCTGGTGCTCTAACCACACCTGGAACTGGAAACAATGCAAGGTAACCAATTTAATGAGCTCTGTCTCCAGAGTGGATCAGGAAAAGAGCCTGTGAGGTTACTAGAAGGGTATGGGCTGCTCTGCAGGGCCTGGGGCTCAGGCAGGAGTTGCACAACTCCACTGTGCCCACCCTCACACTGAGGTTTGGCCTGTGCACTGTAATTACGTGCCAGACTGGTATGTCAGTCCTTGTGGGGACACACACTGCATGTGCATGTGCAAGAGAGCTGTGCAGCAGGTGGTTTGAGGGGAATACAAGTCCTGGAAAACAGAGCAGGATGTGTACAAGGAAAGTTACCCAATGAGCAGGTTTTTGACTGGTAATTTGTTCAGATCCTGGGTGCACTTGGAAGATTACTTGATTTCAAGACTGATTTATTCCTTGAGGATGAGATTTTGGCTACACTTCCAAAATGACCTCTACATCTTAAATGTGCCAGACACCCACTCTGCTGCTACACAGCTGAGGAGTGGTGCAGTGCCCTGTCCTGGGGTCAGGACCCTCAGTGGCCACAGAGCTCTGCAATGTGGGGGAAAAGGGGATCCTCCAGGGAAAGAGCTCTCCAAAACAACAGGAGACTGAAAAAATGCTTCTTGGACACCACTCTCAATTTCTCTGTGCTCCCCCCAGGGCTCCGAGGAGACCATCCGGGTGGTGTCGATGGACAAGGACTACCACGTGGAGTGCTACCACTGTGAGGTGAGCCTGGGCAGGCTCTTCCCCAGGGGAGCCTGCTCCACCTCTGGGGGGGACTGCTCTGCCTCTGGGGGGGACTGCTCTGCCTCTGGGGGACCCTGACTCACCCCATGGGGCTGCACGGGCTGGCTCTTGCACACCTGGGCAGGTAGAGCTCTGCCCCACAGCTCCTGGAGGAAGGCAAAGGGCTGAATGCTGCCTGGACTGGAAGTGGTGCTGCCATCACCAGTACCAAATTAGTTTTGGAGGGGATTTTTCCCAATGTATTAACTTCAAAGCTGGGCTTGGTTCATTAGGTTGAATTTTCTCAATCCTTGGTGAAGAGAGAGCAAAGAGTAGGTGCCAGTTCTCTTTTTCCTCATCTCTAGGTACAGTCTGTAGGACTCTGATCTGAGGAGACTTGAATTTACGTTGGCTGTGCAGGCTTTTTGAGAGGATGTGGTTCTTCCATGCTGAATGAATATTGATTATTTACTAGGAAATAGACAAGAATACCACTGACTTGCTGTCACTTTTTTGGGAGTAGTTTCTTATTGTGCAGAACATTTAAGCATCTATTTGCTACAGATCAGGTTGTGGAATTAGTGCTTTTGCTTCAGAGAGCACAGATACAGACTCAGAATCTCTGGTTCTCAGAACTGATCACAGTAATAATTTCTAAGTATTTAGCATCCTTCAAACATTAAATCTGAGCACCAAACTTTGGCGATGTCCAAATGCCCTCAGAATTACAGTGATGCCAGCTGGAAATCAGGATGGTCTCTATTGCAGTGTACATGACAGTCAGCAGGCAGGATCACTGTTAGTTGCTTTTTTGTTTGTCTCTGTAGTTATGTGTCAGTCCCAGAGGTACCAGCAATTCCACTAAAGATGGACCACTGGCCTTGAAGTCTTTAAGTTCTTTAAATTCCAAATTAGAGAAGTGTAGCCTAGCTCCAGAAGTAAAATATGTCACCTCTCCCCCTCTCATCTCATTCTCTGTTTATGCTCCCCCACATCTTGCTCACTGCCTTGCTGCAGAATTAGCTCCTTCTCTGTTCGAGCCTCTTCCAGGTTGTATTTGTCAGGGTCAGTGCCTGGCCTGCTTTTTGGCTGATTTGCATCAACATTTATTAGATGAAGAAGAGACCAGAATGGGAAACAGTGGTGAAGAAAAGGTAGGGCACTACTGTAGCCTGTCCAGTTTGATTTCAGTAATGTCAGGGTGCATCTCCCAGAAGCTGTGGAGGCTGCTGGCTTTGGGGGTGGGAGGGAGCTCTCAGGGCTGTGGGAGGCCTGCCTGAGTCACTCACTGATCTGGGATGTCTCTCTTTCTTCCAGGACTGTGGCTTGCAGCTCAACGATGAGGAAGGCCATCGTTGTTACCCCCTAGAGGGCCACTTGCTCTGCCACAGCTGTCATATCAGGCGCCTTAATATCAAACTGCCATCACATCCACCTCCAAGCTACCCCATGCATGTCACAGAACTCTGAAAGACATTTCCATGATCAATAAGCCGTTTGAAAGTGAAGACAAAAATCTAAAAATGGCTTTCGTGTTCCTTTAAAGATGAGGTTCCAGTAATAACCATCTAAACCAGCTATTTATTTTTTGAATCAGAGGTGAGGGGTCCTTTTCTGATCTTGTACATATACATTCTTTTATCTAGACATTTTCACTGAGACACCGTCTACTTGAACAAATAATTCGCCACTAAGCTGTAACTGTAAATGGCAGCATTTCTAAAAACCATGGTACAAAGGGCTGTTCTGCACTCCCTACTCACTTCCTTCCGTGGAGATTTCACCCAAGTAAGGAGTGTAGAATTACTTTCCAAAAGTTAGCACCTTATCATATTGCAACAAGCATGATAAGATAAATGCTAGCATTTTAGCTAGTTTTGTTGAATTCTGGTCTTAGAGAATACTTAGATTCCAGAAGTAGGGAATAGGCAGCAAGCAGGTGTTCTAGCCAGGGCAGTTTTCAGCAGGGTTAAAGAAGGGTGTTCTGTGAAGAAGCATCAGGCCAGCTCTCCATCTTACAGGGTCCTACAGTCATCCAAAGACCGATTATTTAGCTTGTTCAAGAAATACAGCAAACATTTGATGTAAAACCCATGGTACAGAGGATTGTATCCAAAAGACTGGCACATGCAGGGTCAGCAGTTGCAGCACTCTGTAATTGCTGGCTGCATAGCCATGGCTTCAAAATGCATTCCTATCAACTGGACCATTTGGCACTTACTAAAGAATTCATCTTTCAAACCTGTATTTTGTTCAGTAGGGTTCTATGCAAAGGTACACTTTTCTTTATACTGCTTGTTTTGTCCAAGACTTCATTTGTTACCAACTACTTTATGATTGTATGTTGAGACATTATTAAAGAGAGGCACAGTGGTTTGGTATTACCTTTTCAGATTTGTGTTCTTTTTGAGATTACTTCTGAACTGATTATGGTGATCGTCTTCATTGGAAAACAAAGTGCAGTTTAGCAGGAATAGTAATTTAGACAGACCACGAAACACTGGTATTTACAACAAGTATTAGCTGTACATAGAATGTACACACTTTCATGTTTTGCATAAGCTTTTACAGTACCCTCAGACCTCTGGGGAGAAATATATGTCTTCCATATAGGAAGTTAGATGAATCTTTTTTTATGGTTTGTTTTCTACCATGTGCTAATGTTTTACATGCAAATCACACATCTGTATGTCAAAAAAATTCCTTGCATTCTCATGAGAATTGACCCAGCCTTCCTGAAGCTGCAATTTATCATTGCTGTCTTTAACTGTATTCAGAGTTACAATAAAATAAAATTCTCCAGCTCCAGAGGAAGTAGAAATAGCAGACAAGAATAGATTCTTGGCATGTGTAAATTGGGAAATTTCCATGCCAGTTCTCAACACTTGAGAATCTGCCCGATCCGTTCGGAAATGATCCCGTGTTAAATTCAGCATGCAGACTGATGGAATGACTTATTTGGCAACACCATTGCAGTTTAGTTTCTTATGCTCCATTGACTTTTTGAAAGCCATTTGTGGTGCTCTTGAAAAGCACAAAGAGCATCCAATGGCCACTAATTCCTAAGTGGAATAATTAACTCCCTTAACAGAACTTTCTGATAGTCTGGAATTTCCTTATGGGGAAAGGTGGGGGGATGGGGGAACAGGAAAAATTCCTGAGAACTATTTTTTTCTGTTAGTAAGGAACAAAAGGGACACTTCCTGAACTTCTGCCAGACTTCCATTGGCCTAGCTTAACCTGTCCTACTGAACACTCCCGGGCAAAGTCATTTTGTAGTTGTTATATATCAGCTTATAATTAACATGTTTAATGTGAATGCCAGGAATGGAACTACAGCGCAATCAGTGCCCCATTTCTACACTGTGGTCCAAGAGGCCTGGCCTGCAAAGGAGAGGCCAGGAGTGCATGTGCAGTTCTGCATTTGCAGACACTCCCTCTGAGTCCATAGTCAGCAGCCCAGCCTCAGGAGAAAGTGGAACTACATTGCCAGCAAATGTTGGAGAAAGGGGAAAAAATGTCTTACACTGGACTGTATGACTAGGTCAATTCCTTCAGGTTATTACAAACATGGAAGGTGCCAGAGCTTCAGGATAAACTTTTAGCATCAGCTGCAATGGCATGCTTCTTCTATTGCAGGAGGGTGCTTTGGACCACATTTAGCTTTGAGGCATTTTCACTTGCATGTCTTTACAATATATGTTAAGGGACCCAGATTAAGAAAAGCTCATTAAAACACATAGAGAAGGTTTGGGTCTGTTCCTGGGAACAAGTAACAGTTACTTGCTGACCTGGAACAATGCTTTGCTCTACCAGTAGAGAAGCAAAAGCTTCGCTCTGGCAGTGGACAGAGCTGGAGGTGACTTACCTTGCATTCAGCCCAGTCCTCTGCCAGCCTTCCTGAACACTTTGCCTCCATCAGGGACAGGTTTAAATTTCCAACACACTTTCCAAGGGACAGCACACTTTCAAACATGTACATACCAGACCTTCTCTCCTATTTTTTTTTTTAAATGATCATCCTGTAGAACAGAATAATATTTAATTTCATTTCACATGCTGATTTTTCAGTCTCTTGTAGTTCTGTGCAGTTCTGATCTGTTAAGTGTCATCATGGTAAAAATTCTGAAAGGTAATACATCAATATAGAATAAGCAATTTGTTTAAAACCAGAAAGCAGCAGTTGTTGTTCTAGTATTTTCTATAGACACATGCATTCCATTACTGTATTACAAAGTACAGCTTTGCTTTTCCAGCATTTACTATAAAAACTGGGGCTCGAGTGAAATTTTCCAAGTTTGGTTGGGTTTTTTTTTCAAATCAAAGAGAAAAACAAAATCAAACCTAAAATAATGATTTGCTGTACTCTTTAGTGCAAGTGACAGTTTCTGCACATTTTACCTCCTGCCTGGGGAATTATGTAAATGAGAAATCTTGTTTTAATGATTTTCTTCCGGAATATTTTTACATTAAATCAGTTCAACACAGATGAAAACTTCCTGAGTTCATCTTACGATGCAGTTGTTCTTCAGAAACCTTTACTGTACTTGCAGAAAATTTCCATGAAGTTACATCAATAACAACCTGCTCTCATTTGCATCAGGCCTGCACCTTCCCTTGTAGGTGGGGAATCTTCCCAAGCCCTCCAGCACCAGCTGCTGGGCAGTGCAGGGTCCCTCATCCACGGGAGGACGTGTTCCAAAGAAAGGACCAAAATAATCATTTGGAAACAAAAGAATGCACTCAGAGAACAGAGCTTACAGAGAGGGTTTGTTTGGGTTTCTTTCCTTTTCCTTTCACTTGTGTGCACGTGTGTGTATATATTTTGTAAGGTGGAGCTTCTAAAGGAAAATATGGTTAGAGGAGCTCTTTAAGACCAGAAATTCCAGAGTAGTAAAGTAAACCAAAGCTCTAAAGGAGACAAAAGCTGCTTTCTTGTGTTTCAAGAAAAGTTTAAAAGTTTGTGATTCATCCTGTAACTAATGCCGTAACTAGAGTATATAATTTGACTTAAATTAAGTTTTCATTTGAGAAATATTTTCATTTTCTTTAAAAGAATATAGTTTTCTTCCAAGAACTTGGACCAACGTTGATTTTTATTTTGTAGGAAATATATGAATTCCCAGTTTGTATATCATGTAACTAGTTTACATGCTGAAAATATACATTAGTTAACTATTTTTGTATATATATATCCTTGTAAAACCTTTCAATGTGCTTCTGTCTTTTAGTCTTTAGAATTACTTGTGGTTTTGTGTTTCAGTGTTTGATTCCCTTGATTGTTGAAGAAAAAAATTGGGAAATGTAGATTTATTTATCTAAAGAAGAAGCTACTTGCTATCATCTTAAGTTATTTAATATTAAAGTCAGAAGTTTCATTTAACCTTAGATGCTATAATCTGCTTTTTTCAATAAAGACATTTTGTAGTTATCTTTGGTTTTGTAGTCTCTTGCATGTAAGTATTTAATTTTTTTTTTAAATCTAGGTGGGCACTAAAACAATTTTCAGGAGCCCTTGTATTGCCTACAGAAATACCTAACTGATATTAATTGATTGCAGCTGCATTCATGAAAGACGTTGGTCCTCTAGTGCAAGTGTTACTAATTAAGGTCTAAAATATGCCCACAGCTAACGTTCTGCAGCTGCACTTAGAAAAGAATTTAGTCACTCTGGCACTTTTTAATTAAGCTTTAACCAGTCTGGCTAGTTCACATGTCGGACAGTCAGTATTGAGGAACACTTCCTTTTCAAAACTCCCATTATTTTTTGGAGTGTTCCACAAGAGAAATATTTGCCTGGGCTATGAACTCAGACAGCTTGAAGCACTTGGACCTTGGTTTGGGGAATTTTCTCTGTATTCTAAGTCACAGTAATGCAGAAACTGGGCCAGAGCTCTGATAGGATCAAAGAGGTGCATGTTTATCTATTTTGCCTTTCTGAAGCTTTTTGCCACTTTCCTGTCTCCGGTTTCATGGCACAAATGGGAGCTTGGTCTCATTTACCTTCCTCACCCCATGGGTCCTGCAAGAGCAGCTTTGTGTGTCGGGGAGAACATGCACTGGTGTCATCTCCAGCTGGCCTGGGGACAGAGGACAGCAGCCAGTTCCCTCCTTGTCTCCTCATCCTCGGTGGCCTTCCTTCCCATTGAGCTGGGCAGTCTGCTCTCCTGGTGAATGTTCTTCCCTCCAGTGACTGGCAGACACCAAACACTCACAAGCTGCTCTTCGGGTGTGCAGCCACCCTCCCATCGGAGGGGCCTCTGCAGCTCTACCACCCTGGCTTGGCAAAGCCCAAATGACTTCACTGGAAAAGAAACTTCCTGGAGGTTTTCCCACAGCGGTTATTTTGCCAAATTTTTCTTCTGCACAGTCAGAATGGAAAGAGTTACAAATGCCACAATTGTTTAAGGGACACAGTCTGCACTTCGGTGCTTTGAAACAGATACTTCTGTAGGGCCTTCACATACATGCTGTTTTCTCACTCATTATTTTTAAAAATTCATTCAAAATGAGCAATTCATGCCCTCCTTGAAGAAAAAAAAAAAAAAAAGACAAAAAGACTGACCAACTCAAAGCATTTTAACAGGGCTTTACAATTTGGGTGACACAAATGTACTTAATAAAAATCTAGGACATCTTAATGCAGCAAGAATTTACACCAACTCATAACCAGCATGACTGAAAAGAACAGAGCACTTAAAAATCTTAGCTGTTCCATGAGGGCCTCTGTGCAGAAAGCACATTCTGGAAAAATGGACATTAATTCATGGCAGGGTGGGTGTGAGTTCCCAGGGGAGCAGCACCTGAGGCTGCACTCTGCTGGCTCCCTGGCATGGCAGCCAGGCCACAGCCCGTGTGTTCTGACACTGTTGAATGCCATGGCTGCTAAACCTGGCGTGCAGATGATTTGGGAGGGCTTTGCCAGCCCTGCTCTTCCCCCTTACCAGCCATCCCCAGGGCCCCACCCTGTAGGGTTCCACTGTGTGTGTTCTAGAAAAGCAGGTCTGGAAGGCCCAGAGGTGCCCAGGGAGCACATCCAGGGCACCAGGGATGGGCATGGCAAAGAGGATCATGGCTTTGTGGCCTCTGCACCCATTGTGTGAGAGGATTGTAGGCTGTGACCTTCTAGGGGATTGTTTATCTTTGCTGTTTATGGGATGGCACAGCCTGGGGGTGGGATGGGATCAAGGGAATTTTCACTGCCCAGCAGTGGGCAGTGACCATAGGGCAGTAGCCATGGCAGTAGCCACAGTAGGAGTCAAGGAGCAGTCTGAGCAAGCAGTCCCAGAGTGATCTGGAGCAGTCTCAGTCTCTGTATAATAAAGGACCTTGCAACATCACAATCTCATCAGAGAAATCCTTGGCCCTGTGTTGAATCCTGCAGCACCCCTCACCTTACAGCTACTGCACAGAGCCAGGATTCTGCCAGGTCATCCCTGGAGTGAGCCAGACATTTGGCTACTCATGGAAACTGTTAGGGATATGTGAACTAGGTTGGTGAGGCTGTCTTCAGCTCAAACTCTTTACTGAGCCTTTAGTCCCCACAGTTCATAGACTCAATAAATGAGGCTGCACAAGATGTCATTTGATATAACACCATCAGCAGACACACTCAAAGGAAAATATGCATGTGTACATAAATCATAGAATTGTTTAGGTTGGCAGAGACCTCTAAGATCATTGAGTCTAACCATTAACCCAACACCTTTCTCAGCTCCCTCAAACACTTCTGGGGCTCCAGCCCCTTCCCCAGCTCCACTCCCTTCTCTGGACATGCTCCAGCCCCTCCAGGTCTTGCCTGTATTGAGGGGACACAGCACTCAGGGTATGGCCTCACCAGTGACAAGTGCAGGGTGACAGTCATTGCCCTGGTCCTAATGCCCACCTGGGCTCATGTTCAGCCACTGTGACCAGCACCCCCAGGGTCTTTCCCTGTGTGCAGATGTCCAGCCCCTCTGCCCCAGCCAGTTGCACTGCAGGGGGTGGCTGTGACCCAAGGACAGGACTCAGCACTTTACCTTGTTGACCCTCACAGCGATGGCCTCAGCCCATCCATCCAACCTGTCCGGATCCCTCAGCAGAGCCTTCTACTCTCCAGTAGATCAACACTCCCACCCAGCCTGATGTCATTGCTGAATTGGCTAGAACTGTGATCCCACTTGGTGCAACAGGCCTCATGCTTGGGGCAGATAAGACAAATTGAAGGAGGAACTACTATGCAAGGTCTGGAAATAGTGAGCAAGAGCTACTGGACATGGAGTAGGAGACATCAGTCTTCATTGGGTGTCTAAGCTGTACATGAAAATGTCACCCTCTATACAGAGGGCATTGGTTGCTGGAATAAATTGCAGGTCACTCCTCAGTCACCACCACTGGGCACATCAGCAACTGATTTATGTGTTTTAAAAGCTATGAAGTTCACCATAAGTTCTGATAAAACTCCAGAACACAAGAAATATTTTCCTCCTGTTCAAAATTCATTTGAGATCCTATCCTAGTGCTCGATACAATTCCCACCATCTCAACACTTTGAGACAAAAAACCCAAGTTCCCATGTTGAGAACACATATTAAGAACCAGTTCATGTCTGCAGCACCTGCACTGTCCCTGTGCTGTTGGTGTCTGTCCCATCTGAAGACAATACACAACCTTAGAGAGCATGAATCACTGTGCTCATACAAAGAGCATAGAAATACACACCGAAAACTGTACAAAAAGTAAGAAACCATGAGGAGATCTGGTTTGCCAGAAGTGATGAAGTATCTAATCCAGCAACTCATTTAAGAACAAATTCTTGAAGGTTTGCATCACAGCCGAAAAAAGAAATCCTCAAACCCCCTCATTTGTATGTACATGTCTGGGAAGTCATCACTTTGAAGAATAAGGTCTGCTTTGGTTAGTCACAGTAATTCAAGTGGTTAAGTGGACTATCCAAAAAAAACATGTTCATTAAAAATTTGGCACATTTAAACTATTGCAGGAATGTTAAAGCCAACTGATCAGTTAATTACTGGCTGCTCTGGCAAGGCAAATGAAAGTCAGAGACACCCTCAGTGCTTCCAGCACAGGCAGGGAACGGTGACATGCACAGTTCCCAAATGGTGTCAGTTAACCTGGCACTGCTGACCCTGGCACTGCTGACCCTGGCACTGTGCTGGGTCCTGCTGACTCAGAGTCCTCAAGGGCATTGGTACAGGAATCACTGTATCAAGCTGTGCCTTTTACTGTCTCAGTCCTGCAGCTGAAAGCTTCCCGAGTCAAACGCAACAAGAATATCAGAGGGTAATAAAGCAGTGATAAATTCTGCTCTGGTCTCACCTCAGTATCTTGATGTGAAGTTTTCAAAGCTCACACACTGTGGATGGATACCCAACAGAGTAGGGCAGAAAATTAAAATGGCCTGTGTGGCAGGGTGCAGTGCCAAGGAGAGAATAACAAGAGTTATCTGCAGTACCTGTGAGCCACATGTCTAATTGCATTTACCTGTATGTCAGAGGACATGGCTTCCAAATTTGTTTTTCAGAGAGCTTCTTTGGTGAGTCAAAAAAAGAGACTGGAGTCCTGCTTCAGGCACTGCTGCCTGTCTCCCAAAAGGATGGTGATGACACTCCTCCGTAAGTGGCTGTGCCTGGGCTCACCTGGGAGTTCATCCTTTTTCTCACTTCTTCCTATGTCAGAAAAATAATAGAATAAAAAAGGTATCCCAGCTTTCTGCACCATTTACTTTCCATTCCTTACCAGGGCATTTCCCAGCAAGGGAGAAGAGGAAGCTGGCTGGGCACAAGGCTGGGGCTCTCAGCAGTGTCACTGACACCCAGGAATCCTTTTGTAAAAATGGCAAGTCTTAGTCCAGCAAACAGTATGGTCACTTCAGACACGTTCTACTGCTTCCAGGGACATCTTATCTTGCAGAATAATTTATTTGCTACCTACATTCCTCACCCATAAAAGCTACAGCTGCAGTTCATTTGGCTCATTGTTCTTTTATCACCCCAATACACTGCAGTTAATGGTGAAAGTGACAGACATGCAGCTGTATTTAGATCTTGGCTATAAATGTTATTTCATTCTCTATTTAAAAGAAAATATTTGTAACTTTTTTTTTTTAAATTACGTACTCTCCTTGCAATCAGCTGCTAGCTGCACACCTACTCACAGCACATTTTCAAATCTCAGGATCAAAACTTATTTTTTAAAGTCAGAAAACTGTATTTTTAAAATTAATAAATGTACTGCCAATTAATATATAACTGTCCAGTCATTTTCCAGAAGCCCCATCAGAATGGGGAAAAAATAGCAAAAACATTTGTATGGAAGAGTCCACAAATGCCCCTGAAAAAGAGCAGAAGTCCTTAAAGAATGTGCCATTCAAAGAGAATCAGAAAAGAAGGAAGGTGGAACAAGACAGTTTTCTTTTAATGTTTCTTGGATAAGGCCTTGAGCAACCTGATGTAGTGGGAGGTGTCCCTGCACATGGTAGGGGGGATGGGGACTTGATCTTTAAGGTCTATTCCAACACTTAATGTTCTTGTTTCTCATTTTATTCTGCAACAAACAGAGAAAACCTGCTAAACTAATAGCTCTGATAAAGCATGATGGATTT
The DNA here is from genome assembly GCA_034509425.1 of Eopsaltria australis. Lineage (NCBI taxonomy): Eukaryota > Metazoa > Chordata > Aves > Passeriformes > Petroicidae > Eopsaltria > Eopsaltria australis. The sequence continues at coordinate 79,864 of JAVTVJ010001325.1, read as the reverse complement.
CAGGGTATCATTTAACTGATTTTTTTTTTTTTTTTTGCATTAATCACAGTATCTTCAAAGGTGAAATATTTTCCTTTGCTGATGAGCCAAAAGATAGTCTGAAGTTAGGCACCTACTGCACTCAATAATTTCCATACCACCTTTCCCAAAAGTTTTATGGCTTTATTGGCACCCAGGTCCAAGGATCTCCTGCAGCAGGAATTTGCTTGCAGGCTTAGCAGGCACAGTCAGGGAGGACAGAGGAGGAGGTACCAAAGACTGCTGTTTTCCTTGAGCTGGATCTTCGCTTGCAGCCTTGTGTCTGAACGTGCAGCCCCAAAGAGAGCAGCACTCTCTGTGTACAGGTGCTGCTGCAGAGACTCAGGAGAGACAAGGCAAGCCCCGCTCTGTGAAATGTGCCAGCTGCCCCCCTGTTTGTGAAGAACAGCAAAGCTCTCTTGCTGTGGTGCTCGAGCAGTCTCTGCGTGCTTTGTCCAAAATCTCAGCAGTTTACTATTGCTGCATATTGTCCTTTGTATCTGCTCATGAAGAGGACAAAGGCTTTGTTTGTCCTTACAGCACCTCCCACCTCAAAAAAGCCCCAATCCCATATATATGAACTCACTGTAAATGCTGTACTCAATACAGACCACTAAAAGATCCACATGTGGAGGTATAAGAGGGCTGAAGGGCTGTTGTGTGCAACATCCTCCTTTTAGAGGGTGGCAGGTCACATCAGATTCACTGACAAAGGGTTACAGAGTATTTTACATGTTTCCCAGTATTAGTAGTCAGAGGCAGGTGATAACACCACTTACACGTACATAAGCCCATTTCCTCTCACTGTGGGACAGTAGTTGCTCCTCACTCCCTCTCTTGCTGGAGTTTACCAAATATCCTGTTTTACCACGAGGAAATTCTCCTGTCTGACTTGTAGATCCATACCCAAGGACAGGCAGCAGAGGCAATGCCCACTGTGGCCATGGCCAAAGATGGGGACCAGACTATGGTGCTGCTTTGGGGATTGCTTCTGGATCCTGCCCCACAGCCTCCCCCAGCAAAGCACAGGCCTGCTAGCACAGCAAGATGAACCCTCCTGGGGTTTGCAGTGTTGGGGTTTCAGGTGGAAGAAAAAAAACTGCAGCATGTAGAACTAAAGTAAAGGTGGGAGAGCCAGAGGTGACCCAGCCAGGGGCTGGTTCAAAGAGCACTTGGTCCTTGCTCAGCCTCGTGCATGCTGCCAAGTGCTTGAAGGACGTGGGAATGTCATCAGAGGACCTTTTCCAGCAGAAATACCACTTATTTCAAAGCAGATACCCTTGAGGAACATCCTCTGTCCTCCCAAGTGCTTCCTGGTGTGCCCAGCAGAGCCAGCTACCAAGTGAGCACTAGAAAGGCAAGGACAGCACCTCCAGTTGCTCTCCTCCTCTGCCAAAGCGGTTGTTGGAAGCTGGGCCAGCACAAGAACTCATTGAGGCCCCCATGCTGCAGAAGGAACCCCCAGAGGCCTGACAGCTCTGCTGTGTTCCTGCCTGGAGGAGACCAGTAATGGTTATCTGCGACACTGTGGAGGAGACCCTTCTGCTGTGCCTGCTGCTGTGAACTGCAGTGAACTCCACTAAGTCCCACTGCAGCAAGGCCAGGTTTAACTGAACAGCCATCTCAAGTAGTTTTGGGGTTTTTTTCATTTTTTGATAGTAGAAACTTCTGGAAGCCACTAAAAATAAGTTAGAGATTTTAAGCCTGATTCAAACATACTTGTGTTGTCTTTCAAGATGGCACTTCCCCCTTGTGCCTACTTGACAACAGATTTGTCAGCCATTAAGAATGCTCTGTATGCACAGAAATATCTCGGGTTATTTTTCCCATAATCAAAAGAAAACAAATCCCTGAGCAGCCCTGGCAGGCCACTTCCGGCCAGCACTGCTGCCCCCCCTGAGACACATCAGGCTCAGCTGCTGCCTTCAGAGGGCAAGCAAGAGTTTGCTTCCAGTATAAAATTAGACCCTGAAACAAACCAACTTCACCCCCTCCCCCCCCAGAAAAAACCAAACAACCAACAAACCCAAGCTCTAGCCCAGCTACTGCTCCATGAGGGATATTCCAGGACAGTGGTTGAGATGTGTCTGAGTGCTTGGGCTGGATAAGGCAGCACAGAGTTCTCTCCTCGCTCTGCTCTGCTCTTGGGGCTGGCTGGTGTTCCCTGGCTGGCGCTGGGAGCTCCCAGCACTCTGAGCAGTGCTGACCCAGCTCAGCTTCCAGGGTGCCCTCTCCCAGGGTGCCCTCCTGCTCCTAAAAGGCCCTTCCTGATTATAGAGGATTGGCATTTAGAAGGAGCGGCAGAGTTTTTTACCTCATTATCCTCCTTTAAATCCCTCCCTAATACCTTCATCTGCTGTTATGGTTAAATGAATTTTGCCAATTAGAGATGGTAACATGCTATGGTTACGATCTGTATCTATCTATCCTGCTTAAATGTGGACAGTAAGTTTCTGAAGGAAAAAACCTTTTTTTAATTACAAGAAAGACAACTGCAACTCTACAAGTTTACAAGTGAACACCAGAAAATCTTTCAATATTGCTGAACTCTTTACCTAATGTAATAGCAGTTCTGCTACAGGAAGAATTTTTATATCTAGCACTGAAAGCTGTCCTTATTAAAAATGAAAAAATAAAGTGAAAAAAAAATCTATTCCAGCCATCCTTAGCAGTACCATCCCCGCAGTGGGTTTACGTTGCTAGGTATAAATTAAAGAGATTCCATAAGCCATTTGCAATAATTTACTCAATTAGTCTTTTGCTTTCCCTGGCCATTTTACGTAACATTGGTGAGAAAGTTGCTGGCTGCTATCTAGAATTGTTGACAAAAGCTTCTGGAATGCTTTGCATTCTTGTGATGGGGACCTTAGCAGAGACCACTGTCGGCACTCTGAGTCCTGGGTCTGCAAGGTCAGATGAGTCACTGCAGCGTCTCCTTTTCACGTCTGATCAACTGTGCAAAATCCTGGGGACAAATACTCTTGCACATTACTCTTATGTCCTGGGGATCTTCATTCAAAACCATTCAGAGAAAACAAGCATGAAACAAGGCTGCGAAGTGACATCATTTAAGAATTTCAGCAGAATTACAAAAAACATCTGGGGGCCTAAACCAACCTTTTGCTACTTGCATACAGTACCCAGCACAACGGAGACCTAATGTATTATTGTGCCCCTAGACTTAGTGGCTTAATAAACAATTTCAACAGACCTGCTAATTCATTAGGTGTCTCACCTTATGCATTTAGAGCAGCTTTGAGCTTCCCAAGATCTTTCATCCTCATCTAGGCCTCTTCCCTTAAAAATATGTATCATCACACTGGATGTGCCACCATGGAAATGCAAAATAAACGTTCTGTATCATCACATTTTTTGATGTGGAGTTGCATGAATTCCACACCAAAGAGTTCTGGAAAAGAAGAAAATTACAGTAGCTTCCATATTCAGAAGGTGAAGCTCAGACACACAAAGGATTCCAGTTGTGAAAAGTTTTTCACTGCTGTTCGCTGCAAAGAAATAACCAGAGGCACCACAGAGCATCATCAAACCCCTGGTGCATCAGCCTTTACGCATGTAGGATTCCACAAACCACGACACTGGGATTTTATATTCATGTTTAAGCCAAAACCTAGTTCTTGTTCTTTGCTAATGAGAGGGGAAAGGCATGGGCAGGGAAATGCACAGAGACTAGAGCATGGCAGAGAAAAGAGCAAGGAGAGAAGACCGTGCCCAAGGAAAACAACTGCCTGCCTTTCATTTGGGGACAAATTGCTGCTCAGGGCTGGGCTTCATGAAAGCCATGGCTCCTGGGGGAATGCGTTGGCCTTGGCAAAGCCACTCAACCTGGGGGCCCAGCCAGGTCCTGGGACAACTTAATCCTCTCAAGGTTTGGTCCATGAGCAAAGCTTGGTGCAGCTCCTCGCCCCTCAGGACACCTGAGGATGACCAGAAATCAGGGACAGACCCATTGCCCTGTGTCCCCTGGCAGAGTGGGCACCCCTCTCCTGACCATCCTCGTGTCCCATGGGGAGCACCGTGTGGCCTCCAAGTAGCAGGAGCTTTTGGAGAGACTGGATCAGATATTACACATGCAGACTCTCCCTTTAATGTTCATATCCAGCCTCTAAGCGGAAAGCAGCAACTGCAGCAATCCCAGCCCAGTCACCAGCATCCCTTTTGTGGTAGTCTGCATGCCTACCTCAGCTCCACACAGATAGAAGTGTCTGCAGCCAGTGACAAGCTTATACAATCAAAATGCCTTCATTCTTTGATTTCTTAATTTTCAAAAATGTGATACTGAAGAAGAGGTGTGAAAACACAGAAACCTTTCCATCTGAGAATGGCCCACTTCCCAACTTTTAAAATGCTCGTGTACAGGACACTGCAGAATGCCATACAGCCACCTAGTGCTGGAAAAAGATCACTTCCCCACCTCTGGGACTGTCCTCTGCAGTCCCACAAGTGCAGTTGAGACCAAGTGTCCGGCAAGAAGGAACAAAAGCCAAGTCTCTGCAAAAGTCATGATTGCACTTCCAGTTATAGGCAGCAGCAGCAAGTGTGAGAACAAAACGGCCGATGAACTGCACACAGGAAACATGCTTTTATCCTGATAAAGACAGGGAAAGACATCCCACAGATGACATGACTATGGCTTCTCCAATGGCTGTTATCTGTGCCACATCTCCTCAGTACTCTGGGTTCGGCTGAGTAACAAGCACATCTGCTTATTTTCAAGGGTACCCAAACTGCCCCCCCCACTGCTGCTCCCTTCCCAGCTCTGTGTCACTAAACATGTTGCTCTCTTCTCTTCCTAACAGGGAACTACCAATATTTTCTTCACTCAAACCCATTTAATTTCACAGCAATTCCTTGCCATGATAGGACCAAGACTTCCTGTCCTCATATCTAATCATGGCTATAAAATGAAAGCACAGCATGATCCTTCCAAGTCACTTGCTCCTATGTCCACCTCCTCCCGTGAGGTGGCACAGGCAGCCATGCAGCTGTGCATTGGAGCAGATCAGGGAACCAATCTGGGTTAAAATTCTTTCAGCAAAGAACAAAAGAAAGACAGGAAAAGAAGGTTTGCGTTCAGCCAGCTCCATTACCTGGGTCCTGCTCACAGTGTGGGGGAACAGATGCTCATGCCAGCAGGAGACTGGGGCAAAGCTGGCACCTGATGCATTCAGCAAACTGCAGCCCCCATCATTATCTCTGCCCCCACCAGGGCCAGAAACAGCCAGCAGGAGTCTGGAATATGCCCTGCGATGCCTCCACTAGGGCATAACCCTGATTAAAATCAGGTTAATTACTTAAACCTTTCTTTGAAGCCTGTGTTTTTCCATAGCTTCTAGACTAGTCTCCTGGAAGATGGTAGAGCTAACCCCACTCGGGATGCATGCCATTTGAATGCCAGTTTGGAATATCCAACTTTATTAGGGCTTTTTTCCCCTTAGAACTTGAAAATATCTGCCATGTAGCTAGCTAACCAGGTCTTAGAGGGATATGATTTCTTGTTCTCTTGCTTATAAGGGAAACTTGAAACAAATTAAAATTATACTGGCCTCATACTAAAGGTCAGCATTGTGGGGAAAGATGACTTGTTCGGAATTCAGTCAGGAAGTTTAACACAAATAATCCAGCTTGAAGCAGCTTGAAGTTCTGTGAGAACAAATCCCAGCCAACCAACCCAAAAAAAAAAAAAAAAAAAAGTGCTGATAGAACTAATTTAAGTACTAAATCTCTGTTTCCAAGCATTTTTCCACTGATAAGCCCAAACGCTTTTAAAGCTGCCATGTGAAAAATTATTTAGATAGGTGTGAAAGAGAGAAATATTGGTATCTTCTCAGATAAAACCAGGCTTTTATCAGGAGATTTGCACAGAAATGAGCAGCAACAAGAAGGAAAAGGAACAAAATGTATTGTTATGCATTACTGTGAGGATAGATTGCACTGTATAGAGTGTCACCAACACTTGTGATAAAGCTTTAGGCTGCTGCAAACTATTTTAGCAAAATGTTCATGCCATGAAAAAGGGAGAAGAGCTAATAAAACCCAACAGTTATTTGCAAATAACTACTTCTTTGTTAGTAAAGAAATGCCTTGCATTTGTACAGATGCCTTCTGTATCCGTAAAGCCACATTAACTTCTATGAGGCTATATCATAAATTACATTTGGAACTGTTCAGGACTTACCTGAAGGCTTTCTGGGCTTTCTCTATTCCCACTAGAAACAGGTGTTTAAAACTAGGTATTAAAATTAGTAAAAAATAGTAGATGCCCTACCTTCAAGTCACTGCCAACCTTGAAATGATGCCTTCAGAAAGAATTAAAAAGCATTTGTTTTAGAGAATACTTCTGTGTTTGTATGTATGTAAATACCTATGTCCATGTGTATTTTAATAAAGTCCATAGGGACACAGGGGGTTAGGAGATCCCTCCCAAAACTGTGGAAAAGAGAAGAACATGAGTAGTTGATTTCTCACAGATCTGTACCTCTCTGGTAGGTCTGACTGAAACCAAAGGGGCTATAAAGCATTTGCATCCAAAAATCTAAATCCAGATTCCACCAGTCTGGTTTTATTTTTTTCAGCTGACCGAAAGTTGTTACCAAGAACGAGCCTTTTGATCCCCTCTGCCATTCCAGGGCATTCAGTTCCACTAGTTAGTGGTTGCTCACATCGAACTGTTTGCACCAGGGACTGGAGACACCTGAAAGCCACGGGAGCTGCAGCCTTCCTGTGACAGTCACATCACCCAGCGAGCACCAGGGGCGAAACTGTCGTGCAGACAGAAACAAACCAAGAAGTCTGTGTTGGTCTTAAAAGAACTTCCATCCATTTCCAGAGCTCCTGAGCTGGAGCAATGAACAATTCACTTTGAAAATACACTAGGAGGCTTTAAATTCACTTTCTATACCTGAATCTAACAGACAACCTATCAAATCCTAATAATATAAAAGCCTTCGTGTTTTATAGGCAAACACTTGGGTAATTATGCAGTTACGAGTTACTGCGACCCACAGTTGACCAGAAAATACGCACTTCGTGAACACGAATTAGCACAGTTCGCACTCCAGACTTTCCAAAGATGTCTCTGCTGTTACCTGCACGCCTGGTCCCACTCCTTGTGCCGCCGTACGATCGTGACTCGCTGCTGCCCTCTTTATTCCAGCAGCGCCAGGAATCTTTCTCCCAGTCTGTGACTCAATCTCCACTACTTGACTATTTGTTCTCTCTTCTCATCAAGAATAACTCGGAGAAAGTTTATGCTTCACCCAGGAAAAAAAGCCCATCCCTGTAGTTGGGGTTGGGGAAAACACAACAGAAAGCAGAACTGATTCACTGAGTGCTCCCTCAGAAGCAGCACGTTTTGCTACCCAAGGTGCTGTAACAACACACGGCTGTTCCCTTTCGGCTCTAATGAAGCAGCAGCAAATGGTTACCGGACCTACGGCCTCTGCCTTTCGCCCTGTCTCTGGGAGGCAGGTGCAGCCTCAAGAAAGGTTCACCAAATAGATTCAGATGTGACAGATTTGTAAATTCCCAGGCAGCTATCCGGAAAAGCTTCCTGCTGCCAAAAATGTGCTCTTTGGAACATCACTGAATATCTTCTGTGTTTACAGTAATGATTTCACTTCGTTCAGTTCCTCAAGAGAAAGGATCAGAAGGACATCAAAGAAATATTAAATCTTAGGGTGTTTAAATGAAAGTGTCAGCACCAGTGCCCTTGCTCCAGCTGGTGAGCAGGGAGAGACACCTGCAAGTGCTCTCCCAGAGCAACCGTGGTGTTTCTTAATGGATGTGGAACACTTGTTTCAATGGGAACACCCCCAAATCTCAATTTCCTAGATAATGTTGTATCATAAAGTATAACCACAATGAATCCAGCTCTGCCTTGAATGGGAGAAGCATTTTTAAAAATGGCTTTTAGAAGGTTAGTTTTCCTGTACCATATAAAAATATGAATTTAATCCATGGTCACTTTATTTTTTGTTGACTTGCTTGAGACATTTTTTTTTAGCTTGTCTTGTTTCTCAAACCAGCAAAAATGAAAAAATTCCCTGTAGTGTCATTTTTAATGCTGAACATTAAAGGCAAATGTTCCTTTTGGCCAAACCCACAAAAGTTCCTTCAACTCTGCTCTTCACTTGTAATTAAGAGCCAGACAGTGTATTAGTTACTCTGTTCCATTATTAAGTCGACAATGTACTGAAAAATAAGAAACAGCAACGCTAACCCAAAAAGTAAAATTCCTCTCAAATCTTAATTTATATTTGTCATTCCAGCAAAGCCCTTTGGCATGACTGTAGCACAGCAGCAACCCCTCTTCTTATGCCCTGTTTTTTCAACAGACCTGTTAAACTTCAAGCAAATTTACTAATGAGAAAGCCTGTATGTTTTCTTCCTCTTTGTTTGTGTATAATATCTATGAAACAGAGAACTGAGTTATCAAATATGTCTGAAATGGCACCTTTTTGCTGAAAGACAGTGACAATCAGCTCAAGACAGTAGAATATTTTGGGTTTCCTCCAAAACCCTTTCTCCAAAAAAGGACATAAAGTAGAGTCCTAAAGTATCAGCTTAACTTTAAGCCTATGAACCATGCCATAAGCAAGCAGAACAATCACCAAGTCCTGACTGATGTGCTGAGCAGCAGAGAGCTCGCAGGGGTGATGGTATTTAGGAGGTTTGCAGTTTGCCATTTATAACTCTCCACATCTAAAACAGTCCCACAGCAGAGCACTGTGGTGTGAAACAAGCCAAGTCTTGAATTAATGTCTTACTGAAGATTCCCTTTGTATTTGTCAAACTCTGGTTATCCACCAGAGGAAGGTGAGGCTCCCTGCAGGACAGGCAGCAAGAGCTCTGCACAGCACGGTCCCTGCCGTGTTCCTGCCTGCAGTTACACAGCACTGTGACAGCAGTGACACACCACAGCTGCCCCACAACATTTTCTTATTCCATGGGTCTGGCAGAGTCTCCCATCAGCAGCTCCCTGCTCAATGTCACATCTACCTTCCAAGCCACTCAGGGCTTTTAAAATCTCCACAACAGCAGTGGCGGCATACAAGGGGGAAAAAGTAAATGTCCTACTCCCGGATTACTCTTGCAGTTTTTAGGGTAATTTTTGCCATCCTGGAGTACTAAAATAGATCAGAAGGTCTCTTTTCCCATCCCTTCCCCTCCCCCACCCATTACTGACGCAGTCCTTCCATGGTTGCGAATGTCTCACAGGGCTCACGAGGAGTAGTAAATAAATAAATAAATAAATAAAACCTAAGGAACACTCCCCTCTTCCACATTCAGTTTTTGCCATAGCCACAAGCTCTGAAATGATACAAAGATGGGAAAAGGAATTCAGATGTTTACATAAAGGCTTATATAGCTACAGCTTAAATACCTGAAAGTATAGCCCATGACTATACTGACTGCAGGCCCAAGCAGTCAGTTGCATGTAAAAAGATTTTAGTTGCTAAATCAGACTCCAGGTGAGGTTTTAAGAGTTTCAGAAATTTGTGCTCCTTTATTTTCCAGCGAATTTGTTTGTTACCATTTTGCCATGCACATTGCAGCCAAACCAGCCTTGCACTGGCACAGAGACCTTTCTGCAGGAGGGAGGGACCGAGATAACCTGACACACGTCTGGTGAGAAGGAAGTTTATTGCAGCTCTCCCAGCACGCTGCCTGTCCCAGGAGGAGCTCAGCCCTGTGAGCTGCCTGTGGCAGTGACACGCCAGGGCTGCCCAGCCTGAGAGCCGGAGGAGCTGGCAGCACTGCTTTGCCTGAGCTCCCTGCTGACAACTGTCACCATGGCTCATTCACAGGGCCCACCCCACTCCCAGTCCTTCTCTTCCCTTCCTTTTGGATCCTTGCATATTGTCCCTCCTGTGGGCAACCAGGGAGCACCACAGCTGGCCCCACCAGCAAGGTCAGCAATGCTGAACCTTCTTTCCAACCAGAAGAGCTTCTCTGTCCATACACAAACCTTCACTGACCTGAACTGTGCATCTGTGTTTTCTTGCTTTGCTTGTAGCACAGCAGTATGATAATATTGCCAAAACAGCAAAAGCTTATATAATTTTCTGTGACTTTTTAGAAACAGGACATTTCTGGCAACTGGCAGAGCACTGTGGGGAAAAGTCTCCCACATCTCCTGGTTGTCTCTAGGGGTGCAGGCAGAGACCATATGCACACATCATGGTTTCCTGTGCAGGAATCACTGCTGTGCCCCATCACAAGATAAATTAATTCCCTGTGACTGAGTGGAAAATCCTGGAGACAAAATGGAAAGGTACAGTCAGTAATTTCCAAACACACACGGCCCCTCCCTACTGGTTTTTATTTGTTTCTGCATGCTCAACCTTCTGAAGTCTCACTCTAGAAACTGAAACTAGTTCAGATGTTTTTATGAAGTTAAAAAAAATACATTGTTATAGAGAGGAGTTTCACAAAGGTCACAAGGATATCCCGTTCATGGTTCAAAGCATCCCTTGGCAAGTATTTGACAGTGGGTAAATAATTTCTGAGCAGAAGCCTGACTGCTGATTTCAACTATATGAATAGGTTCTTGCAGGATCCAGTCCTCCTGATTGCACACTGTGGAAAGAGAGACTTGATGGAATCCAGGCAGCAATAAAGGTGTTGCTCTGGGATTTACCCAGGTAACACTAAACATGTACCTCTCACAAAAAAAGCAAAGCACAGGTAACAGGGCTATTACCAGCAGACAACTGCATCATTTGTAGTTAGAGTGGCATCCATCCTAAGGAGCTGAACAACAGCTTGCAACCATGGTCACACAGTTACACTGGGAAAGAGAACAGGTGGGCAGTGTTTATACACAGGACCAAGAAAGCACTGAGGCTCCACAAATAAACACATCAAGTGGATATTCTGAAAGGAATTAAATAGATTAAATAGCTTCATTCTAAGAACTGCTATTAAGTTTTATATGGAGAGCAGCAAGAACTCTTTCTCTTAGTTAAAAACTCTCATAATGGCTGTGCCCAGGAGAGCAGAGCAGGACACTGCACCCAGGACTTGGCTGAGATGGGAGAGGTGACCAAGAGCAGAAACTGGAGATGATGCCCAGTCTGGTACTGGGGAATAACATCACTGGGGGTAGATGCCACGTATCCCATCCTGTGCTATCTCAAACGAAAGCACTGGGGCCAGTTTTCAAATAACACCAAGTATCTGGGTCTTTCTTCAACACAAAAACTTCATCCAGAAAAAGAAACAGGGAAAGACTTCACAGTTCTCTCTGAAGATCAGACCAAGGAGTGCATCACAGCCCATACCACCCATCTTTGGAAGAACATCACAAGTTTATTCCAATTTGTATAGATATTATGAGGGCCACATACTGCCAAAGCAGTGCTGTAGAGGAGCTCTGTTCCTGGCCCATATGAGTCAGGCTGCCGAGAAGAGCACACCAAACCCACCCACTCCTGGCCGTGGAATCCATCTGCTCAGATGGGAAGAGATGTTTCTGTGACACCACATTCTTCTGGCATGCTGCTCAAGGGATTAACAACAACACAAGGAGTGGGACATTTCTCTGTGGTTTACAAAAGAAGGAGGAAAAAAAACAATCCCAAAGAAATCTATGACTAATACGATGTATTCAAAAAAGAAAATCACACCAAAATCTCTGTATCCATGACAAGGTTTATATATAACAAAATAGTAAACAAGAGCTGCAGCATTCAAAGCAATTCACAGACTGTGGAAAGTCAGCTTTAGTTCCCAGTATCCTGATGGAAATTAAACATCCCTAGCCAGATAGAAGCATTATTGACAATCTGCAGCTAACATTCTCTTTTTCTAAGAGATTAGTTCAAACTGTAAGATGTGCAATATTCATCTTTATAACCACTGAGGATTATGAAGGGCTTTGAATTCTGAAACTACTTGGGATCAAAGTCACTTGAGGGATCTGGGAGGGAAACACCAAAGCACTTCCTGCCTCCTCTTCCTCCTCCATGTGTGCTTTCCCCAACACCAGAGCTAATCATCACTGGAAAGCAGATTTTAAAGGAAGTGCTCACACACCGGGGATCACAACACCAGGTGTGGCCAAGGGGGACTCACTGGGAATTCAGTTCAATCTGATATTTATGGCAGTGTTTGTGCTTATGCTACATTACAATTCAGAGAGTAGAACTGCAGCCACAAATCTGGGAACTTCTTGGGAAGACAATGATGGCACCATTCCCATTTGGTGCTAGACGTGACTTCAGTATTCAGAACTGAAAATGTGTCCAATGAAATAAACAAAACACTCACTCAAAACCCACCACAAACATACAGATGTGAGTCACTACATCCTAATACACTAAAAAAAAAATCCCAAACATCAACCTTAACCATCTAAATACCCAAAACCCAACACAACAAACCACAAAAAGAGAAAGCTATGTGCTATTAATTACCCAGAGTGGAACATGACATAAAAAGATTCATCTCAACCTACTAGGTAACATTACTCATGCCTGCATGACTGTAACAAAAAGCTATTTGTAAATACGAAAGATTTACCTGGAAGTCAACATGATAGTTTCTATAACTCATAGGTATTTTATTGGATTTGGGATACGAGGCAGCTTGGAGGGCAAGAAGAAAAAGACAAAAGAGATCATGTTACTTGCAGCTCCAGCTAGATGGTAACAGACTTTTTCAAACTGTAATAGGGAAAAGGAGTCTTACATGCACCTTGCAGTATTTATTAACAGCTGGGCCCAAATAAACTTCTTTATGCAAACAGGCACTTGAATATGTAAATCAGCACTTACACAAACAGATCTCCATGTGTACAAATATTTTCCCATGGAAACTGCTCCTTTCTTAAGCCAAATCTGCTCCCATTCAAACCTATGGCAGAATTTCTTTTGACTTCAGAGGAAGCAAGAATAGAAACCCAACCTCTACAAAAACATTCTCAAGTTTGTTTGGGGTTTGTGTTTGGGTTTGTTTTGTTTTTGCTGTTTTCTTTCAAACAGACCTACACAGGGAATGGTCCATCAACTTGAAGGTCATTCAGCGATTGGAATAGATTTATGGAAATTTATTTCTACAGACTTCTCCCAACACAAAGTCAGCACAGCTTTCACGAGTGCTTGTTTCCTGTAGCCTTCACTCGTACTTAGATTGCTGATGCACCCAAAAGCCCCAGAAGGTTTGTCTACAGATTCAGAAAACTGAGAGCCCTTTGCATTTGGGATTCATTCACATTTTCATTCCAGAGAATGCACTGTTATATTTTTACCATAAAAACCATCAGGTATTCTACTTCTCTAAGGAGTTTGACAGAATTCTGGTGTGCCAAACACATCAAAGCCCAAGAAGGTAAAACCTGTCCATTAACCACAGCTACCTTTGCTTAAGCTCTGCATGTCAATACCAATTTGTTTATTCATTTCTTTTCTCACAATCCTTCTTTACTTCTCCAATCTACAAACACAGTTTTATCGGTGCCTAAAAAGTCCCCAGGAAAAGTGATCCATAAAACACAACAATGCAGCAGGTTTCCCATGGCTACCCAAGCTATTAAACATTAGTTCAGGTCTGTAGGCAGTGAAATCATAGCACCATTATCATTGCCTTGTGGGAGCAATAATTCTGGGTGGTCTGTAACACTACAGCTCCCAGCCCCTGAGATAGTATGACCATGTTGTCAAGTAGAGCCTGTCTAGGAGTGTAACTAGGCTGAGGCTTTTTGACCTCATAGATAAATAGGTTTTGTTGAAAGCTGCTCTATTATTTTTCAGATTAGCTTGGACTTGCATTTGGTTCTTTCTCTGCCATGGGAGTGGGAGAAAGCAAGGCCTTGAGATATCCAGTACATGTTTATCCAGCTGCGGTAGCTTGATTCTCAAAGTATAACTGTCAACATCGCCGCTCCCTCATGCAAATCGAAATTTGTAAACAATCCTAATAATTCCTCCTCCCTGTTGTTCGTTGTAGTTTTGCATTCCCGACTGAGCAGCCACAGTACTCGAAGCAAGGAGAGCAGCGTGAGTCAATCAGGGCTGACTGCGGTGGAAAAAAAATGTACCAAAACCATGGGCTCCCAGAACAGACTGTTCAATGCTAATTTTAAATCTTGAAAAACAGTGCCAGTCTGACATCAGTGTGGTATTTTTTTGTATTTTCTAAATAATCAAGAGAAACTGTGTTATTTTTTGGTTTTTTTTAACATTTGATTCAGCTTCCATTCCCTTGTGTAAATAGCCATAGAACATTTATAATTTTTTTTTAAACTAAGTAAACAGAATTGCACTTTGCAGGCATTTTTCTACCACCATAATTCATGAAATCAAATTTCTTAATCTAATTTATCCAGGGTTTGTTTTCCCCAGCTATACGAGGCTGGAGCAGAGGGTCAGTAAGTCTCCTTACAAAGGATATGCCCCCAGATCTATGTATGGTGAGCGAGCTGAATGTTACCATCTTTCCCTTCATTAAAAACCCCAGAACTTGGAGGGCATGATACACCATCACTGAAGACATTTCATTCCAGACACAGGAAAAAGCTCTTTCTGGCATTTACTTAGTTTCAGCAAAGACCTGATATTGCAAGTATTTATACACGGGCTTAATGGGGAATAGCTTTAAAGCCTAATGATCTGCCAAGACTAGTCTTGCACATAAACATTTGTAGCACAGGGGATTAATAGCCTCAAAATGAGAGAGAGGGCTCTCTTTAAATGTAACCTTTTTAAGATCTTGTTAAGAGGTTGAGACAAATAGTTCTTTGAGCAGCAAAATAAAATACTATTTCTCATAGATTTTATGTCCCAAGATTGAAGTCCTCAGAGGATTCTCTAATGAATACAGTTTTTCCCTCAGAAAAAGTTAAAGTTCTTTCCTCTTTCTCCCCAGCTATTTTAAAATCACTTTTAAGAACAACCAAATTTGGTTAGAAGTTGACCCAAAATTCAGAAGTTATAAGGGGACTGATAAAGCAATGTCAAAAATCCTGTCTCTAGCATGATTTCCTTAGGAAAAACCTTATTAATGCCATGGAAGTTAAAAAAACCCCAGCAAAACACCTGTGTTAGACCTTATCAAACCCACAGTTGTAAAGGAGGTGTCTGGTCTGTGTAAATGGAATTGGCAGGTGAAAACTGATATTTAGATCCCTATCCTCATTTTCTCCACCAAATTTTTCTCTCTTCTGACATGTGGTGATAAGACAGTTTCATTAATTTAACTCTTTTCCCTCTCCCATTATCATATCCTAGAGGTTTCCACATTTTTTTCTGGAGAAAACACACTTTTTGGTTGGTCCATCTGCCAGCAGTCTCTGTTGCTACCTCTAGAGTTCTCGAGGTGCTGAACCTTCAGGTGGCTCCCCAGAGCTCCTTCCATCACAGACACAGTGACATCTTAAGGCCACAAGCCGTTCTGCACACTGGTGTTTGCCATCTGACTAAAACAGCACAATCTTAGCAGTAAATGCCACATTCACAAAGATGCCAGAATTGGCACAAGGGGCAACTGTGGGTCACATTTCCTCCTTTCCTGGTAAACAGCAAAGAACCTACTGTGCACCAAGCACTGAAACTTGGTCCAGGCTCTCTGGATGTGTGAAGCTGAGAAATTTGAACCAAGTCTTCTGAGAAGCAGAGGCAGGATGCTGCCTCCTCGTCCTGGACCCAATGGCCTGTCCTTAGCATTCAGTGACAGTAAGGGTGGAACTTGATGTGATAAAGGTAAAATCACTCAGGTCTGCATGACTGCAACAAGGACAGCACATGTGGCTGGTGCTGCCCCTGGGGCCTGACCCCCTTTGCATCTGCAGAATGTGGAGCCCCAAGGAGCAGTTGCTGATGGAGTCCACAGAGGAGGAAGGTTGCAGCTTCTCCAGTTCCAAGTCTTCCTGAAAACAACCTGAAGCTGATCTGTTTACTCAGACACACAATGGGCCATCCATTCTTCCAAACAGTATTTTAATCTCTCATTCTTGTCCTTGAATTCCTTTATTGTTGATATAAACATGAAAAGGAATTTAAATTATTTCTACTGTGTGAAGTTTTCAAATGACTATTTACTGCTGCAACTCCATACTCTGCTATCAGACCCAATTTCACGGCAGTATTTGTCACTATTAATCTGAAAAAACTTTCTCTTGGCACACCATTTTAATAATTGTTGTGAGATCTCATCAGTGATGCTCACAAACTGGCTGTGACTGCACTCTGTAAATGCAGGGTTACACACATAGTTTTCAAAGAGGCATTTACAAAGGGCAGAGGCTTGACACACAGATCAAGCATAACACCATTTCCAGACTTTGGCAAGCATCAGGTTGTATCTTTATAGTTTGTCCCTCACTTCTCCTGAGCAGCAACATCTTCAAAGAATTCCATCCAGGCAGCAAGCCGTGACGCCACTTCCTGACACTGTGTCAGACCTCCATAACCAAGCTGGGCTTTTCTGAGTCATCTTCTGAAAAAGGATAGATCTCTGTCAGAGGAGCAGACCTCTCAAAAAATTATTTCTGGGACATTCCCACCAACAGATGTCAATCTGGTGCTTCCCTGCACAGGGAGGGCAGGCAGTGTGTCAGTGCACGTGAGGCTCAGGCAGCTGCTCTGAACTGGACCATGCTGGTGAAACACCTCCTGCAAATGCCTTGTTCCCCTCCTCATCCATCTTCCTGCCCTTGGGAGGGGTGGATATTGCCCGAATGCTCAGCCCCTGCCTCACCTGACTCAGAGCAGGTGACTGGCCCCCAGCAGGGTTAATGAAATGAGAGGAGAACAGCAGTAGCCTCATAAATCTTCGTGAGCATGAATGCATGTCCTGGTCTGCATCCCATTAGTGACTGATTTTTTAAAAATAAATTTAAAAATCTCAGTGTCACCTGGACACCAGCCAGTCCTCATTTTCTATCCCCAAAAGGCTGATTCCTTAGTCAACCAAATATTTCTATATGAAAAACAAAATAAGGGTGTAGATCTTATGGGAAACTCATCCCAATTTCCAAAAATAATTCTTAGAATCACAGAATGGTTTGGAAGGGACCTTTAAAGGTCATCAAGTCCAACCCTCCTTCAATGAGCAGGAACATTTTCAAAGAGTTCAGTCTTCTCAGAGCCCTGACCAACTTGATCTTGAACGGTTCCAGGAATGGGGCATCCACCCCCTCCCCAGGCAACCTGTTCTGCTGTTCCATCACCTTCCTCATGCCTTGTATCTAGGCTGAAGTGACCCTATTTTAGTTTAAAACAATTACTCCTCGTCCACTCACTACAGATCCTCTAAAATGCCTGTTCCCATCTTTTGTATAAGTCCCCTTCAAGTATTGCAATGTCACAAGAAGGTCTTCCCAGAGTCTTCTCTAAGCCTATGTACAAGGCAGGAATTTATTTTTAAAATATTTTATTGTACTTATTAATGTAGCTACATAAAACTTCAGTTTCTATTTTGTAAATAAAATCTTGATGCTGTTTTCAGTAGGAAATAAAAATTATTGTCCAGGTTCCTACAAACGTTTTGGGTGAAAATTTGGGATTTCAGTGTTACAGGAAGAACCTAATGAAACAGTAAGTGTCAGTGGTACAGCACAACATGTATTACATTACAGTAGTTTAAATAATTATTTTTTTTAGGTTCCAAGGTTAGGCACACAGTTTCTCCTGAAAAGTTTTACTAACACTCATTTGTGGGTGGAAGATTCTATTAAGAAATTTTTACAGAATTCAAGAATTCTGAAAAGGTTTTTCTATTTAGGAAATGGTAAACCACCTAAATTTATTTCAAGGTACATTTGTAGTGTCAGAGGCGGACAAAGATCCCTTAACATCAGTGCTTCTGTGGAGAGATGAATTCCCTGCCTCCAATCTTTGTCAGGCTGTGAGTATTTTAAGCATTTCAGGCCTTCCCCAGCGTGCAGCAGGAGCCCCGGTAGTGCCAGCCCTGAGCACAGGACGGGCCGTGCTGCTCTGCCTCGACACAAAGGTCCAGCCCCGGCCCGCGGGGCTGTAAGCAGTGATGCAACCAAAGCCACACCGGCTCCTGCGGCAAAGCAAGAACCAGCGGGGCCAGGATCAGCTCCTTTGCTTCTGACTCCTTAGGCATCCAGGCACCCTTCCACCAAACAAATCAAGGAGGGTGCATTCAAATGACTCCAGAGAAAGGCTTGAGCTACTCAGATCCTGAGCGAGGGCACTGAGCTGCTCCTGCTCCCGCTGCTGGCCCAGGAGGGCAGAATGCCTGAGCTCCAGCTGAGCTGCCAACCTGCCAGGCAGCAGCTGTGCAGCCTGCTCAAGGAACCAGCACAGGACAGGGCAACAGGCAAACTGGAGCCTCGAGTTACTCAACTAAGCTGCAAGAAAGAGGAGATTTTGTTCACTTTTTTTGCTTAATGTGAAGTTTCAAACTGGCCTCAAGTCTGAGCTATTTAGAAAACAGTTCTCTGGGTTTCAAATAATAATTCATACAGAAGAGAGGAGATTCATAGAGAAGAATGGAAAACATTTTGGCTGTCATTACCTTCTTTCTCTCCATCACTCTGCCTGCACAGAATTGAAAAAGAGTACAGTAGCACTATAGGGTTTTATTTTAACTTAGGTTCTTGCCAAAAAACTGCACTGCAATGCTCCTGTTATACTAAAAGTACATAAATGCCAAGAAACAAAGAAAAGCTGCATGACTGTGTTTGTCCCTCAAATAAAAAAAGGAATGCTTCTTTTGCCCTCCAAGGTTTTGCCCTTATTCCTTCCTTTTACTTCCATTATAATTTTTGTCTCCCTGTGATGTCTGAGATTTCTTTTTAATCTTTCAATTACTCCCCAATATCCATTGTCCCAACCCTCTACACTTCTCCTGCTTTACATGCAGCTCATGTCCTGCAAGCATGTGAGGAGGCCAAATACCAGGCATCTTGGCACAAGCTAGTACTTTACACCTATTCACAAAGAGAAAACATTCCTCTTTTCTTAAGGAAGAAGAAAAAATAAAAAGAAGAGGGAGCAGAGCTCCACCAAGTACTCATAGCAAAGAGATGAAGTAATGTTTACACTCACCATTTCTAAAACATGTCTGGTCCTTTAATAACGACCTGTCAAAGCTGAAAATTAAGAGCAACCACCAATACAGTAGCTCAATTATTATTCATTGTTTCACATACTGTAGCTATTTCCTTAGCTCTCCTAGCTGTCCCTTTGTGCTGCCTGCTTCCCATCCGCAGAAGAAGAGCTTTTCCTCAGGAAAGGCCCAGCCACTGCAGGGAGAGGCTGCGCCCAGGATGGCCCCATGGCCACAACCAGTGGTGTGGAGCAGCAGCACCTGAGAGGTTCTCAAAGTCCTCCACTCGTTCAGTCCCAGACCCAAACCCCCAGAGCTGCAGGGAGAGAGCAGAGGAGTCATCAGATAACACTAGAGCAGTCTTGGAGAAGGGGTGTCCAGCAGGGGAGGGCAGGTGGGCAGGGGTGGCTCTGGACCAGCCAGAAAGGGGGAATGCCAAGCACAGAGCGGGAGCAGCATTTGTTCAAGAAAGGCTCAAGTGGTAAATGAGGTGGACCTGGGACCCTGCACCTGGGACTGGGGATGAGGAGAATACTGCCCCTGTCCCCCTGGGTAGTGGGCAGCCCTCCAGGCAGGGCAGCACAGAGCAGCTCAGCCAGGCTTCAGCCTGGCACGCAGCAGGGAATTTGTTCTTCCTCTACCCTTCTCTGCCAACAAAGCTACCACAAGCAGTGAGCCAGAGAAAGAGCTTTGTCCCAAAGTGGGAGGGTTTTTAGCATAAAAAAACCCTTTTACTGCAGAATTCCTTCTTATGAAAGAATTAGTTACCTGCTATCCGGTCGTGAGCTTTATTTTAGGGGACAGTAAGCACTATGATTATGATAATCCCCAAGATTTGACAAATTATTTTTGGACTTACCCAAAATTCTCATTGCCATCTTAATATTTTCTTGTTCTTCTTATAATTGGATACTTTGCATACATGAACCTGGTTAAGGCCTGCCATGGGCACAGACAACATCAGCTCATTGAGGATGACTTGCTCTGGGCAACCTAAAAACCTAACATTTCTCAGCTAGGAAACCCACAGTAGAAATATTTACCATGTCCCTTTTCAGCTCTGAATTTTCAACCCACTAAATCAACAAAAATTATAATATCTGATATAGTTTCCTTCTCTTAGATTGTAGGACAGATTGAGCCTCTTGTTTGTAGAATTTAGAGTGTAACCAATAATTACGCGCCTTCTTTTTATTTTTTAACATCACCAAAACACACACTACTTACCCTTCTGTCAAAAAGCACCATTTGTGAACACAGACCAGTACAATTCATTTCTTTAATGACCAAATCAATACCACATCAGAATAATTCCACTCACATGTTCCCACAAGTCCATGCTCCCAAGCAAACACATTCATTCTCACAGACACTCAGACCAACTGGAGAGCAATTTTTTCTCAACAAAGTGGTGGGAAAAACCCTCAACATGTACCTGGGAGCAACAAGACCTCTGGCCAGGGAGGCAAAGCAAGGCAGGTAGGGACCTCCCAAACGAGCAACACAGTCTCCCTCTGAGCAGGCAGGACAGTTCCAGTGGCATTACCTGGGGTCAGCCACAGTCCTCCACTCACCAAACACATCTGCAGTGATGAGGCAGGGCCAAGCTCAGGCCAGGACGCCAAGCCAAGGTCAGGGTCAGCCAGGCACGCACAGTGTAACTCAGGCAAGGAACTGAGCTTAAGTGGGACTAGTAAAGGGAGAGAGGCCCCAGGAAGCCTTCTCACAGCTTGTTCTCACATCTGCCTGACCCATACTTACACAGCTGCCCCATTCCAGAGCTGGCCTTGATCCCAGCTGGGGAATGGGGAAGAGGTTGCTGACCCTGCCACACTCAACACCTGAAATGCACCTCCAGGAGCCCAGAGTCCCACAGCCTTCTCATCCTTCTCTCCTGCTCATCAGGAGAGCATCACCTCAACTGTGCTTCTCAAATGAACTCTGCTTCTCAAATTTTTAAGCAGGATAGTTTTTGCATTTGTATTGCATACCAACTGGCTGGTTTTTTGAAAGCAATGTGACTGGTGTAACAAATATGAATGTGAAAGAATTTGGTCCACTGATGTTCATGGGTATTGTGGGCAAATATAAATAGGATTAGCTACTAACATTTAAAAAAAATAAAGACAGCATTAATACTTAAACAGGAAAGATATATTCTTAATATCAGCCTCACTTAAAAAAAAAAGCAAACAAACAACAAAAAAACCCAACTCCTAAAACCTATAATTTTTTTCCACTAGTTCATGTACACAAAGTTCAGTTGAATTCTCCTGTATAATTGCCATTTGCAAGGGGCTGTGCTCCACAAATACATGGCAGTATCTGAGAAAGCTGGTGGTTACAGGCTTGACTGTTACAAATAGCATAACCATACTCTCAAACATCTTCTAGAAGGAAAGCAATGTGGAGAACAAGCCAGAGTTTATTCTTGGGTCAGGCTAACTCAGCAGAGGGAGGTGATTCCTCCAGGCTGGCACTGGCTGAGCACAGCTGTGAGAGAGCAAGGCAGCTCTCAGGTGATGCAAACCAGCCAGAACCAGGGCACAGGCACCAGCCCCGTATCACCATTTGCCCTTGGCAGCAAACTGAAATTTGAAACACGCTACTTGGAAGATATTTCTGCCCACTCCTATTTTCTAGTATTGAAGGAGTTTTTTTGTTCAAAGAACACGGACTTTGTTCAAACCTGACATTTCTGTAAAGCTCTACATTGTTGTGGTCTTGAAAAGAAATCATTTTAAAAGTTAAAAGAAGATACTTCTTGCCAGCTGGGATTTATTATGATGTGTTTTCAAAAATATTGTCTGAAAGAGTGCTGATATTCTTGTGGCTATGAGAACTGAATAGTTACTATAAATTATACAAATGACTGTATAGGGAGTACACTGCTCCGTGACAGTGACCCGTTTTCATAGTCAGACTGTCATCTCTAGATCTATTTCAAATTATTCCCTCTTTAAAGGTTTTGTACTGCTGTTCTTTCCTTAACAGCTCTCTTTTATTAAACTGAAACTCTGCTGAGCACAATAAAGGAGTGAAATAAAAATGTGTAGTGGACGTCATGTGTCACAGTCAACAACTTATTAGCTGGCAGTCAAAAAACCTCTCCTGGCTCAGCCTTGCCTCAGGATAAACTGGGAGATCGTTGAAGTTCCCCCCTCAGTAAATCGTGCAGTCAGAGCTTCCCTGCAAGCAGTGCAGAGGATGAGAGTGGCACAGGAGACTGTGCTGCCCCTTCTGCCCTGAGCCCACTTCTCTCTGACATTTCCTCCTCCTGTCTGGACAAGGGCTCCGGGGCCAGGACTTGCTCTTTTCTGAGCTGTTCATGCTGGTGGCAGACATTGCCCCACTTGCAATGCACATTTTATGTTGTTTAACTAGAGCCTCTCTTTCAGTAACAGTTTGGAGGTTTTTGACTGTGCATGAGAACTAAAGAGCCCACCAAGATTTTAAGGACAAAATGTATTGAATTACTTAAGACAATTTCCACAGAGTTCCAGCAGCGGTGATACGAGTTTTCTCTCACACTAAGCTTTCATAATTACAGGCAGGCAGATAAGGATCACAGAGAGCCTTCCTGCTGTTTCCGCCCGGAGAGGTGTCAGGTTCAGCAGAGCTCCGGAGCTGCTGCTGCACAAGTACACACACTCCTGAAACTGCGAAGCAGGCACTCATGAAATACTGCTTTCCAAAACAAGCCCCATTCCTGCAGTTTGCATGTACGGTGAACAAAACATCTAAGAATACATGCAGTCTATCCTGAGTAAAAAAATACTGTTTGTTTGCTTTTAAACCAATCTACCGTGTATCAGTTTACAAGCAAAACAACCTCTACTAGCAAGTGTTTTTGTTCGTACAGTTATGTCTGCAGCCTGACCTTTGCTTGCATAGGGCCTGACTCAAAGAGAACAATAAAAGCCTTCTGCAGTCACCATTGTGGGGGGGAGAGCTCCAGTTCAGTGGAATAGTATAGGAGTTTGCATTCCTTAATCATATGATTCAATATACAAAGCAGACTGTATTTTAAAGTGCTACAGAACTGTACAGAGCAAAACCAGAAAGCTAAACTGGTCACATCTGAAATCCTTTATGTTGATGTATGGTCACCTCCCAGCTGACAAACATCTACCATCAGTGCCGTGTCAGGAGCTGGCTGACTAAAGAAAACCAGAAAATAAGCATCACACTAACCCAGAAGTGAAGACTTACAAGAACAAAAAATTTAGTATTTACTCTTTGCCTTTTTACTACTGAGAAAGATTTCTAGTATGAACATTATTTCTAGTGTGTCAGCAGGATGCACAGATTGCTGCACCTTGTTATACTTTTAAGAGTTTGTCAGCTGGGGAAGGAGCAGGGCTTTTTTAGGTTTTCATTTTTTAGAAACAGAGTAATTTCATTTTACTACAACAGTCTTTGAAATACAATGAATATGTGATTGTTAATAAAAAGCTTTTGTTCAAGGACTAGAGCAAAGATGATCTTACGAGAACAAAGGTACACCAAGTCTGAAAACCACACCCTGCTGCTGCTAAAAGTTGAAGCTGCAGCAAGGCTGGATGGCATTTGTAATTTTGCTCAGATCTGTTTTCCTGTATATTTGGTAAAAGGAACCCTTTGTAAAAGCATTAATAACATAGCCAAATGTATATCTGCATTGCAACACTAAAACCCCTGTTTGTTACAATGGTATGCCTTTTTTCCTCCCGAAAGCGTAAATCAAAATGATTTTTGAAAGAATTTGGCCTTGTGTTTCCAGGTACTGTATATACAAATACAGTTTGAAAACTCCATAGGTCCCTGTCAGATATTAGGTATATATAGTCAACAGATGGCTTTGATAAACCCTGCCCCAGTCTCTACACACACACTTATTCACTCAGTACCAACCTGGCTCCTAATACATCTTTATCTTTAAAGTCTGAAGGCCCTTTGGTGTGCATTTTGTACACAGGGGAGCACATGGCTGCAGGAGGCATTCAGAGCCCCGGTAGCAGTGACCCCACATTCCAGCTGGCTCCATAACCACCCCACGGGTCCCCTCTTGCACACAGAACATCTGAGCACCACCATCACCAAGGTCACTGGGACAGGTCCCCTGGGCCCTGCCAGCCTCACAGGGTGTGATTTCAAACCAGTCTGTGTGAATTAACCTTCCCAGAGTTGGGAGTCCAGCACTCACCCCTAGGAAAACCCTGATATTCTTGCTCTCTGTAAATCTCTTTAACAAAGGCCACCTCGCTCCCTGGTGTCCCCAGGGAAGAAGGTCTGTAAGGTGAGTTTTCCAGAGTGACTCTCATCAAGCAAGGAACAGTTACAGAGCAGCCTCGATATAGCAATCAATGCAAACTCTCTTGTTAGAGGATTTAAGGCTGGCATGATCATGTAAGGCATGCACACTGGAGGTGCTATTTCCTCAAGCACTTTTGAAGATGCAGTCTGTTTACTCTTTCAAAGGAAAGATAAGCTTCTTTAGAGCTCCCTCTGTTGAAAAACAGAGGGAAAAAACCTAAATTTAAATTCTCACAGCAATTTCTGCAAGAACTGACCATTTTTACACAGGAGTGGAAAACAGGTTATAAGGTATAAAAAGAGTTAAATTAAATTACCTCAGGTGTTAGTAACCATAGGAGAGTATGTATGTCATAAAAAGAGAGAGAGAGAGAGAGATTTGAAGCTTACAGCATTGGTTTGTTTGGGTTTTATTTCCATAGTTTTCAAAAAAACTGTTCTCAGTGGCAGACTCTGACCATACTGGGATAAACTCAGGTTTAGTGCTCCACTCATTATTTATGGGTCACAGTAGGGGTGCTTATGACCCTATGTTTGACATGGATGGCTAATTCAGACTAACAGTTTGACTGAAATGTTAGCAAAGTCCTGAGAACACTACAGGTATACACAATGAGTGTACTGAAATGACTGAGTCAGCTAAACCAAAAGGACATGAAGAAGCCCCAGTTGTGACAGTAACTGATGTAACATTTTAAAAGGACCACAAGGTATCTAATTTTGTGCTTAAGGCAAGAGAACAGAGAGATCACCTTGACTGTGAAAGTAGGTACAGCACAGCTGGCAGTAGAGCATTAAAAAAAATCAACTGGATTGCAGGAGATTTACTACATAACATACATCAGTATGACATTTTTAACTGTGAAATTTTAAAAAGTAGTAATTTTATGTGGATTTATGCCATACATGGAGATTAATCATTTTACTCAGTCAAACCTACCTTCTGTGCTGGTATCTTTAAGGAAACCCAGTTCAAGCTGTGCTCAGCTCTTGTTTCTCCCTCTGCTCACCAGGCAGGCTTCCCAACCAAGCGGAACCTACCCCAGACCAAATACTGCCTTCTACCCATTTTCTCTCCAGAAAATAAGGAAGACCTGAGAGTGTCAGCATCCTTCCCATGAGTGGAACCAGGGACAGGCACATTTTAATTTACAGCTATAAACTGGAGGTGACAGCTCCTACTGCATTCCCCAACCAGGCACTACACTGACTGCACACCACCATGTATCCACACAAACCTTCAGGTTAGCTCTTCCAGCTGTCTGTGGAATTGTTATAACAGTTATAACCCAGAGTTACGACACCAAAAGGGGGATACTATCACTCACTACTACCTCATGACCACAATAAAAGAAAAATGAAGGCAGGCAGAAAAGCTGTGTGACACCAGCAAGTGGCACTGCCACCTCCGTGCTGCACCCACAACACACAGGGACACTGCACTTCAGGCTGCAGTCCTGCAGCACGGTCCCAAGGGGCTGTGTGGAGTTGGTGTTCTCAAGCACACTTCATCCCATGGCAGGTTCACAGTCCACAGATCACTTTTTCTTCCACTTTCCACCACAAGCTCAGGGTTCAAATTCTCCTTAGCTGTTCACTCAATCACCACACTTTCCATTCTCTGATGAGAGACCAGTAGCCCAGAACCCACCGCCCATCTGGGAAACACCAGGGGAACACCAGGGGAACACCAAGAATTGGGGAAATGGGCTGCTGGGACCACACAAGACCTGCCCAAAATAAAAAGTGAAGGTCAAGCTAGAAGTAGTCTCTGTTTCTCCAAAAAGGATGACTCTGGAGATTACAGTGACCCCTCCAGCTCCCGGAGCAGCCTGTGGTGGCTGGTGAGTGCCCCCCAGCAGCAGTGTTTGGCCACTGCCATCCGACAGGCCAGGAAGAGCAAACAGAAACCCCCATTGCCCCCACAGGGCCAAATTTGACTTGAAAAGCAGCATTAACATTTCTGGTATCCCAAGGTTAACACAAGCATGTTTTTAACAGGGAAATAATTACCACATCAGAGCACACAGTGCAATTAGCATTAAGGTGCAGCTTGATTTTAACCATATATATAGCAAGAGTCACATCTCCAGAAACCATCCCACTTGATTAAGTGATAGGGATATTGCAAGGGTGTAAACAAGGCAGCCAAATCTTTACCCTGAAAGCAGCTCATGCATCAGGTCCCACCACTGTTGTGAAATTTTGATGCTGCTGCATCACTGTGGCTGGTGTGTTCCAGGGCACCTCCATAACCTAGGTGAAAGACACGGGAAATGAGGTGAATGCAAACATTGTGGAGAGGGTTGAGATTTTTTCTCTTTGCCTTGAAAGAGGCACAAATAGCTGAAGGCTGGAGGTCACTGGAGCCCCCCAGCAAGTCTTTGTAATAATAGACAGCAATCTCCAGGTCTGCAGGTGATAAGCTATCATTTTGCTGAAATATTTTGTATGCCTCCTGCTGAGTTTTTCTGGCATTCAAGGGACAGATCAATATTTGGTATTTTCACTGCGCTTGAGGTGCTATTGTTCTTTGTATCTGAAAATAGAGTAACTGTTCAGATGTTTATAAAGGTAGCCAGGGCAGCATCAGAAGGAATGCAAACCAGAAAAAAACTAAAACATATTAAAACAAGAGAAAAAATCTTCAAACTCAAGGTCAGTACAAAGGGTTCTACCGAAACAAAGAAACAGTTTATGTCCTGAGCAACATATAGAGGAACTGTGAAGCTTATAAGCTTCAGTTATAAGGAACAGTTATAAGCTACTGATTTCCTTGGTTGAAATATCTAAAAACTGTAAGTGAACCCAAACCAAAGACGATAAAAAGGGGTTGCTTTATGTCTTCAAGGCAGTATTATTAGAATGGTAATTCTGTAGATTAAAGAACAGGTGTATTAGGTTTACATATTTCCCACATTACAGCCAATGGACTTTAGGGATTTTGCTCACGTTTGAATGAGTGAAACCTATTTCAGGTTACATTTCTGTTTTCATGTGGCATGTTTAGTAGTGAGAAGGACCAACAATGTTTGTCTTCTTATCAGTTATTATCATACTTCACACTACATTTTATTCAACTGCTGTTAGCAAATGCAACCCATGTTTTCATCAATGTAAAGTGAAAAGCTGCATTGTTGGGAAAAAACCCCACCACCAAAAAGCCAAGACAAGCAAGGGGGTCTGCACATCCCAAGCCAGTCATTGAATTGTGCTGTACTGTTTGGGCTTTACAAACAAAAATTACACCAAAAGTCCTTTTAACCATCCCAGCAATGACTCCACAAACACAATTCTCAATGAAGACTCATCATTAATTAGCTGTATTTTTAATGGCATCACACAGGGTTGGCTTTTGACAGTAGGATTTTTAGTATCTTTACCTATAAACCGGAAAAAAATTCAAACTGTTTGGATATTAAATCCACAGATGACACATCTGTTTGAGAATGGCAAATGGTAGTAAGAACAGGGCTCCAAGACAAACCAGTTGCTTGACAGAATGGCTGTGTGCACTGTAAGTAGTTAGATGTAAGTCTGTGCCTTTGGCCTGAAAACTGCAGGCCACAACCCCTTCCTTGACGAGTGGTTTGCAGGGGAAGCAGCATCCCTTGAAACACTATGGCCAAAATATTTCACCCAATCCTCAGGTCACCAAGTGAGAACCTGTGGGGTTACACTATGCGTATACTAGAGAAGTAGGCCTTGAATGCGACAATAAGCCTCTGTCCTAGGCCCAGAGGTGACCATGGAAGCATACCCAGATCACCAGGGATGAGCTGGGAAAGAGGATTGTGGGTTTATGGCCTTCTGGACCTATTGAGAGTGAGGATTATAGTTTGTGACCTTATAGGGTATTGTTTACCTGCTACCATAATAGGTAAAATCTGTGCAATAACCCAGGTGATTGGAGAACACTGTGGCGAACATCTTTCCTGTTTATATGATGCCATATCCTGTCTGTGTAATGGTATTTAAGGAATTTTCACTGCGTGATAGCTGGTCTTTGTCTTTGCACCAGAGCACTGCAAGGTGAAGGTCACAGTAAAAAGTCTCTGCACAAGTCTTTGCTGGCAGTCGTCTTGTGTGAAGTCCAAGTGTCTGCCTAATTACTGCAGGAGGAACCCTGACTAAAGCAGAGATGACATATTCTTGCTGCATATTCTGTTGGTATAAACCTTGAAAAAAATGCCACAGTTCTTAATTCAAGCAGGAAGTATAAAAAAGGATAGAAGATTCAGAGTTATGAGGCAATGTCAAGTCCCAATACAGGAGAGCAGGTGTGAGGCTGAGGGAGGCTGGTCTGCTTAGTTTAGTCTTGTCTGATTTAAATGTGGTCTTTTAATGTTAAGGAGACTGTGTTTGTTGCACCATGTCTGTGCTGTACCCCTGTTGTCCAGAATAAGCTAGGAAATTGCATCTGTTTCTCCCTTTTACATACAACTTTTTAGGACTTGTGGTGGAGGAGGGAAAATTGATGCCTTTTCCCTGAAGCAGCAAACATTTTATAGAGTCAGGATATTCATGCTCCTTATAGTATTATACACCTTTGATGCACAGGGTTAGGCAAAACTTTTAAATCTGATCATATTGTTAAGGGACAGGACAATAACTGTTTTGTCTTCTTGTGTACTGTAGTGTTTGCTTTCCAGTTAATCTGGGAATGTCATTTAACAAGTTTCATGTTAATGTAAGGATCTAAGACCAGAATGAAGCTCTTTCAGTGGGACATAGCAATTCACAGCTTTTGACCTTTTATATAAGATTAACAGTTTGAAGTTCATCGTAGGGTGTGTTTTGCAACCTGCAGTTTGTAGATGAGTGTGAAGTGGATGTTCTGAAGACCATTCCAGAATTTTTTAAAAACCCAAACACACGGTGGCAGTGGGCAAGGCTTGATGAAAACATGTTTCTGCTGGTCTTAAGGTCCTGCCTACATGAGCAGAACAGTATTGTGACATTAACTGTGATCGCAAATCCTTCAGGTTTTGAGCAAGCAGTCTAATTTTGACCCTATTGCTTCTGTATCCAGTCAGGTCAGGACAAAACAATTTCTTTAATCCACAACAAAGAGTGTGATCACCCAATGCTAGTGAAACTCCTGAAGATGGTCTATGTTGGGTAATAAAGATACAGGCAAATAACTTAATTCTCATAAAGGGAGTTCCCTTTGCAGTGCTGTGAGGAACACAAAGAAATCCTGTTTTGACTAGTTAATTGAGCAAACATTCCATCCTGCCCTAAAATATGCTTGCTATGCTTTTGCAGATTTTTTTTTAGAAGCATATCGCTCCTCAGCGCGGTCATGTCTCTACCAGTCTGAGGAGCAACTGTCTGTTCCAGCCCCTGGGGCTCACCTGCTGCTCCCCCACTGCTGTCAGGATGGATTTCTTTAAAGAGAGTGTCGGCTGCAGCAAATCATTTCATGCAGTGGGAAAAGGAAGACTTGAATACATACCACTAGATTGGTTGTGCTGCTTACTCCCCCAAGCTGCCCCCTCCCTCAGCTGCCCCCTCTGTGCCATTTATGGCAGCTGCCAGTCTTGCCTTTGCTCAATCACCTCTCCCAGAGGGGTTGGCTGAGCCCTTTTCCATCGGGTGCTGCTCTGGCTTTCTCCAGACAAATCCAAGCCTCTCCCACTGCTGGCAAAACTCAGAAGTCTTCTCTCATCTCTCTGGTACTCCAGCTTCTCCCCCTCTTCTTGCTGTGCTTTTCCATTACACACAAGACCCCTTCACCATCCCTGTGGCCTGGCCCCTGAGTCTGCTGTCCCCCTTCCGTGCCACCCTGTGCCTGCATTCCTGGCCCCCTCCCCACAGTTCTGCATCCCCATAAACATGCCAGGCCTGGACCACGTTGCCAGGCTCTCTGTTTTCTGTACTGTACTCTTGACATGTTTTCAGCCTGATGCAAAGCTTATTCAACCAACAGAAAGAGCTGCTTTGACTTTAATGGATTTCAAATGAAGACTTTAGACTAAGACTGCACAGCAGCACAGAAATAACAGCCGTGTTGTGCAGAGATACCCAAGGCAGCTTTAAACTAATTAGATTGGATCCCATAACCGTCTAATCATAGAGGGAGCTCAGTACTGGGTAATTTACCCTAATGAACTGTAAGCTTGTCAAAGGAGAAAGCCTGTGTTTGCTTTAGTCCAGTTCCAATTGAACATCCCACGCCCATTGCCTTTTAAGAAGCATCTACTACTATTTAAAAGCAAACTAGCACATGCCAAGATGATCTCTCCTTTCATAGTAATGCAACTATACTGGGCAACTGTCTAAAACTTCCAATGTCTCATGGTCAGTTCTTACCTCTCTCATCTGCCTTCTGCACGCTGAACAAACATTACATGTACCTACAAAGACAACATTTTACAAAAGGACAGGATATATGGAGTACAAGAGAATATGTGATCTGTCTATCAATTAATTAAGAGTGGGAAAAAGTAACAAATCCTTTGTTCCACAGTACACACAGAGACTGCTCTACCTGTCGATGTAAAAAGTGTAAGTGCTGGTATTATTATATTCTTTCAAAATGTGCAAATGAGACACAGGACCCCCCAGTAAAAAGCACCGATTTTCCCTTGAAAGCCAGAGATAACAACTGTAGTCTTAAACAAGAGGCTTAAACAAGTTCCCTCTCATGCCTCAAAAAAGACCAAAGTGAAGCTTGTAAGCAACTGCTTGGGGTGAGACACCATCCTTTGGAACTGCTCCTTTCCTCCAGGTAAGACCTGCCACAGGTTGCTGCTGGTTTTGGAATTTTTGCTCCTCACTAACCACAGGCTCTATAATCAATGACAGCCAAAACTTAGGAGAAGCAAAAAATGGAGTGTGCTGACACTCCTAAAACCCCAACATTCCTCCAAATTTATGCTTCTCCACTCTCAGTGTGTGACAGAAAGTGACCCCTACACGGGACCAAGGCCAGCCTGGGCCAGCAGCTGTATGACAGCAAGTCACAGCAAGTCAGTGACCCCTCAGAGACACAACCACGGCCTCCGTGTGCCCCCTGCACCAGCAGCACTGGCACAGGCCAGGGCAGGGAGAGTTTCCCAAATGGCAGAGGCCAAATTCAGCTTTGTGCCTTGCATATCTCCTCAGAGGGGTTTGTGGCTATCCTGTTGATCCCAGAGCATTTAATGCCAGTATCAGGTGTACAATGAAGAGAAATGCCCTGCTCATTTGTAGGATATGCACCACTTGCTTCAATATTTCTACTCTCCCCAAGCAAATACCTGCATTATAACTTTGGGGCTTTACTGTGTTTTTAATATTCTTCTATGTCTTGTCTGGTACCAGCAACAAATAATAGATCCAAAGTCTTAAAAACATAGGTTTAGGTAAGAATTATCTCACTGGGTTTTTTGGTTTTTTTAATGATAAAAACTCCAATCTTTTTTCTCTAAGTTGAAAATATTAAGATTTTCCAGAGAGAACTGTTCAAATATTTCAGCAAGCTTATCCTAGAGTTAAATCCTACATTTTGTCAGAGTTGTATAAAAAGAGCGTACATGCTTTTTCCAAAATTGAGATTGTTGTACCTATTTTTCAAATCCCATTCACAAGACATTTACACATTTTTAAATAACAAAATATAAGCAAAAAATACTATTTGTTTTCTATAATCTTGGATCAGTCTCAAGATCTTTAATAAAGTTAATGATTGTCTGTCTCCATAATTAACATACTAGGTAATGTGCCTCATTCCACCTAATGTTAATATTTTACTTTTGAGGGAGAAGCTTAATAGTGCCAAAATATAATTCTAACTTGCTAAGAAAATTGGTTTTTTCTCCAGTCACACAAACATAAGGTATTAGAAATAAGTTTAAAACAGCAAATAACAATTACATCAACTACTGGTAGTAAAAATCTTCAGTAAGTACAGATAAGAAAAAAAAAATATAACCGGAAAATTATATATATATATATATATGGAAAAAATCTCCCACAGAGAGATTAAATATGTTTTGCTTAGAGTCAAAATACACTTGGGCAGAGCAAGGTATGTTGTAGACCTGACAGGCTCTAACAGACATATTTCCTGCTCCAAGTGAATCCTGGCAAGTACAGTTCTTGACCAGGGCACTGATTTGCCCAATCGAGCCATTATGTACACAAAGAAATGTATTTAAACTCTATACCAATCAAAAGTGTCATCTCTGTGGGTGAGATTGCAGGATCGAGAATATGAAAGCCAGGTTTCAGTGTTAATGTCGGTGTCTTTCTACAATGACAGGCTTGGCAAAATTAGATTAAGTTACACAGCACAGCCTGACAAGAAATCTAATTGGGAAAAACAAAGTGCACAGCAGAAATACAAAATTCGCTTCAAAAAGGATATGAATAATCTCTATGGCCAGCATTAAACAGTGACATCTATTGTTCTTGTAAGCCTTCATTTATACCAGTGACATTACTGGTCTGTTTTGAGTCTAGAGTTAATACTGGGGCTTAAGTGTACTTTGAACTATATCGACACTTGAAGGGAGATAAACACCTGATTGAGAGAGAAAAGGCAAGATGATGAAAGCAGCAATCGCACAGCTTGACTCCAGACTGAGCTCATACTGTGGGGGAAAAAATAAAATACAGCCAATTCCCCCAAAATGCAATGGCAGAGTGGTTCTCCCCACCTCTGGCTTGCAATTTTGCTCATTACCTGCAACAGTGTCAGCCTTCCAGACTTCGCAAAATCTCGGCACGGGTGTGACAAGAGGCTGCTTGGCACTGTCAGGCAGAACGATGCCATGGCTGCTCACGGGGCTCAGCCCCCCCTGCCTGTCCCGCGGCAGAACCTGCAGGGCCTGGCAAGCCGCACTCCCTTCTCAGCAGCCCCGCACACTCCCCAGGTTCACATAAACACCGGCACTCTACCGCCAGCCTGCGCTGCCCAGTGCCACCCACGCCTCCCCGACATCGGGGCTGGCAGCTGCCTCCCCACTTCGCCAGGAAATGTGGCCAATGTCTTCCTCATCCTCTGTGCCTCTCAAGTCAATGCCACACATTAACACAGAGAACTGCCTGAGCAAAGCCTGGACCAGAGAAGCCAGAATACAACTCTGAACCTTAACACTTGTCAGCTGAAAGCTGCATTTTCTATCATGTTTTAAAATATTTATACAGAGTTCAAAATTAGAATTTTTCAGGGTGATATTCCCATACACATTTTTCAGAATTTTCCAAAATTCTGAAAAAAATCCCAGAATTTTTACTTTGTATTCCAACGCAAGTTGGGGTTGCAGCCCATCCATGGACAGATTTTCACAGTAGAACTGTGGCAGAGCCCATCTCTATCTGTGATCCTACCACACACAGTCTTGTTTCATAGACTCACCAGAGAAAAGTAAGATGAAACTGCTCTGTGCTGTTTCAAGACTGCAGCAGGAGTTTTCCAGGGGGCATCCCTAGACTTTGCAGGAAGGAGTAATGGTATGCAGTTAATCTTGAAAGACACAGTGTTTGATCTATGAAATATTTTGCTTCTGATAATTCTATCTTCATGAAAAATAATAGAAACGTAGCTGATTTCTACAGTCAGGAGACCCAAGGAAATTTTTCTTAAAACATTTTGTCCAAATTCTAGATCAAATAATCACACTCTTCCTTCCCCAAATTCCCTTTTCATTTTGTGTTAATTTCTAACCTGACATTGTGGAAGTCCAGGACACCAGGATCTAGTATTAAACAAAGGCTTCAGCATACACATTGCTGTACTGAGTTAATTTTAAATGCCTCTCAGCACTTTTTCCCCACAAATCACTTCAAGTAAATTTTCCTTCACACCAACACCAGTGACAGCACTTTATCATCCAGCTATTCCTTCAGTTCTGTGTATTATCTGGTCCAAAGTCTATAATTTACTGTTAGGAAGGTTCATAAAATAGCTAGAGATAACAGGTGCTGAACACAGCAATTGAAGAGTTAATGGTCAACGACTTTAGAAACCATCCCAAAACTTGCATAGAGAAATTACAGATGTGTACCACTGCATGAGGCACATAGATACAAGGCTTTGGTGCACTGTCACCAGCTCCGTGTTTAGCAAGTCGTGCTTTCCCCGAAAAGGCAGTAGATTGTGGGATGCGAGGTCTCAGTAATCACTGTTGGAAATTCCCCTGCAGCAGCAGGGAGTGCGGCAGGCCCCGGAGCAGGCGGGAGCCCGTTCCGCACCCAGCATTACCACCTAGTGGACACGGGCTGCTCTCCTGCGGCTCCGCTCCAGCCCTCTCACCTGCATCCACACGGGATAACCTCACATCACCCCTGGCCGATGTATTCATCAACGACTAAACTGCTGTGTCTGTGTTTGGATCATACTTACTTGTTCTGAGTACCCTACCACTGCAGCCACACATCCAAGGAAGCACAAAAAGACACACTAAAAATTCAAGCATGCGATGAATCAAATCTTCCAAAGTTATTCAGTCTCAGCTTGATACTCCCTGTCATTTTTCAACCTTTTCTAAATGCCTTCTACTTTATTAAAACACTTAGCATTTCTGAACTCTGAAAAATACCAAGCTACCCTTCAAGACTCTCTTTGCTTTATAAATACATTAAGGACACTATTAACATGCTTTGGTTCAAAAGAAACAAGTTCCTTGTTAAATTTAAATCCACATGAAAATTAAAGTGAGGAGAAAAGTCCGAAGTAAAGCGTCTGGGACTGGACTGCAAAGCTATTTAGGTACCAGACTCCTGCTGATTTAAGAACCAACATACCATGTAGACTAAAGCTGATTTATTATTCCCTCAGGGAATTCTGCATTTCATCACTGAATTTTCTGTTACCATAACACTTTGTCAACATCCTTATTCCCTGCTTTGCACCTCTCCCTGAATTGTTAATCTTCATTCTGTAAAGGCAATTAAAAGAGACTCTCTCTTCCATTTCCTTTCATACTGTTAGACTGCTTTCAGTACCTTGAATTTCTGTGACATTCCAATCCTATCAGTCTCCTGCAATGCTTGTAGGTTTATGGTGTTGTATATATTAAAAGATGACACAAACTTAACTGAATCAATTTGCAACTGCAGATTATTCTGATTTGGACACAGCCTATTTTTCCTGCACTTCTGTAATCCAGAAGCCTGTGTTCAGATGGACTCATTAGAATCCCTCACACCTTCAGTGGGATTTAGACATTTCTATCCACTACTGAGATCCCAAAGATCCCTAGCTTTTTGCTACCCAAACACTGCTCCTTTTATCAATATCTTTTTCCGATGACTGTATTTTATTGCAGAAGAAGAGCTCCATGCAGTGCCTAAAATTAGGCAAAAACCCAGTGTTTTAAACAGACAGATAAATCTCAAAAAGAATTACCTGCCACTTCTAAATCCAAAAGCTTAAAGAAGCACATCAGGTCATATTTCCCACAAAAGCCAAGTCTAGCAGGAGACTCACCAAGGACTAAGTGGGTACAGAGGTAGATGGACATGGCTGTTACAAGGGCTACACAGAAGCATTTGGGCTATTTGAGGAGCCTTCAGCCTTTTTTTCTGAATGCTGCACATTTCTGACTTCAAAGAAATTTTGATTAGATTCTACCAATAACAAAAACTAAGAGCCTGGCAACCCAGTAAGCTCCACAGAATACAACCAACTACAAAAAATCAGGCAATGTTCAAAAGCAAATCATGTTCTCTCCTTCCCATGTCATTCTCTACTGTTGGCTTAACACACTGCACCCCAAGGGTCATCGTGTGTCCCAAAACTGAATCTTCACAGACTGCACTGTGAAGTGATCCTAACTGCATCCAGAACAGCAGCACTTCCCACACCCTGATGTGTGGCTTTCCATCAGGACCCTTCAGCAAGGACTGTGTGAAGCAGCAAACAATGGTGCAGCATGGGAAGTTCTGGCTGTGAGCCTGGTGCCCCAGGAGAGAACAGCTCTGCTCAGCCACAGCACACACAGGGCAAAGGAACCCTTTTTCCAGCTGGTGCACATTAGTCAAACCCAGTGCTCTTTCTTACATCCCTTTGACACTCACAAACTGTCTTCAGTTTGCAAACAGATCTCTCTGCCCATTGGTATTACTTTGCCCCAAAAGTCTAGGTAACTGTATTTGACAGAATTCTTTCCTTTGTTTTTGTAGAATGATCGCTCATTTACACAACCAACTGCAAGACAAAAATAACAAAACACTATAAAAATACATGTCTCTAATCTATGTATGATTATTATCTCTAAGTATGATTATTATCTGTGTTACAGTACTAAGCAAGGGGCTGAGCACAGCTCTTTCTGTTAAGGCCATACCAAACCCTGCTAATTTGATTTAACATGACTGGATTGAAAACAGCCAGTTACTGCTTGCACCATGCCCAGTAAGGCACCTAACCACTGCTGCGTCCTCCTGCATCAGGGCAGCAGAACCCTCAGGGCTGGAGGAGCCACTGCACGTGTGCTTGAGTGGAACAGAAAACCAGTGCTACCAGCCTTTGTGGAACAAAACAAGATTGTTTCTGTGGGCCTAATCCTGCACCTTTACCTGAAAACATCATTTCAGAGGAGGTTTCATCATCACAAAGCCACAGAAACCTCTTGAGCATGTTTTCTTCACCTGTGAAGACACATGGGGAGATCGAGCTTTGTGGAACTACAAAATCACCCATAGATCATATAGGAAAGAAATCTGTTTGGTTTCCTGTGACTGTCCTCAAATTAGCTTCTAGCTACATCAGGCAGAAAGGTGATTTACTGTTAGAAGAAAGGGGTATTTTGTGAGGCACCTTTCTTCTGATATACAGATACCAGGCTGCCAAAGCCAACCCTGCCTCCACCACAACCTGTCCACTGAAGTTCACAAGGACAGTGAGCCCATTCCAGTTAGTGCTGCAACTTCAGTCTCTCAGAGAAATAAACTCCGCCCAGTTAGCAGCTCTATACTAATAAAACTGCAGAATAACCTGAAGGGGATATATTAATTTCATTGCACTGGTTTATCTACAGCAGTACAACCTGTGAGCATGCAAGGCTTTGGTGTGTATATAAAGAGAATACATTTCCCCTTGAGACAGTGGGGCAAGATTTAATTCCCTTAAAGTCAGCAGAAAGACAGTGGGGGTGATTGAGGCCCAGTGCCTCTGATAATGAATATTCCTGTGGCTGAATCCCCTTGCAGGTCAATTAATTACCTCCATGCCCTGCTGGTGCATTCCAAATTTTATTTTTATTTCAAAATCAAAGTTAAATAACTAGAAAAATCATGTGGCTGAGCCAAACTGTGACTTTATGGGTTCTAATTTTTGAGATTAAAGTGAAGTACAAAGACACACCCAGTCAGCGAAGTCTGGAGACAATAAGATGTAAAGCAATCCTCCTTCTGACCTCACATTAACACAGAAATCACCCTACAGCATGCAAGTGTCAGCCAACAACGGCACCTACTTATTTCCTGTCAGCTTGTCCCTTTGATCTAACCTGATCCTTCTTCACTTTATTAAAAACGTTCTAATCTTTTGTCTTTGATCTCCCTGTAGGATTCTTCAAAGAGCTTCAAATTAGCAAACATGCAAACAACAAAAAATGTACTCTGTATCTGCAAGAAACAATGATGTGGGGAGCCGTTTCCTTCCTCAACACAGGGTCAGCATTTTAAAGCCAAAAGATGCCATAGTTATCTGTTGTTTATTGGCATTAGGGTGGATGACAGAGCCCAAGCTTTTTTACTGGGGGTGCTTTGCTCTGAAGGTGTAACAAGGCAGCCCAGCAGGGGTAGCAAAAAAGCCATGTGCATACTTCATTCAGCATGCCAGATGAAAGGATTATGTCACATTCAAGAGCAACAAAGAGCTCTGTTTAAGTTTGTACCAGGCTGGAACTGTGGGGCAGCCGCTAAAGACCACCAAGGTTTTAAATAAAACCGGACACTTTTAAGTTTTCTCCAGCTTTCCTTGTGGTAAATCCACCCAATATGAAGGGAATGTCAGTCTCTCCCACAAGGAAGATCTCTGGGGCTTTAAAAGGGAAAAGAAGTTTAATGTATTTTTATATATGCAAAACCCATATGTCTATTTTAAATATCTATGTATGCTGTTTTCTTATTAAAAGGATTCAAGGACACCACCATATTGGTTTTGTTCCATCTTAACCTTATTTAACAGCAAAATGTTTTTAGCAAGGAAGAGCACTACTATACTACAGGATCTCTTTTACATCAAACAGTTACAGCATCATACATCTTCTACAACTTTAATTTAGCTCCAAAGGTACACATTTCAAACAAAATTAGTGCTTTTTATTATTGAATACTGCTCATCTCTGAAGAGTTATGAAGCTAGATTATAAAGACGCTACAGACTATGCTGTAAGTTCCTTGCACGTGCATCTGCCTCTTACTGCAGATTCCTGTTTTTAACTCCTATTCTGTGGGGAGGTAGATCTCTGACCAGGTTGACATAGTCCAAAATACCTTTGCCACATAATCCGGGTCACCCCAATCTCCTCACAACTGCAGTTAATAATCCAAGGCACAGACCATCTACGGAGGTCAATGAGACATTTTCACAGGCCCATGAAATCCTGAATTCTAAGACAGTTATTCTCCTCAGTAAAGTCTCAATCCAGTGGAAATGTAACTAAGCAGGATCTGACCCAAGCTGCACACATGGACCTTGGCCAGTAGTCCTTATACCATGCTCATAGCTCTAAGATTAGAGTGGCTGAAGTCCCTGTACTAATTTTAATTTCACTTCTTTGTCATCCTAAAATGCACTATGATTACACATAGCAGGGATATGAGCTGAGAATTGAACGTGACTTAGGCAGTAGACCATTACAACTCACCCAGCTCAAAATTATGTAATTCATTTTTAAAAGGCCATTGAAGATCAACACTGGTAATTATTTATTGAGAACTGCAGTGAGGCTCTAGATGATCAGAGGATCACTAAGATTGGACCTTTTAGATCATCAAGCCCAACCATTAACCTAACACTGCCAGGTCCACCACTACACCATGTCCATGTACGTCTACATGGTTTTTGAACACTTCCAGGGACAGTGATTCCATAACTTCCCTGGGCAACCTGTTTCAACACTTGATAATTGTTTCAGTGAAGAAATTTTTCCTGGTATCCAATCTGAATGTCCCCTGATGCAACTGGAGGCCATTTCCTCTTGTCCTGTTGCAAGGGAGCAAAGTGTTGGCCCCTCCTGCTCTGTCCTGATGCCCTGTACTGGCTCTTGTAATACTGATTTTCTTAAACAGCTCAGGAAGCATTGCTGCTAAAGCATAGACTATGCAGCCACAGAGCTATGCCAGCTGCTCTTCTGCTGTTTGTGTTAATGTCTATATAATGGGTTTTGGAAAATAAAGAAAAAAAAAAACCATTAGCTAAAATATCAAGAGCACAATAAACCTGAACAGACTTATCAGGATAGCTGAAAAACAATGGCATTGCAGTTTTTGAAAAGCCTAGAGAAACAGTTCTAAAACGAGCAGCTCTGCTAGCACAGCAAAGTCCTTTCATTAATCCAGGAGTTTCCAAATAAATTTAAATTAACTGTAAATTGAAAACTTTATGAAAAGTCAGAGTCAAGGTCTGAACATGTCAAACTCATTGGTTACCCACTTTACTGACTTAGAATGACAAAAGTGGTGTTTTAGTAAGTCCAAAGCCACACAGAAATATTCAACAAAATACTGCTATTCCAGATTTAACTTTTTTTCACAGTTCACTAGCACTCAGAACAACAAACAACATGCTCTGCTTTTATCCTGTGAGAGGGATCTTTCTAGCAGATCTTGGCTCTTGTGGCTGTTGCTAATGATGAAAGGCAGAGCTCAGCCTTTCTAGGAATTACCACATACTTGAGAGTGTTCCAGATGCAGGGTTGCAGGCCAACTCCTTGACATCCAGCTCTTCCCTGAGCTGCGTCCTGCACGCAGCCTGTTTCCAGACTCTGCAAGGATTATCCACTGCCCAGCTCCTTGCATTTCCCCCAGCCAGGGACAGCCTCCATTCAGCTAAGTGCTCTCCCCACATAGCACTTACTGGTCCACAAGTCTGGGGTCAAAATATTTCCTTAGAGGAAGGACTCCATAGATCTCAAAGTTTTGAGAAATCCTTAAAGTGTCTACTTGTGAAACCACCACCAAGTAAAATTGAGGGACTGACTATGACAACCTGAGTACAAATTCTTTTGTGAGTATACTTTTTGAAATTTCAAGTACATCCAGCAAGTTTGGGAAATCTTGTTTTAACACAACATCAGGATTTTATCATTTTCTTCTTTCAGAAAAATCCATCTACAAAGGAAGAGAAAAGAAAAACTGAGGACATAAAAATTACCTGGACATTACCAGCCCTCTGGAAATGTTTGGCTTTAGGACTACTTTTTATCTGATCTATTTTGGCAATCACAATGTGCCACAAAACTAACAAAAACTTGAAGTTTTCTTTCAGAGAAGGTAGAGCAATTCAGTTACTAACATTAAAGTTTGACTGAACTAGAAGACAAAAGCATGCTCTTCTCTGCTGAATTTTCATTAATAATCCAAGTTGCTTAACCATTCTCTCTGGAAGCCAAATGAAAAATAACAGCAGGAATTACCAAAGCAGAATAATTTCAAGAACATCTCAACATAAACCTAAAATAGACCTAAAATAGGTAAAGAACAAATTAGGTAAAGCTAAATTCTTTTTATTTGACTGATCCATACAGACTCACAACCTGAGCACTATCACTGCAGATCTGTAAGTGCTCTTCATTCCTCCGTAACAGCAACAGGTTCAGTGAAGTTCTTGGTATAATTTGGGAATTATATACATAAGATCAATAACATTTGGGATTTTATTTATCTTGTCCTCCCTTCAAGGTTTCAGCCTAAGCTCATGAAGTCTGCAGGAGCTACACATGCAGTGCAGGATAGTTTGGAAATCAGAACAGCCCCAGCAGATCAGATCACTGTGAATTGACTAAAAGGGATCACTCATTGATTATTCCTGCCCAATGCTCTTTAAACAAAAGGACTGGAAGATGCCTTCACAGGCATAGCTCTTTAAGACAGTCTTTTCAGTTCAACTGCTATACAAACATATTCCTCTGTTAAACTCAAACTCACACAATCTATATTAAGTACATGTCTAGTGGGAATACAATATGGCTTCAGCATAGTTTTCTGTAAGTATTAGATTTTCCCCATGAATGCAATAATTACCTTCTTAAGAACTCCTAAAATACATTCATAGATGAATTTTGGCATCGAGATGCTATTATGATTATACAGTAAAATGAGCATTGCAAATGTAAAATACATCAACAACTTAACTTACATTGACTGAAGCATTTCAGAGGCTTTCACGAGGAGCAGATCTTGCAGGCAATGGATGGGGTTGAGGATTACGGATTGTGTGCCCTTTTAGGGGTATGACAAGTTTCTGCTTACTATGAGCACATCCTTACCTTTCAGTCTCTCTTGGACATGACAACACAGTTTTATCAGCCATGCCCACTACAATTTCCCAGATATACTTGACAGGGTTGGAATTTCTCATTACCAGAGCACAATTTATGCAGAAATCACTTTTTATGCTTTCAGGAATGGGGTGACTTGATATTAAATGGAAGGATTTAAACCAATTCAGCAGAGCTCAAGAAACTGAGTCACAAAGTGGTTGTGTTACCCCACAGAACACGTGTCAGGGCACAGGTCAGAAAAAGTGCTGAGTTCCTATAAGGTCAGACCCAGGAATAGTGAGACCCAAAGGCCACAAAAAATTCCTGTCACTGACAGCAGGTTCCTGAACCATATGTGGGTTTTCAAAATACAGCCAGGCCCTCCCTCGTACATTACTCGTGGCCTCCTCAACCACCGCAAGGAAAAATAGCTCTTTTCAAAGCCCGTTTACCGGTTTGATGTGTTTTCCCGCAGCCCCGGGGCACAGAGCAGCCCTCGGCGGGGTGTGCCAGCCCGAGGGTGGGAATTGGGGCAGTGTCGGTGCCGATCCGGAGCGGTGCCCTCACGGTGCCCTCACGGTGCCCTCACGCCTCTCCCCTCCCGGCAGCGAACGGGGCGGGCCGCGCTGAGCGCAGGGGGCCGGCAGGGGGCGCCCCGCGCGCGGCCACGGCGCCTCAGGGAGCGCTGAGGGACGGAGGGAGAGGAGCGAGCGGCGCCGGGCACGGGAGGAGCAGCGGGCCACGGGAGGAGCAGCGGGCACGGGAGGAGCAGCGGGCACGGGAGGAGCAGCGGGCACGGGAGGAGCAGCGGGCACGGGAGGAGCAGCGGCGGGCACGGGAGGAGCAGCGGCCACGGGAGGAGCAGCGGCCACGGGAGGAGCAGCGGGCACGGGAGGGCAGCGGGAGGAGCAGGGCACGGGAGGAGCAGCGGGCACGGGAGGAGCAGCGGGCACGGGAGGAGCAGCGGGCTAAAGCCTCCGCGGAGAACAGGGCGCGGGGGATCTTTCCGTGACCATGCTTCGTATGGAAATATCGCTCCACAGGTGGCTGGAGGTGCCAGCCCGCAGCACGCAGCCCTGACAGTGCAGCCACGCAGCAAAGAGGGGCACTAAGGGGGCCCAGCTCACACAGTGCAGTGTTGGGGGTATGAGAACCAAAGTTTCCTTTCAATGCTTGTGTCTTACCTTTATTAAAGGTGTTACAGAACAATAGCCAGAGCATGCCAGTTTGCTAGCAAAGAGGTTAACAGTAGTAGAGAACAAAAGAGGATAAACAACTTTTTGACAAGCAGGTTTCTCTATTTTTTTCATTGTTGTTGTCAGATAGTGATGCTGATTGAACAGTGAGAAATTGCCCCTGAAGGACACCAAAAATACATTTCTTCTCCAAGTGATCCCAAGCTTTTGCTTCACAAACTCTGGAAAACTGTTTGGAAAAGTTAAGATATCACTGTCACTCCAGGAACCTTCTTCCTTTTTGGATATCTGTCCACATAGCTTACAACAAAACAGAAAATCTTTACCAAACATCAGTAAACTTGCATTTTCACAGTAGCACTGGGGAAAAAAAAAACAATCTGTATCTTGCTCAAAAGGGATGAAATGTAACCGAACAACCTACAGCTGTAGGTCTGATTCTTTAAATACATTCTAGTTTCCAGCTTTCAGCAGAACCAGTCCAAAAAGACAAAAGTCAGCTTACTTGGCTTCAGAGGACCTTACACAGTGAGTGAGGCAAATGTTACTAGGGCTGCACTTTAAAGATAGAGTGAAGAAGTTTTACTCATCCATCATACCTTTTATTTTCTAGTATCAGTAGGTGACCGACCATCTTTAAGGAAGTTGAGGGATAAGAACTGAGGAATATACCAGCTGCACTTTACAGATTAACAACCACAAAAATAGAAAGCAACTATACAATCTCAGGGTTTCACAAAACTAGTTTCATTTGACACTTGACGCAACAAGATTAACTGCAACAAGTGAAGAGAGCTACATCTGTAAAGTGCTATTTTTGTTAAAAGTGGCTAAAAAAAGCACAACTACAACAGATTTGGGTACTCAGTGGTGAGATTGTCGATGTCCTCCACGTATTTCATTTTAAGCTCTGTGTTTTTTGATGAAATTGATGAGCCCATTTGTTGAGCTATCATGAGATGTCACTGGAGCATCTGACTCCAGTTCAGGCTCAATTTTCTTGGCAAGTTGTTTTCCAAGCTCAACTCTGCATTTATAAAAGCAGGAGAAGAAAAAAAAGCAGTATTAGTGCTAACAACTTACAGTATTTACTATAAGCCACTGATATTAAAAATAGACGCCAGAAAAAGTAACTTCCCAGTGAACACTATGATGTTTTACCCCTCAAAAATTACTGTCAAAGTATTCAACTCAGTGCCATTCATGAACAACTGGAGTTCTCACAGTTGCTTAGCTGAGCAGACAGCTCAAGTTACAGGATGTCTAAGTGAACATTTTGTTTTAAAAGTTAAGCAGAGTCTTTTATCCAGGAGTTCCAGCCTCACAGTGTAAGAACATAGGGTATTCCAACAGCTGCAAGAAACGAGGCTGGTTCTACGGCATCCCCACATTCCAGTTTTGGATGCTATTCTGGATTTTCACGTGTGGCAGTAAAAGCTGTACTTACTCCTACTGCACTCCTGATTTCAGAGTTTACAGCAGACATCAGCTTGTACTAGACAGTCTTCCGTTTTCAGGTTCTGCTACAGTATTTGGTTATAGAACATGCTGTGGCAGCATAGCACCAAAGAACATATACAAAAACTAAGATAGCTTAG
This sequence comes from Eopsaltria australis, assembly GCA_034509425.1. Classification (NCBI taxonomy): domain Eukaryota; kingdom Metazoa; phylum Chordata; class Aves; order Passeriformes; family Petroicidae; genus Eopsaltria; species Eopsaltria australis. The sequence goes on along the minus strand of JAVTVJ010001325.1, from coordinate 35,296 downwards.
TGTAAATTGATATTCTACACCTGTAGAGCAAATGTTCTCTTCAAAACAACCCCTCACAGCATAGGCAGGCTGCACATGAAAAATCTTATTTCCCAATCCCTCTACCTAAGCCTACATACAGTATGTTGTACAGTCCATGCTACTACAAATGGAAGAACCTGATTAGCTCCTGATTAAGTCTTTCATTTTTAAGTGACACAGTGCCAGACTCCTCTAAGCTGCTGTTGTACACATGGAGAACCTCAGTGACAGATGCAGCCTTCAAGAAACCAAGGGCTGCTGCATACACAGCCCTCTGCCAGGAATGTTGTCTCTCCAGGAAAATTAAGAGGTGGTCAATCTTTTGCTCAACAGATGCCACCCAAACTGCCTACTAAATGTTTCTAGAGGTAAAATAATTCTTTCCACAAGCTATAGGAAAACATTTTCCTTCCTAATTCTCAGAGCACGTGTTCAGCCTGCTTAATTGTTTTCCTCACTACTGCATCTTTTCTATATTCACAGTATTTTTAAAATTCAACTAAACAGAGGTCCTTAGCCAAAATTGTTATTTACAAGTCACTATGCATGGCTAACCTATGCATAATACATTACAGCATGGTAACCTCTCCCCAGGAAATCTGTTTTTAGTTAGAACTCTCTCATAATCATGTGCTCTAAGGGTAAAACTCTTTTGATTGTCTTTTCTTTACCTCATGACACATTCAAGAATCTGTCAATAAGTACACAAGAAACAAACGAAGGAGACTTACCCCCACTGGTCATAACTGTTAATGTCCCAAACAACTCCTTGAACAAATATCTTGTGCTCATACATGGCTATAAGCAGAAAGAGATTATTAATAAACTTGATCAGAAAGTCTTCATTAGCATTCACAGATGAGAAATCTATTTACTTACCAATGATGGCTCCCAGGGTGAAGGGGTTCAGTTTTGTAAACATGATCGAATTGGTTGGTCGATTTCCCTCAAAGACCTTTCAAAACAAGAGTTACATTGTCACCTAGTATGTAGTAAAACTTCCATAAGAAACTTGCAGGTCTTATTTTCCTTAGAGTCCACTCTGGGCAAATACAAAGTCCTGAAAGCTTTAAAGGCCTTCAACCATAACACTGTATCATTTCCATGTTTTATTACAAACTCAATGGAAAAGATTTCTCCAAGAACCATTGCTGGCTACTGTGGGCTACAAGAAGTAGTAACCCAAAACTCACTAGCCCAGGGCAGTGCTGAGATAGCCCATCGCTCCTGGAACGCCTCCCAAGGCTCCAGAGCCAAAGAGCTGCTCACAGCCTGTTCCAAGTGCCCGTGCCAAGGTGCCACCCCCAGCAAAGCCCTCAGTGCCATGGCACCTCCTAAGGCCCAGGTACCTTGTGGGGAAGGAGCTTCTCCAGAGCCTCTCCGCTCAGCCCAGCCGCCTGAAGCTCCTTGCGAGCCTCATCGGCCGTCTTCCCTTTCATCAAGGCCTCAGTCTGAGCAAGGAAGTTGGCCAAAAGGATCTAGCAGGTAGAAATAAACACAAGTTACCATTTGCGTAGCTGGAATAGTGGTACTTGGTCCTTGAACCCATAGCCAAGACCTAGTCCAGACTTACAAGACCATTTTAGCACTGCAGCAGTAAAATATGCAGCAGTTTTAGCTATTGCTTCTTACCTCAGAGTGCCAGGAGACAATTATGATTCTGAAGTACATGTATCCAAAGACAACCAGGACAGTTTTGGAGAATCCTGCCCCTGCCGAAGCTGGCAGCAAGTCTCCCAGTGAGACCAGAGGAGCCAGGACTTCACGTAGCCCTTTCACCCACAGTCTATGATTTTTATCTCATGCTACACCCCACCATGGAAAGCCAGGTGCAAAGATTAGTCAAAGGTAACCAGGTAAGATGTACTTACTCATCTGTATGCAGGAAAATCCCCACGGCTTACCATACACCAATCCCTCCCAATGCAGTGCAAGTTTTAGTTTATTGCTCCCTGTCTAATGTCAGCCTGCAAATTTACCTGTGGTTTTCTCCTACCTGAAGATATAGTAAGTTTTTTACAGTCAAATGAAACCTTTTGTCCCTTTTTTTTGTGAAGTCATACTCTAAATTTTCACCTGTATTTGGTGTTACTTAATGAAAAGTTACTATTACACTATTTAAATAGCACTTGTAATCTGAAATCATGACAAGAATGAAATTCAGTGAGTAAAGATGCTTTTTCTGAAGTATGCAGTAAATAGTTGACCTGAACATGTTCCCACCTTCAGAAGTTAAAAATCTTATTTCATTGAAAATCCTTAGATGATACATTAAACTAAAAACTGGACAGGTTTAAAACATCTCTGTAGAAGGCCATCACCCCAGCCATACCATTACAATCACCAAATTTTGTCCTAGACTTTAAGACTTGAAAGCTTCCTCAGATGCTGTCACATCAGGTCTGAGAATTTGTTTCTTCCCCCTTACCAAGAATTACATTCCTTACAATTCTTCAGGAATTTTCTCTCCAAATACTTAATTGCTCAAGTCTTCCCAGCTTCAGTAGGCCCACAGGAAACCACTGAGCTGCCTCAAGAGCTGTCGCTACAATTGCTTCAAGAATAAACATACCACTGCATTACATATCACATACAACATGCAATTATAATCTAAATTTTTAAAATCTGTTGTGAATGTTACACAGAGCCTTTGTGTATCACACAATGCAATACCAAGTAAGCTTCAGTGCCTTGAGCCACGAGAAATACAGTGTAGTGACAAAGAAGGTACCTTGTGATGCAAGCCATTCCTGATGGGGTGCTGGGTCTGCACTGGGATCAGGAAGTCACAGGGAATCATGCGAGTTCCTGTAAAAAAAGACAGGTCAATAACTGTGCAACAGGTAAGTCTTAGAAAAACCTTCACTTCTCACCCCAGTTTCACAGTAACTGGCAGACTCAGTCATTTTTAAAAGCTTTATAGAAGAGCATTATAATCTGCAGCAGGGGGAAGTAATAGTAGAACTCAGTAGTTTCGCTTTATTTGATCTCCTTACTGTAGTTAAAACCTGCATCTTGTAGTCTTCACAAGCCACTAATTAAAAACCCCATAGCAATGTGATGCTAAGCTAGATAGGAGTCCAACCTCTAAACAAGTGCAAACTCTGCAGGCTCCTGCAGCTCTGTGGCCATTCAGACTTTAATTCCAGAGCAAGGTACTTAACAGTTTGTTTACCTTGGTGAATGAGCTGGTAGAAAGCATGCTGCCCATTGGTGCCAGGCTCTCCCCACACAATAGGGCCAGTGTTGTAGTCCACACGAGAGCCTTTCTTGGTAATGTATTTGCCATTAGACTCCATATCACCCTACAGAAGGGAAGAGCAGGACCACTCAGTATCAGCACAAGTTTCCATACATACTTCAACTACAATAAATAGTGCTTGTTTACAGAAATTTTCTAAGCATCAGGGATACAGCTGATAACATCAAGATAACAGAAGAATGAGGAAAAGATCTTTAAGTGAGCAAATAAGCTGATACTGATCTTGGCAGCAGTGTCTTTAGGCAATTGATTCCATGATTTAAGTGACTGCAGTTCTAACTGAGGCAGCTCATGCAGTTTGCTGTTGGAAGCTGTGCTGGCAGCCCTACCTGCTGGAAGTAGGCGGCGAAGCGGTGCATGTACTGGTCATAGGGCAGCAGGGCGTGCGTCTCACAGCCGTAGCAGTTGATGTACCACACCCCCAGCATGGCCAGCAGAACCGGCACGTTCTTCTCCAGGGGGGCGGTGTGGAAGTGATTGTCCTGCACAACACAAAGGCAAGTTACACTTCTGACACAGCAACTGCCATCCCTCCCTACTCCTACATTGTTTTTATTGTTGTGTTGTTCCAGCGAGAGCTTCCCACGAATTGCCATTTTAACAGCATTGAGAGGACATGGGAGCTGAACTTTAGAAACCAACCTGCCTTCAGTTTCCTGACTGACAGATCTTAAAGAGGAACAAATCTGAAATGGGCATCCCACACTCACCATCCAGTGGGCTCCTGCAAGCAGATTCTCAAAGTTGTCAAAACCTAACAATGGAAAGAAGTCAGTTTGTATTTACTATTACAACTCAAACTCGATTTTTCTTATAGAGACAACTGTGAAACAGTTGTGATTCCTTGTATGCAGCAAGGCTCCCAACTACTTATCACGTTTAAAGCTGCACTTAGACGTCTCCTGAAATTTGCATCCCATAAGCCAGACATTTGCTTATGCTTAAAACCCAGACTTCAGAGCAAGTCCAACTTCATGAAACATAATTCAAAAACCTTTGCCTAAAACCCCCATTCAGGCAGAATGAGCAACTAGAAGGAAAACAGAGGCAATTTAATGCAGAGCCTGCTTTGAGGCCACCTAGTTTTCAGCAAGTTTGAACACAATCACATGACAGCCAGCAGGAGACATCCCCCAAAAACACAGGGCAAGGCTAGTGTGGAAGGGATTTCTGCACTGGTGTGAGAAGAAACAGCTCTAGTAAGATATTCTCAAAGAAAAAGGCTACCCCTCCTCTCCCTCTTCTCTCAAAATTCATCTGAGCTTTCGTGGCTTTGTAGTCAGGGTATTTAAACCTCCATTCACTTTCCCAAATTAATAGTTTCACTAAGGCTAGCCTTTCCTGAAAAAACAGAAATCCTGATTCTTACATAGCAATTGGGAGGTGAAGTATTTGGAATCAAAGCAGCAGCTCTACCTACAGTCAGATGCCAGCTTTGGGAGATGAAGGGTCTAAGAGGAAGAAGTGCAGATAGGCTGGCACATCAGCAGTCAGCACCAAATCTGTCTGACAGCAGCAATGAACAGTTCATTGCAGACAAAACAGTAAGTGCCTGACTTGTTTATTTTGCTCTCATAACAGGTTCTTCTACACATGAAAACTCCTATTCATGTAATTCCAGAAAGACACCAAAATGAATGTTATTCTTCTAACCCCAGTGTAAGGGAATTCTAGCTTTTGTCTAGAAAAATAAATTACATTATACTTTCAGACTTTTGACATCTGAGAGCAGCGATGGGGGAACACATGAAATCATCAGGCCTTATAGCCTAGACAAAGTACTGGGAGCAAAAGGAATTAATAGAAGGAGATGCTAAAGAGAGCTCATATGCAGAACTGGAGACAGGATTTGGTGTTTAGTGTGTGTATACTCACAGATACTCAATACCCTACTTCAAGTGTAGGAATGTCAGTTGCAAGGGCTGATTTTCAACACTGACACAGCTTTACATAAATCAGGCACTTTTGGCTATGTGACTAAAGCAATGCAGTTTGACTATTTGTACACAAGAATGGGGTAATTTCCAAAACTGTAGTTGCAGCAGTAAAATGTCAATATTTCCATTGCATTCCAGGCTGCTTTTTAGCACCCACATCCAACCACTCAGAGACAGGTAAAAGTAGCATTTACCCCAAATTTGATTCACAATCCACTATTGTTAGTGCATTCCTTAGCTATATTCCTGAAGCAAACAGCAATTCTTGGCACGGTGACACCACAGGAATACCTACCAATATGCAGGGCAATGGAGAGACCAATGGCAGACCACAGGGAGTAGCGGCCACCAACCCACTGCAAACAAGAGATGTTTGAGATAGACAAGTGCAAGGCTTTTACATTCTAACTATTAGAAAACTGCAGCATGTGTTTAACTGTTCCCAGCAAAATCAATACTCTTTCTGGTAACTGTTCATTAGATATATTTGGCATAGTCAAGAGAACCTGCACTTTACAATGCACCCTAATGAACGCCTTGTTTGAGAGTCTGAAGTTATCCTACTTGTCCAATTTTTATAATATCTGTTAAAGCAAATAGCTCAATTCCAGTTCGCTTCCAAACCCTGAATTGGCAGCTTGTATAACTGCTTTCATAATACCACTCCTCTACAGGGAAAGCCCACTTCAGCAAAATTCTGACACTTGGGAAAGGTAACATTCCAGGTAACTTCTGAACAGCAGCTCATTTGTCAGGCAATTAGTCAACATGACAAACCAACCTGTTTCTAATTAAGTAGAAGGACCAAGACTAAGGGCAGTATACTTAAAATATGCATCTGCTACAAAATCTCCCATCAGGCTCCCATTTCTGATGTCTGACCTTTACCAGGCCTAGGTTATACACCACAGACATCAAAAGGCAAATGTCACAGCTTATAATAACTACTTGCACAGAGGAATAAGCCAAGACTATCTCCTGTTACTCAACAGCTGATTAGACAGCAAAGAACATAGAAGACTCCTCTTCAGACCTCTGACTGGAAGATTTTAACACAGAATGGGCAAGAGTTCTCAATCTGCCTTTAGTTAAGGGTTTTCACATATTTCAGTCACTAAATAGAGCTCCTACAATTTAGGTGCTTTTGCAGTTTCCAGACATCTAGTTGGAATCCTCTTGCTTCAGAAAAAGCTAAACACTTAACATCTACCACATAATATCAGACATTTACTTACGTCCCAAAACTCAAACATGTTCTCTGGGTCAATTCCAAAGTCTTTAACTTTAGGCTAAAATAAATATGTAAAAACACCATAAGTAAAACCAACAGTCATAAAAAGCTTTATACCAAGCAAGCAAACACAAGTCAGGTATCTATTAAGTAAACAATTCTACAACTACATCTACTTTAAAAAAAATACATAACATCCATGACAAAAATTACATTTTTATTTCTAGAAATAACTATCACTACTCACTATTAAAAATCAATGACATACATTCATTTTCTGATGAATCTAAGTGGTCATATAGTTGAAGTTGGACTGACATTCAGTTTACATTTACCAGAACCATAACGTCAGTCCCTGGCAGCCTGTCAATGACTGCACTGTTCTGCTAATTGCTGCTGGTCTCTCTGCTTCATACTTTGGCATGAAGCACCACGTCAGTGTGCTCATCATAAGCATTATTCAAACTGCCTGCATCATTTCAGCTCTTACCTGGAGTTTAGAGTAACGTTTGTTTATGTAACTGCCTTCACATGCACACTTAAGCAATTAGAGGTAACACTCATTAATAACGGGAGTCATTTCAAGCACAAGAGCTCTTGATTTCAGATTGAAAGCTCTAGCAGAAAAAGCACACATCTACAATCAAAGTTCAGTCTTAGTATAGTTCAATACTCTAGACATGTTTCAGTTACTTTGAGTAGGAAAAAAAAAAAAAAAAAAAGCTTCCTTCCAAGAGAAATGCTAAAATTTGGCATTCAAGCATCTTAAAAGATAGCCTTCCTTACTAGATTTTAAAGTGAGGCTGCCTTAAGGCTACATAGGAAAAATAAACTTGATTGGCTATACTTACAGCATTGGTAGACAAGGCAACAAAATGCTTGGCCACAGCTGAAGGCTTAATAAAAATAAACACACAGTTAGATCTGGAATGTTCACTATTTTAATTTCTGGTTATAAAGCTGATCTGCTACCATTTAAACAAAATGCTGTTGACTATCATCAGCTGTTATTAATTTGAAATCATTCACATTCAGTGTGGGATTTGGCAGCATACTGATGATATTCCCATCAAGCTCTCCAGAAGCACTCCCTCCTGACAATCTGTTATCAGCCTGGACACCACCACCACAGAGCAGATGGAGCTCCATGTACACCCACTGCCCTTCCAGCCAGGGGCAAAAAACCAAGACAACTGGAATTACTGATAAATGTCAAACTCCAGATTCAGACTTCAGTCATTCAGAAGGTGTTCTGGTGAACAAAGGTAAGTTGTCTGAACAGTAGTTTAAGGAGGAATTTCAAAGCCCAGCTCTCAAACTAAGTACAGCCACCCTGACTGGAACAGGTTACAGACCATCTTAATTACCTGAACAGACAGTATCTGCTTTTTTCCTTTTACGAGTCAGAAATAAGAGAGAATGAGCCAAATAGAAGGTTTCTATTCATAGCACAACCATCTGGTATAGAAATGTCCGTGTGTCATTCCAACCGTAGCTTCATCTCTGGTTTCCAAAGATTCGGCAATAATTTAAAGGTAGTGCCACACACACTGTTCTTGTGTTTTCATTATCAGTAGCTCAACCAAATTATTGGTTAGCTCAAAGGCAAACACTACACTCTATTACCCAACAAGCAAGATTTGGAGGAACAATGCATGAGAACCATTTATAATGAAAATGAGTGGGTTATCGCTTTGATTGGGCAAAACAGTCTGTCATTACCAAAGCACTGAAATGATCTAAGTACATCATTTGCTAAGCTTATGTTTGGGCAGTTATTGGCTCTGCTCCAAAGCACACAGAATAACCAGGAAGAAATTGCACAACAGAAGCTGCTGCATTCTGTTACTTAAGCTGAACGCCTCAGACTTACATCATTAGCAGCACGTAAAAACCACTCTTTGGCCGTTTCTGCATTGGTGATGGTTTCCTGCGTGGTGAAAGTCTGCACAGTGGAAAACAAGCAAATAAGTAAAACACTGTTCTTAAAATGGAAACAAGTTCAGGTTACTAAATCATCACATGTTCAGGCAACCAGAGCAGAATGATTCTAGATGTTCACAATACACAGCTGCTGCCACAATACAGAAGAACAGAAGCCCATTAATTCAGTAAACAGTAATATTGCTAGATTTATCCATCTAGTTTTAAACTAATATCTATCTGAAATTGGAATAATTATTCCCCATCTCCTGCCTTCCCACTCCCCCAACTCTTCTGCAAAACCTTGAGACTACAGCTTTTCAGTAAAAGACTAAAGTAGAAGACTTGAGTTTTACTGCTCAACCAAAAACAACTAACTGAATACTGAAGCAAGATAACCCAGCTGGACTGTCCTGTTGTTCTTCAATTCCTACTTTTTCATGGAAGAACACTCATTTCTGCCAGGACTCTTGTCATGATTTTTCTTTTGCTGATTAGAGGAAAACATTTTCCTGCTTCATCAAGTGTGCACAGAAGTTCAGTCATGCAGTTTTGCAAGTATCTACAGCCATTCTGATTTACTCAGCCATCAAAATTTAGCTTTAAGGGTGAACATTAGATTCATCCTACTCTCATCCGTCTCCAGAAATATTTCGTTATAAAACATAAGTCTGTTATGGAAAGAAAAAAATGCCATTCATCCCCTTCCAAATGTATCCAATTATCTAACTACAGTCTGGCAAACAAACTCAAGTGTTACTCTTTCAATTTGGCAGTTTTCTAAGCCTTTGAACCGTGATCCCTGCACTCAATTATTCCAAGTGACCATTAGTATTATTTTGTGCAGTTTCCTTATTACTCCATAAGCTGTTGCTCGGCTGCAGCAGAGCCAAAATAAGATAATGAGCACTGTGCAGAGCATGGCCAGCACTGCACACACGTTCATTTGTTGCAGATTGTTCCCAACAGCAGAAAGGTTCTACTGTGCTTTACAAAGGAAGGCAACCCAAGTTACATAACAATGAAGTTTGTCTCCACCTCTTTGCTCAGACAGAAGCATTCCTAAGAGGAAGAGGGCTGCTGGCAATTATGCTTACAGAGAAAATTCTGTGCAAGGCAAGACTTAAAGGCAGCTATTAGTCTGTAATCAGAAGTGTCATCAAGTACCAGCAGACTATCTTTACCTCTGTAGGTAAAGCAGCTTAGTATTTATAGTGCTCAAGGAACTCAGGAATTTAGGTTATCTAGGTGAAGGTGTTTTGTGACTACCCTATAAAACAGATTTTTAAAGTATATGCAATTCATTAATGCAAAAAAACAGAACACTTAACAAGTACACTGTACTTAAAATAAAGGACCAAAAGTCACTTAGGAATGAAATAACATTCAGTATTTCAAAGGAATAACTACATTGGATCCTGCATTCCACCTACAGAGAAGTGCGGGGAAACAACTTTTGTGAATAAAGCTAAAGCTTGCATTGGCTGAGAAATAAACCCCAGACAACATGAAATTGTTCATGTATCTTATTTAGGTTAAGTAATTCTCACACTTGACTTACAAATCCCCAAGAATTTCAGCAGCAACACAAGCTTGTACTGCAAGTTTAGAAAGAATTGCAACAGGCCTGTTTAGAAATAATCCACATGGGAAGTCCCTATCTAGATATTCCTGTGGACAGATCTCTCTCTTCTGACTGAAGTCTTTACTGGCAGAGCAAGCCACAGGCGGTGCTTGTATCAGACATACCTTTGATGCAATGATGAAGAGAGTGCTGTCTGGTTTGAGCTCAGCCAGGGTTTTGGCTATATGAGTACCATCAATGTTGGATACAAACCAGACACGAGGGCCTCCCTTGGAATACGGTTTCAGGGCTTCAGTCACCATCAGAGGGCCCTGGATAGAAGGCACAGTTAGATTTTATCCTCACTGTTAGCGTGTACACAAAGATGTGCAGGGTGTATGGAAGTCAGGAGCTTACCAAGTCAGAGCCACCAATCCCAATATTGACCACATCAGTGATTGCCTTCCCAGTGTAGCCTTTCCATTCGCCACTACGGACCCTCTGTGGCAAAAAAAGAAAAGCAATGACCAGTACAGATTACACTAAAGCTACTGATGCTAACCCTGGGAATGGGCTTTGTTTTCAGGTATTGCTGCACAAAGTCACCAAAGACACCTTCCAAGCCTCTAGACCTTAAGGCCTAGAGTCAGAGCTACCTTCGTAGCTAGACATTGTGTTAGGGCTAAGACAGAGGTAAAAACACACTGCAACATAAAACAATTAAGTTACAACTCTCCCTTTCTGTGTGGGTTGTTGTAGCATTTACAGTGTTTGCTAAGGAAAGAGACTTCTATCCAAAAATTAAAAAATCTTGGGCATTAAACTATTTGCAACAAGTATTTGAACCTGAAGCAGTTCTTTAAGTGTCTTTAATTAGAGTTTCACTAACTAAAATGGAAGACAAAGCCACAGAGATAAGAGATTTATTGGCAAACCAAATATTCCAAAAGCTTTTCTACTGCAAGTATGTTTTATTTCTGGGTTGCACCTTAAGAGCACATGGTACAAGTTCCTGCTCTATTCTTGCTCTTTAAGAGTCACTGAGAGTTCCAAAACAGAATTACAATCATTAAACAACAAACTCTACATTGAATTCTGTCCATCATCTGGCACCTATGCATTCAATCTGTTCCAATCACAAAAGCAATCTTTCTAGTATCATGAATACTTCCAAGTACATTCCCCAATTCTAAAGCAAGTTTTCTGTTTTCTACACAGCACTTGGTTATGTTGATACTTGCTCTCATTCACTACAAACGCTGAAGCTTTTCATTTTTCCAAACAGAAAATCCACTTTTATTAACAGCATTCCTGTACCCCATACATGATATGGCCAGTCTTAAAATCCCATCTGCTAAGTAAGTCAAGTGAAACCAGCATCTTTGTTAATATGTTCAAAGAAAATAACGTGATTTTTATTTTGGAGAGAAGATACATCTGCATGGAAAGTGATATTCACAGGCTCTGGTAATTGAAATCATAGAGCAAACAAGAGGATGGTACCAGTGAAAACTGTTTTGCACTACCAAAACTTTCATCAGCTAGAAATTCTATGGTGGCAGATACACTACAGAATTTCCATAGCCATTCAAGTCTCACAGCACATGAGGAAAGTACCAAACTCACACCAACTGGTGTCAGTTATTGTGGTTTTTGGCATTTATCATTAGAACTGGACAGAATGCAAGCTCATTTTTCATATGTTAGGAGCATGAGCTGGCAGTGAAACAGGGCACTACCACCTGGTTAAGACTCACAACAGCAACCAAGCAGGTCCAGATCCTCAGAGCCTTGTTTAAAATGCATTAAAACTACCCAGGGGGGTTTTACTGCAAACAGAATAGAAATCAAGGTAATTTGACCCAAAACCAGGAGGTCCTTAAGAAACTATGCTTAAATAGAGTATAATCAAATTGCAATTGAGCTGGGGACTTCTACCTCTCTCCTGATTTTACACAAATGTTAAGAGGCAGTTTCTACCTGATGCAGCCAATTAGTTGAAAAATTAGCAAGAAATACAGTAATATTTGAATAGTACTTAATGATTTACAAGACTTCCAAAGTACACACAAGATTACTGCTGAAAGAGCAAGATCTAGGGAGCCCATTAAAGAAAAACCCAGCTGGAAACAGGGAGAGAAAAGTGAATCAATAAAACCAGCTCCAATTCCATGCTTGAGCCAGAACTACTGTAAACCTCAAAGAAGGGCACAATAATTCATGTGAGCCACTCTACAATCATCGCTTCACAACACACATGTAAGAACCTGGCAGGGTATAGAACAAATACATAAAAAATTAGCTATGGTGGCACTATACCTGACAGAAGTGTTTCATTTTGTCCAACACTTTGTTTACTTCTGGAACAACATCCTTCCCATCCACAAGGATTGGTGTATTGGAGCGATTTCTCAGAGCAATGTGAAGCACAGCTCGGTTCTGAAACAAGAGGAAAAAAATCAAGATGAAACCTTTCCCAAGTTACACCCCAGGGCCTCAGATGCCTCATCCAGAAGGCAGTACAATCCTCAAGATTCAAAAATCCTTTAGATTAGCTGGGATTAGTGGAGCAGCATTTTCAGTGTGTGTGCATACACACAGCAGCAGCTACCTCAATCAACCTCTCGCTTCAACTCAGCGCAGGGGGCTTACAACATGCAAAGCAATAGTTTACTTGAGAAAAAAGGCTCAAAATCCCTTTAAAAGCATTTAGAGTCTGGGGTTCAGAATTCAGCAATATTCACCAGTCAGTGATCTTTATTTTGGCATACTTTAGGTATACAAGAATGAAATTGTTTCTTATTGATGGCAATACTGAAAAATCAATTAAAACAAGCAGCTGAAGTTATTTTCTCTGGCATCTTCTCAATTATCCTGAGTAGTCCATTTCATATAGGAAGAGAAAATTTAAGCATTTGATAACAAAGGATACAATAGCCACGTCCCTCTATCCACTGCCCACAAATAAGTGTTGCCTGAACACTTGCACACCAAGTATGTAGGCAGCAGTTCTGTTATAAGACAAAAAATCTCTTAGCATGCACCATTTTATGTTACTTTTCCAGTTACACATAAGTCAAAGCACTGAAATCTGGCCTGTGGTTCAGCTGTTTAAGAGCTTAACAGTTTTAATCCAGAATGAAGGAATTAGTCAATACTAATGAACAAATTAAAATATTAGTCTACTCTACCTCATTGTTCCTTACTACAATGAGAGGCACTGTGGGACAATAACAACACAGACAATATGAACTGCCAAGTTATGATTTAAATACCAAATGCTAATTCAAAAATCATTGAGTTTGTGGTTACTGACTCGGAATACAATAAACCTCTTTCACTTGCTAATTAAATTATACCCACTCAAATTTGGGGTGAACAGAGAACTTTTTTTTGCAGCATTCAGCCATGGAATGGTATTTGGTAAGTACTGCTCACTGTCAGGCTTGAAGGATGCTTTGTCTAATCGAGAGCAGTCATCATACTCGACCTGATCTCTAGGGTTAAGCAGAAGTTCTCTAAACATAATGCAGGCTATGAAGATTGTCCCCATGATGAGTGGTCAGATGAGTTACCTTGTAATGCTCTTTGTACCAGATCAAGCTCCAAGTTTTAACTCGTCTGGGACAAACACCTGGCAGTGACACACACGGGTGCACTATAAAGAACTTCCACATAAGCACACACCATGCAGCCAATGCCTGCAGCACCAAATACAGACAAGTCTGAAATACTTCAGACAAATATCCAAAGAATGTTCTAAAGCAGATCAAGAGTAGTGGACGAGTCAGTTCTTGCCATCAAGCAGCTCCCTTATGTCTTACTGCTTTAGGTTTATTCATGCTACTTGACAGCATCCTGCTTAACATCTGACAATTTCACACTGTCCACATGCTCACATTCCAGAGCCAAACCAACCTGACTTGATATTCTATACAGAGAAATTAGGCAAACCTCATCTAAGTCAACTTCTGAATTGGAAAGAAGTAACTGAGAAACAGCCTGACAAGAAAAGAGGTGTTTCTAGATTTATAAGATACATGAAGTGGTATCAAGACAGCAGGAAAAGAGGGAGCTAGCAGCAGAAACCAAACACATCAGTCAGATACTGTGTTTAGGTGCTTTCTGTGAAAATTGCATCCTTCTGAGACTTCAGATGCTCTCAATATACAATGAAGAACAACTCTGCAATATACAGTCAGAGATGGGCTAACGCTGCAATAAAATTTGTGTTACATGAGGCTACTGAAAAGGAGTATCTGCCAAAACAATCCTCCACACAGATTTAAGACCCCTCACCCTCTTTCTCTGCTTCCTTTTTTCACTAGGCACATCTGTAAATTGAAGGCATTAAGGAACAGGAACCATTTCTCCTGTGAAACTGTATCTGGTTTTGTCTGTGCCTTTTTACAAACATGAATCATTCACAAACAATACAATGTCCAACTGCTGAGTGGCTTTAAGCAAACAGCTTGTGCAACAGCTAAATCAGTCAATAGCCAAGCCAAAGGAAATACTGCTTTCTCTGAATTAGCCTCAAACATATTAAGTAGCCTTAATTTTTAATGCAGACTAATTAAACCCACTATACTGTTGAGTTCCCAGATTTCATCCTGTTTTTAATATCAGAAAAAGTACAGTTGGTTTTCTGCACATTTTAGTAAAGATTTAACCATAACTACAACCTTCAGATCTACAGAAAGAAGATACTCATCCTCTTACTGAACCACATGGCTAATTTCCCAGGACTGTTTATAGTCCTGACTGTTAAATGTACCCCAAGACAAGCAGCATCACAGCCCAAAGCAGAAGGTCTTACACAATCCTCCCTCACACCCTTTAGGCAGTTTACTAAGCTTTATGAACACTAATGCTAGGCAAAAGCATGTAAGGGATATCTGGAATGCAATACTCTGCTCCACGCCCTTTGCATTTTCCTCTCCACAAAAGAGGGAAAAGAAAAAAAAATACCACCAAAATCTCTAAAATCAGATGTAGTAAAGGAAAGAGGTTTTTATAGTAAGAGCTGTAAAATTTTGTCATGAAGCAGCGCAGCAAACATCACAACCAGTGAGCATTTCAAAGGAGTATTTAAAGTCAGTTCTTTCAAGACTTTGCTAACAGAGATACATAAACATCCACAATACACAGACACAGCTACAGTGGAAAGAACCACGGACAGAAATAGCCTTACCTCAGTGAAGTTGATCTTCTCTCCATTAAACATGCGCTCTCTGGCACTCTCCACACCCCTTGACTTGGCCTGAGAAAGGTAAATATAGATTCCTCTTAAAATAGTGGAAGTCAACATGCACGACAAACATCCAGCTACACCGAGGAGTACGAACATTTAACACAAGACAGGGAAACAAAAATCATGATGGATTAAAAGACCCACTAGATTCTACGTAAACAAACCTGACTCTCCTTTTTTAAAGCAAGTATTTTTATGCAGATATGCATCAAAAAATGGCTTTGTAACTTGGGGCTAGATGACACTGCAAGAATTTAAATTCTGCCAAGATTTGTAAACAGATGCCTTTTAACTTTTATGTTGACTAATGTTTATAAACTGTGCTAGAATAGTGAGCTTTAGGTAAAAGCTATTTTGTTTATTAATGCAAGATTTTAAATAGTTACCAGTTCCATCAGCATTTTCATCACTTCTTCTGTAACGAGGTTCTTGGAGTAATCCAGTAAGATATCGCCATGGTCAGTATTCAGGGTCAAGCTGTCAAAACCAACAGGTTGTTTAATTGCACATGCCTGAGGGATGACTGTTTTAAGCAAGACAATGGTAACTCCACTACAGATTACAAAATAATAGGAATCCTAATTAGACTAAGTTAGTAGAGAAGATGTGAGTGACCAATTTGCCCAACAAGTTTAATAAAATGACTGCTGGTTTTTTTTAAATCATGTTTTTCAACAACTTGAATTACAGTGTCCACTTTCTGCTTGTGAAAACCCAAATACAATAAAGTATATTTGATGCATAGTTGGACTGTCACATACTGTTTTCACTGAGCCACCAGCATTCTCTAGCAAGAATCAGCTTTATCCCAATGGATCATCAGTAAAGAGCTTGTCACATTCTTCTGCTGCTGGAAAATTAAACTGCCTTCCTACATTCTTCAGCTCCTGTCATTCTTCCATACAGGGTCTTCAATAAGCCTAATTTAAAAATCTATACAACACAGAAATGGTAGCCCAGCAGAAACCAAGTGAGCCCATTTGTATTTACTATCCTTGTGTCTATGTCAGAGGTTCTACAATTCCTCTAGTCCTTCACAATATTGGTTTTTTACCTATTTCTTCTTTGCAGTCATTTGCAACCAAATCCATACACTTACTCTAGCTGAATTCTGTAAGTCAGCCTTTGATAAAAGCACATCTTACTCTCCCCACTGCTCCACACACACCCCCCACAGGAAATTGCTGCCATTTAAATTCTCAACGTTTCTGCCTTGTTCATTGTCTCCCCTGCTTTTTCTTTCTCACTGCCTGAGCACAGAAACATGCTGTTATTTTAGCCACCACACGTGCCAGAGACTTCACAGGGACACACCATGGTGCAATTGTTATTCATACATAACATGACAGAGCAGGCAAGATTCTCCAGAGGGAGAATGGAGCTGAACTTTCAGTAACAGTAATAACCTTAACATTTCAGTGGTTTCACTAACTGTTAACTTCATTAGCTGTTCATTAACAGTAACATCCTTTTTATGGTCTTAAAGTATACAAGTGAATAAGGAAAGAAAGGTGTCTTCAAGCACGGAGTTAGAACCATGTTTCTTCAATCAGTGAGAACACAGACAAGCAAGGAAAAGCCGTACCAGTGGTGTTAACCACCCTTCTCTTCAGCAGGCTGCCAGCAGCAATCCTGACACCCTTCCCACCCAGCTTAGGATCCCTGGAATATGGCTATGGACAGGACTGGTCCGTCTCACCTACCACAGTCATCATTGATACAGTACAGAAGAAAAAGGAGCACAACTATTTGAAATATGAATCAATTTATTTACAGACATCTCAGACTTAACGCATTTCGCCAATGATACAGCAAGACCATTAGTGCACTAACACTTCTTCAGTTTAGAGAAGCAGAACTCTTAAGTCTCCTCCTATATTAAACTGCAGATGATGGCCTCTCCCAGTGTTCTACTCCACAAAGAAAAGGATTTCATGGTTACTTGACATGCCTTACACCTACAATTCATTATTTTACGTATACGAATGAAAATCAATCTCACTAGACCTAGAAGACAAAATATCTCATGAAATGACAGCTGGATTCAAGCCACTGCTCATTTGAAGAAACTGCAGAAATCCTGGGTGCTACCCAGGACATTTCAGGCAAAACCAAATCAAGTGATGCCTATCAGATTTAACTTCCCACGCACAAGGTGGAGCACACAGTGCACAACATAATCTCGTGTTAAGCCCTTATAGCAAGGGATCCATCCACCCTCTGCTTGAAGAGAAGCCCCAAACCCTGCAGCTGAGCCGTGTTCTGCCCAAGTACCCACTCTGCAATGCAGCAGCTCGTGGCACTGCTGCTCAGGGGGGGACAAGAGCCTTGTCACGCAAGCCACAGCCACTTCAAGTGATGCAGCATCTCCATTTCATCTCCCATCATATTTTCCATTTACACTGGAAGAGCTCTTATCCTTGATAATGGACAAGCCAAGCAGCAGGAGCGTCATTCTGGTGCTTTCTATCTGCATCAGGGGTACCTTTGTCAGCAACCAGGTATCTCTTACCTGCTGAGTTTTACCATGGCTGCATCATTTCTGCTCTAACCCTTTCAAAATCAGCAGTTTCTAGTGAACAACCCATGTTGATAAGAACTCCTGTTCCTACCAGACCTTACCATCTTGGGTGGCAAAGAAGGCAAAGATCTCTTACAGGTGAGACTACACTCCTTAACAGGAAAATAGGATATACAAATTCTGAACTAGAAAAAAAAGGAGAAAGGGAAGAAAGGATCTTCTGTATATATATTCTACAGGATGTAGTCAGTGAATGTAAGGTTCTCACAATAATAGTAAATAGATACTTGTGCTCAGATATAAAATATTTAGATTAAAACCAATTCACACCAGTCTGAAATTCCTCCAGAACCAGTATCAGGAAACACTTTCACATGGGTAGAGTTTCTCTTTTCCTTCTAAAGGAAGGAAGCCAATGATTTTACAACAACGTTCAGGAGAGCTAAAAAATATCCATAAAGGTTAACTTCTTGTGAGGGAAATTGCAAATTTACACAGGGGTGGGTGGCCAAACCTCCAGACCACTTTGGTTTTCAACAGACATGAACTCCTCCTGCTGATGTGGCTCGGAGTGGCCAGCACTGGTAAGAGTACCAGTGAAGCTGTCAGCTCTGCAATTGTACTTTGCTATGAGGAAGTTCTCCTAGACTAGAATGAGATGGCTTATCAGGAAACAGGACTGCAATAATTAAAAGAAAGGATTAAGACTGATGAAGTAAACTTAAGACACTTCAACTGTTTACTCATGGGCAGCACAAAAGGACACGAATTAGGACAGCTATTTGAAGTAAATAACCTCAGTAAAGACCATTACACAAAAAAAATACTGGAGATACGGAAAACTTGCAATGAGAACTAGTGAGGATCTAGCAGATTTGTGTAGGGTAGTATTGACAAATTTCTGAACATAAAAAGTCCTGTTAAAAGGGCCAGGCAAAGTCAGTACTCCAAAAATTTAGCATATTTCTTCCATCGATGGAAATTATATTTTAGCTCTCATATACTGATATGCAGGACTTCATATACAATGTCTAATTATAATACAAGAATTTTCTAATGAGCTCAAAAGGGGAAAAGAATCCCTTTACACAGTAACGAAAAGCTCGATGCACGCAACAAGTCTCATCACAACAGTCCAGAACAGAGGGTCAGTTTATCTCTAGTACTCAGGCTCACTTTAGAACTCAAATCTGGGATGCATCTCATAGCATTAGACCTTCCCGACTGCTACTATAGTACAACAACGTAACCATACACGTGTTTCTCAGCACGGTCTCCAGCATACAGAAAACACGAGTCCCACTTTACAAGATGAAGCCGCTGAACGTTATTACGGTGCTTCCACTTGTTACTTCCCCCTCTATGTGCTGCAAGGCATTTTCCGTGGCAGCGATGGCGAGCGAGGGCTAAAGCTCCTCACCACCCCCGCTGCCCGTCTCAGGGCAGGGTCGTACCGCCGGGGGGGCTCGGGGGATGCGCCGCCCCTCGCCATTCTATCGCGGAGCTTATCATGACTAAGCACGGGGTGCGAGAGGCGGCGAGTGCCGCCCCACAGTGCGGCTGTGCGAGCGCAGCGGGCGCTGTGCTGCCCGGCACGTACCCTGCTGCAAGGATGAGTCAAGGGCAGGCGGCGCGGCCGCCCCTCGGGGGCTGCGAGGAGCTCCCCCCGCCCCCGGCGCGGCCCCCGGCAGCGCTGCCGCCGCATGTGCCCGGGCCGCCATCGGCCCGCACCGCCCGGCGCGGCCCCTGCGCCATCCGCTCCCCGGCGGCCCCGCTCCCGCCCGGGGGCAGCGAGCGGAGCGCGGCCACGCGGGCTCTGCCCGCCCGGGCCCGGCCGCACCGCGCCCCTCCCGCCCTGCGCGGCCCCGGGCCCGGCCCCGTGCGCGGCACCGCCCGGGCCAGGCAGCCCCGGGGCCCGCGGGCCGCGGCCACTGCCCCGCTCCGCCGCCCGGCCTCACCTGAACTTCTGGAAGCGATCTTTGTCGGCCTCGAAGAGCTGCCGCAGGACGAGCTTGGAGGAGTTGGCCTTGTGCCACTCCAGCAGCTTCTTGAAATGGGGGTCGCTGGACAGCGCCATGGCCGCGGGATGAGCAGGGCAGGCGGAATGAACCGGGCGAGGCGAGCACAGCTCCTGCCGCCGCTTCCGCTTTTATAGCGGCGACGCGGCCTCCTGCGGCCGCCCCGCCCCGCCCGGGCCCGGCCCGGCCCCTCTCGTCCCCTCCCTCCCCTCCCTCCCTCCCCTTCCTCCGCCGCGGGATTCCCTCCGTGCAGCGCCAGACGGGGAGGGGCGGCCTGCGGGCTCGGGGGCGGCGGCTGGAGCGGGAGCGGGAGCGGGAGGCGAGGCTGAGGCCGGAGCTGTGGCCGGAGCTGGGGCCGCGGGCCCCGGGGAAGGCGCAGCGCTCGCAGCTGCCCGTGCCGTGTGAGGGGATCGAGGTGTCCCTGTCACAGCGCAGCGCACCCCGGGGCCAGCGTCCCTCAGCGGCTGTGTCGGGGCCGCTGCTCGCGCGGGTGCTCGCTGAAAACACCGTCCCTTGTCGGGGTGCCTCTACCCGGGCCGGCCCGCGGCCGCTCCTGCGGCAGCGCCCGGAGGCGGCTCCGGCCCCGGCCCCGGCCTGGGACAGGGCTGCGTGACAGCCGCGCAGGCCGGGCACCGGGTGCCGCCCTAGGTGTGTCCCTGCCACATCCCGGGGTGCCACATCCCGGGGTGCCACATCCCTGTGTGCCAGATCCCTGCCTGTTTCCCTGGCTGCCAGATCCCTGGCTGCCAGATCCCTGTGTGCCAAATCCCTGCCTGTCTCCCGGGCTGCCAGATCCCTGCGTGCCAGGTCCCTGGGTGCCAGATCCCTGCCCGTATCCCTGGGTGCCAAATCCCTGCCTATCTCCCTGGGTGCCAGATCCCTGCCCGTGTCCCTGGCTGTCAGATCCCTGGGTGCTAGCCCCGTGTGTGCCAGATCCCTGCCTGTGTCCCTGTTGTTCTCATCCCTGCCCACCGCCCCGTCCATCACAGCCGGCTGAGCTTTGGGCAGGCTGGGGCAGGCAGAGCAGCAGCTGTGCCATCCTTGGAGGCAAAAGCAGTTCTGGGCATAAAGCAGGATGTTGTTTAAACACGGTTGTGTAAAGGAGTTTGTCAGATTCCAGAGATTGCATTCTGCAGCTTAGGGGAGCAAATCCCAGTGAAGTCATGTTTTAAGTACCTAAGCCCCTTTATGGATCTGGGCCCAAATCAGAGTCACAGAGCATGAACTTGACTCAGAGCACTAAAATCACAGCCCAAGTCTTAAACTGCAGAATCAGCATCTTGTCCTTGCTGCAAAAGAAAAAGCATTCATAATCCGTCCTTAACAGAAGTCCTTCCACACCTCACTCTTGCTGGTTTCTAAGGTTTGCTTTTTCAGACTTAAAATAACTATTCAATAGACCAAAACATTTTTCTTCAACAAAATAAATCTTAATCAGTTGATTATTTATTATATTATATTTATATTATATTATATTATATTATATATTATATTATATTATATTATATTTTCAGGGGTTTTTTACATTTTTGGAGGCCGCTCTCAGCCTTGCCAGTCATAGATTTGGGCAATCTTGCCAAGACAAAGCTGCTTCTCTCATGCCACCCAAATCTACCCGGCCATTCCTCACTGCCTGTGGTTCCCTGCATGCCTTCATGTAAGGCAGGAAAACAAAATGGCAAAACTTGAACTTTGGAGTTGATTCCACAGAGGAGAACACAAGTGCCCAGTAAGTCTTTAAGAAGATTTATCATGCACGCTGCCATGTCACCTTTACATATTTTCCTTCCTGTCCAAGACCTTTAGGACACAATCCTGAATGATCACAGACTCCTGTTTAGTCAGGAACTGTAACCCAGTTGTAACCTGTGGTGTAAAGTTCTTTGGCTTAATAAATATCTCCTATTAGTCACAGGGAGAGAGCAAATACCCTTTTTAAAAACCTTAATCTTACTGGCTGCATTTGATAGTGAGCCATGAAACACTCCCAACTCACCTGTCAGATTTTTCTCAAATCAGGGGATGTGGAATTTGTTAAAGTGGTTTTACCTCATCCCTACCAAATCCAGGGATCTCATACACACATTTTCCCAAGCTCCTCTGCCATTGTTAGCAGCAGACATTGTTCTCAGAGCACCTTCACCTCTTTCTACTGATCAAAGGCCTGCTGTGTTTACACACCAGCAGTCACTTCTCCTGCAGGTCCTCCCAGCCATCCTGTTGTTTTTTAAGGGATAACAAATGTCTCAGTTTTGCACCAACTTTTCCACTTTTATTGTTTCAAAACTGGCAATTCCCGTCCTGCCTTCCACTGTAAAATATGGGTGATGTCTGAGCTGTTATTCTCTTCATGTTCAGGATTTCACAGTCAGGATACAAGACCTGCTAAAAGGTCTTTTGACAATTCTTAAAACCTCATTCGTTGCTATACTTCTCTTCTCTGGCCACTTCACTTCTCCACTTTCTTTCCAAACTACAGAACCACATTAGCTTCTCACTGCTCTGATCACAAGAATTGTTATTATTGAAACAGTTCTTTTCCTTTTCACACAAAATATGAATCCCAATCCCATGGCCTTGTGCAGCACAGCTGCTCAGCTATCTCAGTCCAAGTCTGAATTTCAATTCATTCAATTTTGACTGAAATACAGGTCTCAATTTTGTTTCCCTTCCTCTGTCTTATCATAATTCTTGCACTATTTGAATTATCTCAAAATCCTCCATATCTTAAACCTCAAAGATCTTCAAGTTTATCTGACTCAATCCCAAAGTAAGCAGGATTTTGTTGACTTCACATCCCAAGTCTAGGAGCATTCTTATGCTTAATTGTATCCAAGCAAGAATTTATAGGTTCAGGTAATCAATAAGGTAATTGATAATCTATTGATTCTAGTTCACAGTAGGGACAAACAGCCTGCAACATCACAGCCTTGCTACCAATTCTGCTTTCTAGGACACTGCTTTGGTTACCCATAACTAATGTGCCTGCTGCTCACATAACATAAATTCCATTGTCTTTCTTTTGTAACATTTTATTCCAAGATTTTGAGACATTCTTTCTCATTTCATTAACCTTAAATTATATAAACTGTCTGCCATTCATATTTTCTTTCCTTTGGCTTCCTCCTTTGGTACCAGTACTTACTTTCTTCCTCTCTTCTTCCCCTAGAATTCAGAGCTCTAGAGTTCAAACTATTCCTGCAGCAGACTATGCAAATTTTATGACATATGAGAAAGATAACCAGGCCAAGGTCCTGATTCTAGTTCTGAAAGAGCACAGGACAAGATTTGCAGCAGTTCCAGGAGCTGCTTGTCTCTCCATGAGCTGTGCAACAGCTGAGCATCACAGGGACAGCGAGGCCCTGTCCCCAGTGAAAGCAGCAACTGATTTCATTGTGGAGGCACCAGGGAGGTTTGGACTGGCTGTTCAGCAGTTGTTCCAGCTGTTCCTTTGACAGCTGAGAGCTGTCACACCAATTTCCCTCAGGACTGATTTTAAGGCAGCTCTAATGGAGATGGAAGCTATCATATAAAGTCAAGGCAAGCCCTTATCTCACGGAAGGCAGATGGTGTGAGCACAGTGGTGCTTCAGCTCCTGCAGGATGACCCACTGAAACACATTCCCATCCCAGGAAAGGCCAAAGGCTACCACAGCGAGGGATGACACCCTTTGGGGCTGGGAAAGGGCATTTCAGTAAAGGATATTCTGTAGTTGATGGAGATCAATTTTGTGGCTGATAGGGTACAATGGTGAATTTACCATTTCACAAATGCCAGCCTCTATTACCAACAGCTGCACAATGACCCACTTATAAAAAAGATAAGTGAAAATTCCATTTCGGAAGACAGCTGCCTAGAAATTAATATTTCCAAATTAATGTGGAGAGCCTAAATACTACTGCCTCAGGCACTTATGCCAGAAAGGTTAAGTGGCACATTTAATAGATAATCTCTATGATTAATTCATCAGAAAGAACCAAGTGGCTAATTTCCCCTAATTGAAGTTTTCTGGCATGATAAAAATTTTTCATATATAATTCCACTTCCATTTAAAACCATTGTACTAACTTATTATATGAAAGCAAACAAAACTACAGTCTTGAATCCTGCTTTCTTCTCCCAGTACAGGAACAAAATACTTGCATGGCCACACAGAAAGTAGAATGGATTGTCCCAAAGACTGACAATAAAAAAAGGGATCAAACTTTCAAACCCAGCCCCTGGTTTCAAAAACAAAAAAGGAGCCAGGTTTGCTGAGTGCTTCACAGTCATCAGCTTTCGTTTTTAGCTGTGGGACAAACGTGGGTGCAGCTTGCTGTGGGGAATTGGGTGGACCAGGGCTCACTCAGCACTTTGGAGGGATTGGAGCAGCTGCAGGGCAAAAGCACAGAGCAGCCTGAGGCTGTGTCACTGCACTAACTCAGAAATACCTGAGCTGCTGCTCTACACCTACATTTTTAAGTATTTCTAGTAAGGTAAGAGTCCTACATTTTCAAGGGTGGGATGTCTTGCAAGGAGAGGTAATCCTTTTTCTTCAGACTGTGATGGCTAGATACAAACTCTTCTTCAGAACTGGCAAAGAGAGAGCAAACTTTATGCTAAGCATGGACAGGAAGAAATTGCTCTGAATTTAACTTTGCTAGGTAAATCATTTAGACAACGTGAGGGGGAAGAGAAAAGGGTACCTGGCACATGCAACAGTGGAGGAAACTTGCAAGGGGAAAAGTAATACAGGTCTTAGAATAGAGAACAGCAGTTCCTTTGGGCCACGAGGTGATTTGTGTGTGGAAAATGTCATGTACTGTAAGATCAGTATCTCCATTATATCCATGTTGTTTCTTTGTCATTTTTGTTCTTGGGCTTGTCTTTTCAGAATACTTTTAAAGTCTTTCTAGGTGGTCAGGACAGCAATCACAAGTGGTGCTTACTTTGGTTAAGGCTCCCACTGCTAATTCTGTCCGTGTTGTGTTGCTTGTCTATTGGAATTAATTTCTGTATGGAATAATTGTTTGGTTCTGGTGACTGTGTGGTTCATTTAGTCCTCATAAGGACTTGATTCATTAGATAAAAGAAAAATTTGGCATGTCCAGGGTTGGGAAATGGATATTGGTGGATCTTGTGCAGAGTTCAACACCTCCAGGACTCTGAATCCACTGTGCAGATGTTTGGCTCTCCTGACACTTGCTGCAGAGCAGTTCCCTTTGGCAGTGCTGGGAAAGGGAACCTCGACACAGTTCTCGGACAGGTTCCTGATGAGTCACTGCAGCTGGGACTCCACACACCCAATCCCAGCTCTAGCACCACCTCTTTTGGTACTTAAAAGTACAGCTGCCGATTAGATTCGTGATAGGTAAACATGTCTTGGCTAGAAAGTAGAACTGTGTTTCAATACGCTTTTTATCTATCACAGGTTTTACAGGTTTTAAAAATCATGCAGAGAAGTTCTGCAAATTACACTCTCTTCTCTCCCCCTGGGAGCGGTGGGGGGATTCTTAAATATTCCTGTTACAGACCTGCCGGGTGTCCGCTCTTTGCCCTGGGAAGCAGCCCCAGATGTGGAGGAGGGTGAGAACAAGTGCGAGCAGAGCCGGAGCCCCGGGCCCGCTGTCCCGCCCAGCTGTGCCCGGCAGCGCAGGGCAGCTCCAGCCCAGGAAACACCGGGAGCAGCCGAAGGGAATCATTTCCAGCGGGGCGGGGCGAGCTCGGGACCAGAGTGCGGGATTGCGGGAGCGCGACATGCGGGGGTGCGGAGTGTGGGAACGCGGCATGCCGGGCTGCGGGGTATAGAGCGCAGGAATGCCGAGCGCGGGGTGCGGAGTGAGGGCTGCGGGAGTTTGGAGGTGCGGTGTAGAGTGAGGGGTGCGGAGTGCGGGATGCGGAGTGAGGGATGTGCAGTGAGGGATGCGGAGTGCGGGATGCGGAGTGCGGGATGCGGAGTGCGGGATGTGCAGTGAGGGATGTGCAGTGAGGGATGCGGAGTGAGGGATGCAGAGTGCGGGACTGGGAGTGGGATGCAGGTGAGGATGCAGGTGCAGGATGTGCAGTGAGAGGATGCGGATTGCGGACGGAGAGGTGCGGTAGGATGCGGAGTGAGGATGTGCGGTGCGGGATGCGGAGTGCAGGGAGTAGTGATGCGTGCGGGCGGAGTGCAGGATGCAGGAGTGCGGATGCATGGGAATGTCAGTGAGGATGCAGTGAGAGGCGGAGTGCGGGATGCGGAGTGCAGGATCGAGTGCAGGATGTGAGGGAGGGATGCGGAGTGAGGGATGCGGATGCGGGATGCGTGAGTGCGGGATGCGGAGTGAGGAATGAGGAGTGAGGGATGTGCAGTGAGGGATGTGCAGTGAGGGATGCGGAGTGAGGGATGCGGAGTGCGGGATGCGGAGTGAGGGATGTGCAGTGAGGGATGCGGAGTGAGGGATGCGGAGTGCGGGATGCGGAGTGCGGGATGCGGAGTGAGGGATGCGGAGTGAGGGGTGCGGAGTGCGGGATGCGGAGTGAGGGATGCGGAGTGCGGGATGCGGAGCCGCCGCGCTGCTGTGCGGAGCGGGGCCGAGAGATGGCGGTACCGCACCGAGAATTCGCCACCCGCGTGCGGTGCCCGCCCAGTCCTTCCCTGCCCGGGAGCTGCCAGACGCTCCTGAAAAGGAATTCTGGACTTCCCTGCTTTCCCTATTAAATTGTCTTTGCCTCAACCCAAGAGTTCTCTCACCTTTCCCCTCCCCATTCTCTGCCCAATCCCACTGGTGGGAGGAGAGCGAGCCCTGCGAGGGGCTTGGAGGCTGCTGGGGTTAAACAACAACAAGCATCCTATAGAACCATGGAATCAGAGAGTGTGCTGAGCTGGGAGGGACCCACCAGAATCACCCAGTCCAACTCCTGGCCCTGCACAGACCCCCAACAGTCCCAGCCTGTGTCTGTGAGTGTTGCCAAACCCTTCTTGAGCTCTAGCAGCCTCGGGGCCGTGCCCATTCCCTGGGGAGCCTGGGCAGTGCCCAGCACCCTCTGGAGGAAGGACTTTTCCTGAAATCCAACCTAACCCTCCCCTGGCACTGCTCCAGCCATTCCCTGGGGTCCTTTCCCTGGGCAGGAGAGTGAAGAGATCAGAGCTGCTCCTCCTGATGATGTTGAAGACCCCAATGAGGTCTGACCCCCGTCTCCTCTCCTCCAGGCTGAACAGACCAAGTGCCCTCAGCTGCTCCTCGTTGAGGGCTTCCCCTCCAGACCCTTCCCCATCCTCTTGGCCTCCTCTGGACTCTCTAATAGCATAATGTCTTTTTTATACTGTGGAGCTCAAAACTGCCCCCAGAATTCAGGCTGAGGCTGCTCCAGCCCAGAGCAGAGCAGAGCAGGACACTCCCCTCCCTGGCCTGGCAGTGCCTGATGCCCCCAGGACAGGGATGTCCCTCCTGGCTCCAGGGCACTGCTGACTCAGATCCAACTGGCCACTGACCAGGACCCCCAGGTCCCTTCCCACTGCTGCTCTCCAGCCTCTCATTCCCCAGTCCATCCACACAGCCAGGGGTGCCCTAGGCCAGGTGCAGAATCCAGCAATTCAATAGACCAAACAGTGGCTTCCTAATTTTCACATTATTTTCTCTAAATTATAAAACCAGGCAGCTTCCTGGAAAAAAAAATATTTCCTTGAAGTGATGGAAACCTTTACATTTCTGCAGAACAGCCAGAAGTGTCTCTGTTCTTTCCTGGAACATGCAACTTCTTCAAACCCTTAAGAACACTGCCCAGCTTCTTAGCTATCAAATTTGGGTTCCCAAATACCCAACACAAAGCTTCAGGCAGAAACATCCTGCTTTGGGTACTGTTGGGGTTGTTCAGTCTCTCCCAAAATTGTTGCTGTTCCTTTTGGGCTGACTTGGTTGAAGATCCATGGAGTTCACTACTGCACGAGCAGTTAACATCTCTGTAAATACCTGATAGGAGCACACATGGAAGAGAACCCCAATCTCATTCTTTCTGAAAAACATAATAACTCCATGCTTTGGTTATCAGCCCACAAAATGAATGTAATGGTAACACTTAACGTGAATGGTAATGAGTTAATTAACATTTCTCAAAGTCCTGGAACCTCAGATTAATGGTGCTCTGGAGTATAAAGGCATAATATTATTTCATTGAGCATTTGTCATTTAAAAAGCTCTATGCCTAAAGCTTTAATCAAGCTCTGTAAGTTGAGAGCAATTTCCTTTTTGTCACATTTGGGTCTCATCTGTGCTAAAATGCATGTGTGGTTAAACCATGCACTTCCTTGGAGAGGAGCACGGGCACCACAGTTTGCATGGCCATGGAATTCAAACCAGCACTAGAATCCTACACTTGAGAAAGCTGGAAGAGTTATTTTAGGAGATGCTTTTCCTGAATTTACAAATTGTGACAATAAATCAATTCTATTAGCGCAGAAAAAAATCTCTTCAGTTAACTATTGTTTTGTTAAAGCTACCAAGTAATAGAGTTTCTAAAATGTCTTTCATTCCAACAAATACTGCTATTTTTTGTTAGATGAAACAATTACTGGCTACAAGATAGAAATCTGTTTTGGTAGCACAGGAATATATTGATTTTGGGTACAATTCCTCTGTACACAATGGATTTTAGCCATTGTGTAGGAAATTAATTTATAATGCACCATTATATCAGAAAGCAAGGGTATTCTTTTGAATAATAAGTACAAAATCATGAATTTTCAGTAACACAGCTACAGAAGGCAGAGCTTTTAATGTTGGTCAAGAACACATATTTGAGTAGTGCAAAATCCCTTCAGATATGCACGTGTGACGAGAGGCTAAAATGTCAGGGTCAGTGAGCAGCTGTGGCACAGACAAAACCGGAGGAACCCGGCTGAGAGCGCCGCGACACCGACGGCTCCGGGGACAGCCAGGCCAGGCGGGGACAGGAGCTGCTGCTGAGCTCCAGGGGACACTGGAGAGCCAGGTGACACTGCAGCTCCAGGTGGCAGTGGAGAGCCAGGGGACACTGGAACACCAGGCGACACTAGAGAGCCAGGGGACACTGGAGCTCCAGGCAACACTGGAACACCAGGTGACACTGCAGCGCAGGTGACAGTGGAAAGCCAGGGGATACTGGAGAGTTAGGGGACAATGAAACACCAGGTGACACTGGAGTGCAGGTAACACTGCAGTGACACGGAGTGCCCGTGCAGGACGCTTGCCCTTTTCCAGAACACCTCTGGCAAAAAGACAACGCAGAGCACAGGTTACCCTGTGCCACCCCCGGGCTGAGCGCACCGTGCCAGGGCGGTGCCGGGGCGGTGCCGGGGCGGTGCCGGGGCGGTGCCAGGGCGGTACCAGGGCTGTGCCAGGGCGGTGCCAGGGCGGTGCCAGGGCTGTGCCAGGGCGGTGCCAGGGCGGTGCCAGGGCGGTACCAGGGCGGTGCCAGGGCGGTGCCGGGGCTGTGTGCCAGGGCGGTGCCGGGGCGGTGCCGGGGCGGTGCCGGGGCGGTGCCAGGGCGGTGCCAGGGCGGTGCCGGGGCTGTGCCGGGGCGGTGCCGGGGCGGTGCTGGGGCGGTGCTGGGGCGGTACCAGGGCGGTGCCGGGGCGGTGCCGGGGCGGTACCAGGGCGGTTTGCCGGGGCTGTGCCGGGGCGTGCCAGAGGCGTGCCAGACGCGTGCCGGCGGCGGTACCAGGCGGTTGCGGGGCTGTGCCAGGGCGTGCCGCGGCGGTGCCGGGCGCGTACCAGCGCCGTGCCGGGCTGTTGCCAGGGCGGTGCCGGGCGCTGTTGCCGGGGCTTACCGATCAGTCCGGGGCTGTGCCAGGGCGGTACCGCGGGCGGTGCCAGGCAGTTCCAGGGCAGGTACCAGCGGCGGTGCCGGGCGGTGCCAGGGCGGTGCCAGGGCGGTGCCGGGGCGGTGCCAGGGCTGTGCCAGGGCGGTGCCAGGGCTGTGCCAGGGCGGTACCAGGGCGGTACCAGAGCGGTACCAGGGCTGTGCCAGGGCGGTGCCAGGGCGGTGCCAGGGCTGTGCCAGGGCGGTGCCAGGGCTGTGCCGGGGCTGTACCGGATCAGTGCCGGGGCTGTGCCAGGGCGGTACCGGGGCGGTGCCAGGGCGGTACCAGGGCGGTGCCGGGGCTGGGCCGGGGCTGTGCCAGGGCTGTGCCAGGGCGGTACCAGGGCGGTGCCAGGGCTGTGCCAGGGCGGTACCGGGGCGGTGCTGGGGCGGTGCCAGGGCGGTACCAGGGCGGTGCCGGGGGCTGTACCGGTGGCGGTGCGGGCGGTGCCGTGGGCGGCCAGGGCGCGTTCAGGCGCGTACCGGTGGCGTTCCGGGCTGTTTATGCCGGTGGCGGCCTCCCAGGCTAGCTTGCCGGGCAGGCCGGGCGCCTCCGGCTGTACGGGCTGTACCGGCTGTGCCGGGCTGTGCCGGGCGGTGCCAGCGGCCGGTACCAGGCGGTTGCCGCGGCTGTGCCGGCAGTGCGGGCGCTGTACCGGATCAGTGCCGGGCGCGTGCCGCGGTGCCCAGGTCGGTGCTGGCTGCTACCGGATCAGTGCCGGGCTGTACCGGGGCGGTGCCGGGGCGGTGCCGGGGCTGTGCCGGGGCGGTGCCAGGGCGGTGTCGGGGCTGTACCGGATCAGTGCCGGGGCGGTGCCGGGGCTGTACCGGATCAGTGCCGGGGCTGTGCCGGGGCTGTGCCGGGGCGGTGCCAGGGCGGTGCCGGGGCGGTGCCAGGGCGGTGCCGGGGCGGTACCGGGGCTGTACCGGATCAGTGCCAGGGCTGTACCGGGGCGGTGCCAGGGCGGTGCCGGATCAGTGCCAGGGCTGTGCCGGGGCTGTGCCGGGGCGGTGCCGGGGCGGTGCCGGGGCGGTGCCGGATCAGTGCCAGGGCTGTGCCGGGGCGGTGCCGGGGCGGTGCCGGGGCGGTGCCGGGGCGGTGCCAGCACCCTGGGAATGTCCCTTCCCAAGGGTTTGTGCGGCGCTGCCCCGAGCAGCTCCTGTGCTCTTCCTGGAGCACTGCAGGCACGGAGCAGGCACGGAGCATCGCTGTGTAAGCCCTGCTGGCAGGTGAACTCCTTCAAGGTATTTTTAGACACGACACAGAAACTTCAACTCTTGCAGTCCAGTGTTTCTTCCCCTTTACAAGCAACGAAGCTGAAATAAGATTTTTGCTCTTATTTCAAGTGGTTGGAAGGAAAACGATGGTGCCTCCTCTAATTTTTAAATCCCATTTGGTTTACGGTTTCAATTTACTAGTTGTCAGCCTGGCCCATTTAATATTATAAGTTACTATTTCTGACTTCAACATGAAAATGACCATAAATTCAGGAAGTGCAAGCAATATTTCTGCTCCTGGTGCAACGGGCAGGGAGCTTATTCAGCCCTAAGCGCATGAGTGGTGACACACAAATGAGACAATCCAGCAGGAAAAGGACTCATCCAAAAAGAAAGCAAGCAGATCTTTTTTCGTGTAGAAGGGTAGCAAAGTTGTTAAAATACGTGTGCTTTTAGCTGGTGTTCACAGTAAAAGCACAAGTTCACCTTGCCCAAGCCTGGTTTGCAGGTCTGTGGTCCAGCTCTCCTGGCCTTGTTTTCAAAAGGTGACTCCATCAGCCAGGGAAATGGGGTTCAGCCAAAAAAAATGGGGAATTCATTCTGTTGTTAATTGAATTATGTCAGTTCCCATAACTATTACTTTTTCAAGTAATTGTTATATTTATTATTTGTTGTATTAGCATTAATTAAATACTAATAATTGTAATTATCCGTAATTATACACATATTATACATTGTACTTACTTTGCACATGTACTATACGATAGAGAGTAAAGGTCTTAAAACATGCTATTGAGATTAAATGCTTCATCTTTCCACATGAAAGGTACTTTTCACAATGGAAATGGTTTAATACAGACATTTAAGTTACTTTGGTTTCTAGAAAAACAAATTTTTTGCAGTCATAGGGCCTGATTTCCTCAGTTAATTCTAACATAAAGATTGCTGCACATTTAAAAAGCAGCACAAATAAACTCTCAGAATATATTACTTAATCTACACTCACTTCTCTAAATGTCCCTCACTGCTCCAGTGAACAGAATACAAGTGTGAGGGTGAGGAATCTGCAGCACCAAACAGGAGGTGACTTTAACTGTTTTGGTCATGTGCATATTAATTCAAAGTTCTGGCAAATTCCCCATGTGTGATATTTCAATTGCAAGTGGAGTCCCTGAAGGGAGGCAGAGACAGCTTTAAAGCACTGCTCTCACGCAATCCTTGGCAGCTGACCCACTAAAGCAGAGCTCTGAGGCTTGGGCTTTGCACCACTCTCATTTCTGCAAGTGATTTCCTTCCTCCTCTCTTGGTGGGGCTCCTGCTGGGAATGTGAGCCACATCACTGGAGTGGGCAGGGATGTGCCCGCCTGCATCTGCTCCAGAGCAGCCTAAAAATACCCCCAGCTGGACAGTGGCATTTGGTGCAGAGCAGCACAAAGCCCAGGAAAGAAAAGCAGGCCGTCAGCAAAGATAAATGATGGCTCAGCTGCATGCCAAACAAATCTCGGGGTCCTAGAAAACCCAGAAACAGCCATCTGATATTCTGTTATAAACTTAAGTCTCTCAAGGTTTATTATCATTGCAATTCAATGGATTTGCATCAGTGAAAGCATAATAAGAATGTCTCGCCCAAGTTTACTATTAATATTTTAAGAAATGAGCCCGTCTTGCAGCTTGTTTCAGTTCAAGGAAGTTCTCTGGAAATGTAGATTTTGTTCTAGAAGATGCTACCCTCAGGTTTATGTTTTTTCCTCTGCATATCAGATGAGTCTGAGTCTTTTGCCACTCTCTCTGTAAAATCCCAGTTCTATAGACTGAATCTTTCAAGAAGATCTACGTGTTACTGCTGTCATTCTACAGATTCTGTTTGAAATACCTGCCTGTTTGCTTTTGCTTGTCTGTATCATCAGGCACTTGAATTTAAAAGGTGTGGTCATACAGGGGGCAAAAATTACTGCACTGCAAATAACTGCAGGTTCTTAAATTACAGATACAACTTTGTACCTCACCATTCATGGTACCATTCAATTATTCAGGGGGTAAACTCTCCAGATCTTTGGTTTTGAGGTCTTCAAATTCATATTGAATTGTATTTTGAGGACATTCACAAATATTATTATTAATAAATAAATTGCTGACCTTGAAACAACCTCCCACCTTCATTTTATGTAAAATGGGAGTGTGATTAGACACAGAATAGAATCATATTAACTGCAGGTCCTGGGCCTTCAATGAGGTCTGTGTGAAAATGGATCTCACTGTAAGACCAGCACCATGATTTTTAAAATAATTGAGAAAAGACATGACTGAAGCTAACCAGCTTTTGTAAGTGCTACCATCGTTATGGCTGAAAATCCCCAAATTACATGTGTACCATTGTACAGCAGGAAAAAAGAGCTTTACAAGGATTTCTGTCTGTATGTTCTCAGAAGAATGATTGCAGACTCTTAAAAACATAGGGTGTAAAAACCACTACAGATTTAACTTCATCCTTATTATGTTCTGTCCTGGTTTGCCAATTCTGCATGCACAGAAACCATGAGAGAGAGAGTTCCAAAGTCTTATGAGCTTGTTTTTCTCAGGAAACCACCATTCCTAGAATTATAAGATGAAGCAAAACATGAAGCTGCCTGAAACTTGCAACCAGAAAGGCCTGAATTAGCAACTCTGAAGATTGTCAGTGTGTTTTTAATCCACATGAGGAGAAAACCACAACTCCTGCTAGGGACATGTGTCTAATATCCAAATTCGACTTTTCTGTAACCATCCATCCCTGGGATCACCCTTCACACACAGGCAGGAGTTCATTAGTTTAACACAGGGGTCAAGCTCATGTTTGTGGGCAATTATTCCAGGAAATAGCAAATCATGTTACCCCAACAAATCTACGGATTATTTATTCTCTAGAAACAATATCGGGCAGATTAGGGGATACATGTGCATGTTTTGCATTTTCATTTAAGAACACTATAGGAGAAGTTTTTCACTGCTTTTATGACTACTTATTGACTAGGTTTTTTATTTCCTATATGGCTATGCATTTCAATCTCTTTCCTTCTCTTTTTTCTTTTATGCTAAACCAAATGTTTGTCAAGTACATCGCCATGGCTGAAATATTTTCCCATTAAAAGGGAAGAAGAGCATGCCCCATATCCTATTATTTATTGCTTTCTCATCTTCCAGCTCCTGGAATTACAACAACCCTTGAGATGTGAATACAGTGTGTTGACACTCAATACCACTATCAAAGCTTAACTTTGCAAGAATGATATAATATAATTTCCTTACTCTTGGAATTCCAAAAGAAAAACTAACATATGCAAAACTCAGCAACAGAAAACAGCTAAAGTATAGAATTTGTATGGCCTATGATTGCTTTATCTCCCTTATCTTTTAGGGAGACTTTTAACTGGTGGCTTGATGGGTGCCTAAAAGGATCTGAAATACACACATTTGACTTACAGTATCTTGACTCATTACTGTGAAATAAAAAAAGCTGCATCTATAGGTACTGTTTATCTCGTCTTTGAATTATTTAGCAGGGCACACACAAAGGAAGATCTTCCTTCCCTCAGCTGGCAGTTGCCACCATAGGGCTGCTGTCTCACGGTGCTCCGTGCTCACAGACGTGACAACCCACACAAGAGTTGCATAATTCATCTGTGCAGTTCTGGTGGGACTGATGGTTTGTTTCTTCCCCTCACACCAGGCACAGCTGTGCTCTGATAGTCTGATACAGACCTGGTAGCTTCTTCTAGGTCCTTTTACCATACTGGAATTGATTAGATGTCACGCAAAAGGGCTGGGAACCACAATTATCAATTTCAACAAAGCTCCACACAGTTTATATCGACAGATGAATCGTGACCTTGGGAGCCCAACCACAATGGAGAGGTTTGCATGTGCCTCTTGGAACAAGGAGGGCACAGAGACTGAGACAGGGAATGCAGAGAGTACCAGTGACCAGTCACTCAGACATCAAGGGCACATCTCAGCCTGGTGCAGCTGAAGGATCTCAGTTTTGTGAGGTGCCAGAGAAACAGCTTCTGGTAGCCCTTAATTTGCAACTGCGGAATTTCTGGGCTGTGAAAATGGAAACAGCAGAGTGAACCACGACCCCTGTGAGATCTGCTTCTGCATCCCTGGCGTGTGTCCAGCAGTGCAGGATATCTGCACCTGATAACACAGCCACTTGGGTGCCATTTTTGCTGAGGAAACTTAAAGAGCAAGCAAGCAAACAAACAAAAATACTGAGCACTGTATCATCAACTTCAGTTCAGTGATGAGGGGAGTGAGCTGCTCAAAGCTGGTATCAGATGTGTCAAGGAGAGCCCGGCCCCGGGGGGAGGCCGACGACGCAAACAAACCATGGACACCCTTGGCAGCAGTTACTGGGAAAGTATGAAGGCATTGGAAGCTGACTAAACAAATCAGGAACCTGAAACCAGCCAGGGAGGTCACCTATGCTGGTGCCAGGGAGGTCACCTATGCTGCTTTTCCTGTTGGAGCCAGAGGAAAATGGTCCTCAGCCAGTCAAGCACTGAGGGCTGCA